>VXAY01000994.1:540393-570156 GCA_013399855.1 Oxyruncus cristatus
CGTCCCTCCCTCACCGCTCACCCCGCGGTCCGCCCGGCCTGGCCCGGCGCGGCCGCCGCTCCCGGGCCCCGCGCAGGCGGCCTCCCCTACCCACAAGGCCCCGCTGCGAGCGGCGCATTGCTCGGCGCTCACTCACCGCCCCACTATAACCCTGAGCTCAGCGGGGCAGCGGCCGGGCCCGGGCGGGGCGGCCGCGCTGGGAGACGGCTCTTTGCGTTCGGGCACGGGGGACTCACCCTGCCCGCGCACCGTGAAACACGCGGGGGAAAAAAACAAAAGCCTGCCGACATTAGAGAAAGTGGGCAAGCGGCGTTTCCGGTAGAGCAGCAGCGCTCAGCGCGTGAATCATTAAATCATAGAATGGCATGGGTGAAGGGATGCTAAAGATCATCTAGTTCTAACCTCCGTGGGCACCTTCCACCAGACCAGGTTGCTCTGAGCCATCCAACCTGGTGTTGAACACTTCTAGGGATGGGGCATCAACAACTACCCTGGGCAACTTGTTCCAGCGCCTCGCTACCTTCACAGCAAAGAATTTTTTCCTAATGCCTAACCTAAACCTACTCTCTTTCAATTTGAAGCCATTCGCCCTTGTCCTGTCACTACATACTCTTATAAATAGTTTTGCCCCATCTTTCCTTGAAGTTCCCTTCAGGTACTGGAAGGCAGCAATTAGGTCACCCTGATACCTTCTCTTTTCCAAGCTGAACAATGCAAATTCTCTCAGCCTTTTCTTATAGGAGAGGTGCTCCATCCCTCTCCTATGTGTATATCCTACGTGTATGAGAGGGACGATGGAGAGAGAACTAGATGGTGTTGGGGAAGGTGCAGAGCACTCATGCACCCTGAGGAAGATGAACCTCTACACTGTTCTAGAGGTGGGTAGAGCCACCTCACCACACTCGGTGAGCACTTTGAGGGGGCAGGATGCTGTTTAGCAGACCCAGGCAAGATGGGCTGGAGCAGGGAGGGTGTCACTGATGCCCAAGTTGTGGCTGCAGGGGTGGCAGTGGTGAGTTGGATGGCAGAGATCATAGAATCATAGAATCAGACGGGTTGGAAAGGACCACTGAGATCATCAAGTCCCACTCTTGATCCAACACCACCGCGGTTACTAGACTATGGAACTAAGTGCCATGTCCAGCCTCATCTTGAAAACCTCCAGGGATGGAGAATCCACCACTTCCCTGGGCAGCCCATTCCAATGGCTGATTACTCTCTCTGTAAAGAATTTCTTTCTAATATCTAACCTAAACCGCCCCTGGCACAGCTTAAGGCCATGCCCTCTTGTCCTACTGCTGGTTGCCTGGGAGAAGAGACCAACCCCCACCTGGTTACAACCTCCTGTCAGGGAATTGTAGAGAGCGATGAGGTCTCCCCTGAGCCTTCTCTTCTCCAGGCTAAACAACCCCAGCTCCTTCAGCCTCTCTTCATAGGGCTTGTGTTCAAGTCCCTTCACCAGCCTGGTTGCTCTTCTCTGCACCTGCTCCAGCACCTCAATATCCTTCCTGAACTGAGGGGCCCAGAACTGGACACAGCACTCCAGGTGTGGCCTCACCAGCGCTGAGTACAGGGCAGAATCACTTCCCTGGTCCCGCTGGCCACACTGTTCCTGATCCAGGACAGGATGCCATTGGCCTTCTTGGCCACCTGGGCACACTGCTGGCTCATGTTCAGCTTCCTGTCAATCCAGACTCCCAGGTCCTTTTCTGTCTGGCTTCTCTCCAGCCACTCTGTGCTCCAGAGATGTGGCTGCTGCGCAGATGTTACAGGACAGAACAACAGAGACCATTCGCTGAGGTGGAGGGACCTCAGGGAGGAAAGGTTATCATTTTACTGTGTTGACTTTCAGCTGATAGCTGGATGTCAGTGAGCTGATGTCAGAAAAATGGCCCAATATTTTAACTTGAAAGGAAGAAGAGAGGGAGTCTGAGAGAAGTAAATATGTGAGTCACTCATATGGCTTTGAGCGAGATCACTCTCAGTGATATTCTGAGTCAGGGCCCCGACTGAAGGGGAGGTCTGTTCTGAATATCAACCCGAACTCCATAACTGGATTCTGTTTTTACAGTACACTGAATCAAAATCCCCAAACCTGACAGAAATACACACACACACATGAACATTTTGAAAAGTCAAATTGGGCACTATGACTCACACTTCCTTCAGTGAACCACACTGAGTTTGTGAGTTTCCTGAAGGAATTGGTAAAAATCTGTTTGGGAGAGGCACTGGTTATTTATATCTTAGGACTGCTTCATCTCCAAAACAGATTAGGATCTGCTTAAACTGCAACACCACAAAAAAATCGCATAGTTTCCTTGAGCAGTTTGCTGTGAGATAAAAGAACTAGGTGCAACGAGTTGGGTTGCTACTGAGGTTAGGACATGGTACTGGTAGGATCATGAAATTACACAGCCAAGCACATCAACCATTAAAAGCTCTAAATTACCTAAAATAAACATGATTTCTTCATTTACAGCCTATTCATTGGCTAATTTCTTGTAAGTGGCACAGCAGAAATGTTTCAGATCTTTTAAGAAAGGATTTAAAATAGACTTGGACAAGAGAGCAAGCTTGGGGAGGTGTTTCCAGTGATTGATAAGAAGCCTGTGCTAGGTTTTGCTAGTGTCATCAGCAATTTTGGGGGTGATTTCAATGAGCTTGGAGTCAAGCACCAGGTTGTGTGAAGAGCTAATCTCTTTTCTCAGTTTCCCCTTGGTATAGGCTAGGTGCTTCTCTTTTCCTCATTTTTTCTTATCTATGAAATAAGCTTTATAAAAACTAATCTTTACCTAGCTTATGTGATTTAGTGACATTGTTCAGGGTGTTATCTAAACAAAGGTAACAAAGAAATTCTTAAATAAGCATTACAGCCCATTTTACATAGAAAAAAAAAGTGTGTGACTTCAAAAGCAAGTGTGTAGAAACAGTACCTTCTTGAAATTCTTGCCCAATAGATCTGTTCCTGCAGCCTTCAGGACATATCTGTTTACTGACTAAAGTTTTAGTCTGTTACAGGGACAAGTTGACAATGGCAGTCTGCTGAATTCCTTTGCACGACACAAATTCTCAACAACATCATCAGCAGAAGCTTTATTGCTTTATATTGATCGTAAGTGACGAAAAGAGTACTGAGAAAGTCAGATATCTCTCTCAGTATTTGCAAAAACCATTGTTTTAACATGCCCTAAAGGAAAAATAATACCACCTTCTGTGGTCTTTTCGCAGTTCTACCTTTTCTGCCTTCAGTGGAGTATTTCACTGAGGGTATCACCTATGCCTAACAATGACCATCTAAGGAAGAACTGTTTCAACTCAGTCTGTGTATGCTAGTTTTGAAGTCCAATGCAGTGACTTGTCAAATGCTATTTACCGTGTTTTTTAAGGCAAAGTCCAAGCCTTCCAGCATGCATGCTGCAGCTTTAAGCTTAGAGTCTGCAGTTGGATCCTTCACCTCTCTTTTTGCTCCCTAAAAAGCCCTTTAACTCTTTAGGTGTCTACAGTCCAAATATGTTTTAGGTGTCCTGATGCAGTAGGGAATTTGCTGGTGACCATTTTCACTACTGGCTGCGTTTTTAGGAACAGATTTGTAAGAAGTTGGTAAATGAGGCTTATTGGTTAAAAGTCATCCCCTTCAGGTCGTTCCTTTATGGTACTCCATAGGGATCAAGCCTTTTCAGGAACAAGAGGGATTTAGCTCTGGACCTCAGGCATGCTTTCACTACTGTTTATTGCAAAAGAAAAAGGAGACAAACTACCCATTTGTGCATCTGCTATGCTTTTCTCACTTGCCGCTGGCTAAGTAAGGCTTTTGCAAATCCTCTTCTTAGGCTCTCACTCTCTGCAGATATTGAAAGGAGAACATAAGAGCACTACTGACAGAGAAGTTGAATCTACTAATTGGCGGGATCTGTAAAATTTAGGTTTAGCATCTCATGTGGGTATAGTCCATTTTTGTGTTTTGCATATGGGAAAACAGATGTATAGAAGAGTTAAGTGATATCATGGACTGTCTCTGTCTAGTGACATGAATCAACTCTCATCCCAACTGAGGACCAAATTGTGACAACAGAGTAAGAAGGACAACCCCTCCACCTCAATAGTCCAAGCAAATACAGAGTCTTTGAAAGCTTCCAAAATTAAACCATGTCAAACAGCTACAGGCAAAGCTGTATAACTATCGTCACTCACCTGAGATGCTCCACTGACATAGATGATTGTTGTTGTGATGGAAATAGGACAAGAAATGTTTTTTTAGATAATGAGGTCTCGAGACTTTGGAAGGTGTAGCTAAAGATCATCATTTTACCTCCAGAAAATAACATAGATTTATTTCATTAGCATAAGGATTTCTTTACTTTTAGGTTCATAAATATGAAATAGGGGTGGAAAGGAATATAAGTTTATTCGGGGCAGGGTTGGGTTTTTGTTTTTGTTTTTGTTTTTGTTTTTTTTAATTTTCCTTTCTCACATGCTAGTGTTCAGTCAGCCTAAGGGTTAATGAATTATTTTTCTGGATTAAAAATAAACCTAGTTTTCTTCATTTTACGTTAATGAAAACAGATGGGAAGGAAGGTATATGACTTGTGTATCTAGGGGATATAAAAGCACACATTTTTGAACAACTCACAAAGTCAGCCACAATCTTCGTCATTGATTTGCTGATTCCAGTGTTGTCTTGGGGCGAATACTATAGTTATGTAAAGTCCACAAAAAACACCCCACGTTATTTAACATTCTTTCATTTAATTCATAGTACAGCATTGGTTGCATTGCAATTAGCGGCTTTAAATACAAGCAGCTTTTCAAACCGTATGCATTTCCGAACCAGCCCTCAGTAAGAATGACACTACCACATCAATTATGAGCACAGGCCAGCTATAAAATTACAAAACCACTCAGCCATCTATATAATTAAATGCAAACCAAAGTAATCAAGCAAATGTTAAAGAAAATGTCTTCATATGGTAAACTTTGTAGGTAAAGGCCTATATCTACTGTTCTGCTTGGGAAGGAATGTACCTTTGTGTCTCATAGGTATGCCAGGTATCTTCTTCCCACTCTTTCAAACAGCATTTATAGCTGATAAATACAGAACTGTCAGTTCGTACTGTGTGTTGCTCTGTTGAATTCAGTATCTTAAGCACAAATACCAGAGGATCAAGGAAAAGAGGTGTGAAACAAAAGTATAATGCCTGGGTGTGTCCTGATAATGCAGGACTTGGTCTCTGCCTGGCTTTTAATTGCTTACATAATTCTCCTGAGCTAATTAGCATTGCTTTGTTAATAATGTAATTTCATAGTTTCTTGGATGCGCTGTGAAGACAGAAGTGAAGCTGTGAATTGAGGTTAATTGAAATGCTTACATGATGGTGATGTGCCAGATTCCCTGCTGTAAGTCTCAGGAGGAAAGTTGCAGTGAGTGTAGCTAGGAGAGCAAGGACAAAGTGACCTCGACTTTTCCTTTGCTGCTTTCTGCATTTAGGTGAAGTTTAGGGCTGTGTGGCCCATTGGTGTAAGTCAGCAGTTTGAGAGGCTGCTGTGATTTACAAAATCCTCCCTGCTGTGCTGTCAGTAGGCTGTTTATGCCTCACAGTACCTTAGAGCAGAGGAGGATTTCTGACACTCTTCTTTCTGCTGTGAACATTTTCTCCAGCACTTCCTTTACATGACACATGCTAAAGGTTGCAAAATTGGAAACATGCAGGAGTACAAAGCTGCTGGTCCCTTGGAAGTGCTGGCCAGAGGTTCTCAAAGCTGCTTCTGCCTCCTTTTAGTTCTGACAAGGGGACTAAGGATTGATTGTGACCTGTCACTTGCATGCCTGTAATATTTATTTCTTCCAGTGAACAGATACCTGTATGAACAAAACCATTTCTGATAGTTTATTCTGAATTTAAGACCAAACATTAAACACTAACTTCCCAAAATGGAACCCGAAGTCCAGAATTAAGTAAATAGGCTCCTTCTAGAAAACCTGAGGAGAATCAGGTGTGTTAGAAGGGGATGTGTTAGAAGGGGAGCCCTACTGTGCAATGTACAGGACTTATAAGAAATGTGCCCAAAGCCCTGTGTTTTCCCAGACGAGACATAATCTGAACCAGTATGTCCATCCTGATCCAATCCAGAATTCTTTAGCAGAGTAAGAACCCCTGTAGCCATTTTCCTTTATCCTGTGGCCATTCATGTTGCGTAGCTCACCTCTAAATAAAGTTCCTAGCCACTATCTTGCAGGCTGGTGTGTGGTTTTGCCTCTTTAAGGATGCATTCCGCTGAAGAAGTCTTTATGCAGAGAAGGACACCAATAAGAAGACAAGGATGCCAGGAAGAAAAGGCTCCATAGCCTATCAAAGAGAGCGCTCAGCAGCATGGAGGCAGAGAGGTAGACAGCAAACTTAGTGACCTTCACAGTTAGACAGCTGTTCAGAAGAGTACTTTTGGATTGTGATCTTGGATTTTTGTGTAAGAACCATTGTAGTCACTTAATAAATCCTTCTTTTGATCTGGCCTTTTGCCATAAGTATGCAGGAACTGGCTTGGAAAGTGTCAGAAAATCCTGGGCACTGAATGCTCCCTGCAATTAGGGGGAAATGCCAGTAGAAGATGACTTGGATAGAACCAGCTAAGAAAAGATGATTAGTGCAGTGGTTCTGTGTGCATCCCTGAATACCCACATTATGTGCCTCTGTATTAGCACTGTCATTCCTATGCTCTGCTTTTCATCAAGACTTAGCTACTGTTAATTGTGGGGAAACCGATCCAGCCTCGCTGATACTGGGGTGTAAACAACTACAGCTGCTGTGCCGACTCTCAGGGAACTTGCAGCGGCTGTAAAACAGGAGGAAGAACAGTTGTGAGCGCACTAGTGAAGACACAGCTTTGGATATAAAGGTTTACAGTCTTGGAGAAACTACGTCATTTTACATGCAAACAACATCAGAGTCAAGCAGCAAAGTAACCACTCAGCACTGAGAGGGAAAGAGAGACGGAGGAGGAGAGAAGGAGAGAGGGAGAGAGGAAGAGAGGGGAAGGGGAAGAAGGAGAGGTGGATGGTGCGTCCCGTGGCCAGGTTGTGGCGGAGGACTGGGAGGCAAACCTTGCCCGCCANGAAGGGACAGAGGGGGAGAGGGAGGGGAAGTGTATTCAGGGGAGGGGAGGGATTTTGACTGGTAAGAAATACAAGGACCAGTCCTGGTCCGTCTTGTTTAACTTTTGAAATAGGAACCTTTTTATTTACCAGTATGAAATCCAGGCGTGTGCTGCTTGTGCTGGCTGCAGAGGGCCAGAAGACAACAGCAGGAGAGAGTTAAGGGTTGGGATACTGCTTGAAAGATCTGGATCATCTCAATCATGGGAATGATAGAAATAGGATATAATCAAAATGTACAGTCTATAGAGGGATGGGCACTTGGGAACTAGTAAGAAATTCTGATGTAATGTGGGAATGTACCATTTGGAAATAGTTGAGGAGAAGTACTTCAGGCTTCTGTTAGCTGATAAAATGTGGAATTAAAAAGGATAAATGGTATTGTAAAATTTAACAAAGATACTCAAGTAAGATAGGGCAGGGCAAGGTCAAGTGAAAACATTGCTGGGACATAAATAGTTCCATTCATCTGTATTGAGGGAGAGGAACTGAGAATGTGAATTTGGCAGAGATAAAGGAACAAAGCAGCCTGTTTTATGTGAGGTGGCTTGAATAACTCAGTTTTCTGGATTGGCAGAGGGGTGACTGAGAATATGGTGATGTCTGTAGATACGCTGAAGATGGCAACATCAAGGAGTCTGAGAGCTCTGTACATTACAGAACAGTGCTGGTAGAAGAGCATATGCAAGTGAACTGGCCACAAATAAGCTTAGATGGGAAATAAGAATATTTCTAGGTATTCATGACGGGGTTTTGGTACAACCTTCATCCAAGTAAAGGCAGAAAGAAAATAACTACCTGCAGTGCGATTAGTGCACTTTGAAAGGGTTGTATGATGTGGTGTCTGGCACTGCAGGGACTGGAGTCAGGAGCTCTCAATGTTGTTTTCAATTCTTTGTGTGGCTGCAGGCACAAGGGTTTGTAGGAAGTGTAGTGTAGTCCAGATGAAGGTGAAACCAAACTATTTCATGATCAGTCAAACACTTTGTGGAAGTTGCATTTTTGTTCAAGACCCACAGTGAATGTAATAAAAATCAGCATGGTTTGGGCATAATCAAACTGTCTCTTTTTCCCTGCAGAAAGAAAATAACCTTAAGGTGGTTTTTTTTTGGTTTTTTTTGTTTTTTTGCATGAAACATTAAGTGTTCTGTTTAATCTGATGTAGAATATTTGCTATGCATGCTTGAAAGAATGTCACAGCATGGATATACTTAGGATAAGAAATCCTACTCAAGGAAATTTGAAGCAAAATTCTACTTCAAAAAAAACCCCCAAAACTGTCAAAGGACTGGGTATCCCTGAAGCAGAAGAAGGGGGAAATTCTTCCTCACACTGAAGCTGTTGACCTCCACAAAGTCACCAAGTTTGTTGGGTCAGAGAGGGAGAGCATGAGAATCATGGCTTCCTACCCTGGGAACCAGCATTCTCCCTTGGGAGGTGTGTCCCCATCCCTCACTGTCTGGACAAAATCCAAGTGGTAACAGGAAGGAGTGAGCATAGCCTGCCTCAACCAGCCTCTGCTAAGGGGTCTCTGCTACCTAAGTAAATGCTCTGATCACTGAGCTGTTGGGTAATTGGGGACTTTCCTCCAACACAGTTTATCCCCTCCTTTGTTTTTTTTCCAGCCAAAACTATTCAGCAAATTTGAAGCAAATAGTTTAGACATGACTGAAACCACATTTTCCAGGGAATTAACTATTAAAATAAATAAATAAATCATCCAACTCTAACTATTACCACTTCTAAAATCTATGCTGCTTCTTTTCCATGTAAATTAAAACACTTTTTTTTTTTTTTTCAGTTTTTAAGGATAACGGTTTGACCCATCTACCCAGCCAGGGTAGTATATTAGGACTCATTACTTATGCTGTTCTGGAGTGCACAGTGTCTGTTATAGCACTTACAACTGAAGCTTATTTCTTCAGTTTACCAGTCTTCTCCTCTCTTTGCAGCCCCATTCAGTTCCAACAGTTGGTCCCTGTAGGAGAGGGGACTCTTCACTATTACATTTTTATCCTTTTCTAGTCAACTAATTTAAAACTAGTGAAAAAAAAAGTACTTTTTTCACTAGGCCTACTGCTAACTTGTTGATAGTTTAAATAGATTATGCCATGCTACTAGATACAAGTTAAACCATTGGAGACAAACAAACAAACAAAGAAAAGAAGGGTATCTCTAGCTGTACTTGAGAATAGTATGAAATGTTGCAGTAAAACAGAATTGCATGTCTGAACCAAGTGCTGGACATGATGTTGCCTGCAGAGTGGCAGCTTGAAGAAAGATTTCACTACAGAAATGAACAAAATTTGTTTGGTTTTTTTTTCCAGAATTTTCCAAGCAGTTGTAGAAGACTCCCCCATGACCTGTGTCACAGGCAGATGTGTAGCCCACAGAGTCAGTCAGGTGTTACCACCACAGCCCAGACCCCCTGATCTTCCAAGGCCTGGAAGCCCTTGACCTTGGGCTGTCAAAAAGACTCAGGTAGATCACGTCAGATACGCTGGAAGGAAAGCAGCAGCTAGAGATTTCGGGACAAGGTGTTTACTTTCCACCAAATTGGAATTTGATGGTAGAAAACTGTTCAACCAGAACAATTTGGGTTGGAACTAGATTATTGTCAAAGTCCTTTCCAACATAAACCACTCTGTGAATCCATGATTCTGTGATTTTTGATCAGCTCACTTGGGCTTTGTGGGACTCCAGCATTGCATCTCACCTTTCCAGCTGGTAGTTTCCAAATATCCTCCCTAGGCCATGGTGAGCAGCCCTCTGATATATTCGTTGCAGCATTTTCAATTCCTGTTTGATTCCGTATGTGATTTGCAGCTGGCCGGAAAAATGGTTTGGTGCTTCAGAAGCCGGTGGAAGGATGGTTGTAGACATCCCTCTAGTGGCTCCGCAGCCTCCAGGAACTCGGGAGCAGCTCCGGCATCCCCGGGCTCAGCATGGATGCGGATGCTGCCAAATGGATGCTCTCCTCTGTGGAACTGGATCCTCTGCAGAGCTGGAGAACTGTAAGGGCAGATAATATCTCCCTTTTTGCCTTTCACCAAAATTGTCCTTGAAACTCACCAGGTCAGGCTGTTTAGATTGTTTATTTCATGCAGGCCGCAATGCTGGAAGGACGTACCCATTTCACTGGCCACTGTAAGAAACAGATGTACTGGGAGATGATATGAGGAAAGGGTTAATACTGTCTCTATGCTTTTTTAAATGTCAGTTTATTTAACCTAGAGAGAGAGCAATTTTGTCATCACTGAAAAACCAGGCAAGTTAATCTTGAAGATATACTTGAAGAGTCAATGTTTCAGATTTTCTTGTCTCTAATATAAGACTGAGAGGATACCAAGGGGGGAAAAAAAGCAAAAAAATAAAGTATATGTAAAATAAACTGAAGGAACATTTATTTGTACATTTATAGACTTTGGCTTCTCAACTGAAACTGTCAATAAAATGCTAATTTTGTTTATGTGTTTGGAACATTGAATGTATTTTGCGATTGAATTTGTTAAAGGACATGCAGTAAAAATGAGAGCCCTGGGACAGCATCTTTAAAGATAGTTGAGTTCTCTGGTGCTGTCTTCAGAAAGGCTGCTGTTCCAGGACACCTGTGAGGTCCTGGCACCCATTGTGATTGCTTCATGAAACACAGCAAGAAGTCCAGAGATTGCCCTTGTTGGTGCCGGACAGGCATCCTATGTAGGGTCCTGGGGAAGCTGGCACACTCTTAGGAGTCACTGCAGAGCAGAACTGATCAGAGTTTGCAAAGGAGATCAAGACAGTCACCCCCTTTCTGCAAATGTGAACAGAAGAGAGGAATGATTTGTCCAGAGGCAGCAAGCTGCCTGATAGCAGTGTGATGTGGTGTTGAAATGATATTTGGGCTTTTATGTAAGTAAAACTGTCCTTAAAAGGACAGTTTTTTAACTCTCCTTAAAAGCCCACACTGAGATTTTTTCTGTATGGAAACAGAAACTAAAAATCTTGTCCTTCTGATAATGGTAGCTCTATATCTCAGTAACTCATCTGTACTGCCAGTATTACCAATGAGAATCCATTCTTACTTTTAAACTGTGAATTATCTATACAAAATATCAAAGTGTAACAATTCAGCTCCAAGGGTAATTTATTCAGTTTAACTCATGCCCATTTCAAAGCCATCACTGGCTGTCAATAAAGCACGTGGCTGAACTACTATTTCTAGTTGAATCTCGATTGTTTTACACTGATTGGAAGCAATCAGTTGAACAAACAGACACCATCCTGATGAGGTTTTGATCAGGTGGTAAAAAACTTTTTAAGTAGCAGTGGGGCATTTTTTCTCCCCGTAGAGCAGTATCATTTACTCTCTGAATCATAAATGCTGTTTTGCAGACTTCACTCCTTACCCCCCAAAAATAGCTCCCATCCAATTTAAGCGATGGACCATTGGCATAAAGCCAGTAGAGAGAAGATAAATGCCTGAGAAGCTTTCAGACAACATCTATGTAAACAATTACTGTTGTCTTGTTTTCATTTCCAGGCAACCGATCCTCAGAGACACATACACAGCATACAGACAATATCTGGACAGCCTTCCAACCCCTCCTCTCCAAGCAGTCTATATTTTCTCCATGTATAAATTAACAGTATTTTTCAGATCAGGAATAAAATATATCTTCATTTGGAAGATACTGGTTTTAAAGACTCCATGGAGTGATCACCTAATGTCACATTTAATTCCTTTTTGAAAAGAAGATTCCCAAGATTCAATCTGCAATACAATTTCAATAGTCTAGAGTCTTTCAGACTGGGAGAAACACATAATTAACCAATAAATACACACTAATTCACATTTGATTTTTGTGCTGCTCAGTGGTCCAGGGCTTTCAATGTTTTTGATACATTCCAAACAAATCTGATCTGTGCATGGGGACTGCCAGTCTGAGTGTCAACTTTGGCAATCTGAAAGACTGACATTTGTATTTATCCCTTTATTTAGTTCTCCAAGATCAATCTCCAATTAAGACATCTTTGATCTCAAAAGAAAAGCAATGATGATGTTTTTGCTTTTATTTTGCTTTCCTTTAACCTCTCATCACAGGAAGAATTGATCCTGGAGTTTTTGAGGCAAATCTCTGTATTTCCCTCATGAATATTCTGCCAGGATAGGATAATTTTGTGTAATTTCAGCTATGTTTGTTTTCTCTTCAGCCACATATGGATAGAAATCATCACCTCTGATAGTTTCTTGCCAGCCTGAGGGCCTCACACACATTGTTGGGGGGACTTTTTTTGTGAGAAATTGTTTCTCACACAAAACTAAAGTTATACAGGCATTGCTGGTGAGAACACTGTAAAAAGGTTCTTTGACGATTTGGGGGGAACAGCATTAACAAGTAAATCACAGTTCTCTGTTCCCGAGTATGAATTCTGTGCAACCTGCTTTAGTGCACGGGATGGAGGCAGTGTGTGGATATTGTCCTGTTTTCGTAGGTATTTAAGGATTGTGAATTGATCACAACAAGCTTCTGGGAAGCTTGGTTTGATCCTTGAGTGCCCAGCTAGCAGCAGAGTGTCTGGTGTCACTCAGAGCACTTTTATAGCTGTAGTATGGTCAGGAAGAAATGGTCTGAAGGTTCATGATTCTCACCACAGGAAAACGGGAGTGAGTTCATTCAGCCATTGGTTCGTTCATTTATTCTACATGTAATTTATTTTCTGGACACTCTGGAACAAGAGCAGAGGCAGAGTACAACCTACCAGATGAGAACGTGAGAAGACAGTCTCATCATAGTTTGGAAAAATGGATCTTACCAACAACAGCATGAGAGATACTGACTGTGTGTCCTTTTCTAAGTGGCATTAATGCCTTCCCTCATTCCAAACACCACATTAAAATTCTACCACTTGCAATATTTAGTAGAATCCTCTTTAATAAAAACTTTACTATCCAAATAAATTCTGAAATGTTTTTACTGGACTTTGAACTTTTCTTCAGACAGATAGCTGTTGGTTTTAATGTTGAGGTCACAGTTTGTGCACACAAATGTTAGGCTAGGTTTAGGAGCCAGCAAGCCTCTTAAGAACTTGTATGTGTTGTAACTAAAAATATATATAAAATCAGCCTTTCCATTTCTGAGCTTGTTGAAATTTTATATCTGATTTGACACCTTCCTAATTTGCAAGAATTTTATCAATTCTTGTTTTATTTTTCATGACATGTGCTTAGGCTGCATGTTAAAGAAGCAACAACTAGGTCTGTAAACTACTTGTGACATTTTTATGGTTATAAGTAGGGGAAGTAAAAAAAATGGAAAAAGAGCTCCTTAGAAAATGACAGCTGTAACACCAAAATTGCTTGTCTATCTGAAAAACAATATTGCATTACCTAAAAGCAGTTCTGTGCAGGATTTGTATTAGGATCTACAAATGCCTGAATGCAAAACTGTTTCAAGAACTTGAATAGCTTCTTGCAGATTTTTATATTCATGAAGTTTTCACTTGAAGTGCCAAGTTTTCCTTTTGAAGGATGCTATGAAATATTAGAGGCTGTTGTGAATGAATGTTTAAAGTTTTTTTAAGGAATCACCTGAAAAGGTATCAGCAAAACCAGGTTTAATATAAAAGCGACAGTATGACAGTGTTTGTTGGCAAGGTTCACTCTACTACTTACTAGAGGGTTAAAGCACACTGAGAAAAAGCAAACGAAAATCCAAAATCAATCGATCCAGACTGAAATAAGCCCAAACCTGTCTATGTGGAGGCTGGGGGAAAGAGGGGAGGGAAGAGAAAAGGACAGGAAAGGGTAAGGATAAAAAGGAATACAGAAGACCCTCCTGTTGAGTCACAAGGTTCACAGTAGACCCTCATGCTAAACTGAGCCCGGACCTGATCAACAGCTTATGCCTGAAGGCCCAACATCACTTAAACTTTACAAAACAGCACTAAACAGCACTTATCAGTACTTAATTGATAACTGAAGCTAATCAATGTAGCAAAATATTCATATAGAATTTACTATATCACAACAATAACTCACAGGTCTGACTTACCACAAAGTTAAAGTATTTAAGGATCTGGGAGAACAACATTCCTCGTCCATTTGCTGTGGCATATTCACACTTGCATGCACACGAAGAGTCAGTACAAGGTATATGCATGTGAAAAATTCCCCTTGAGTTCAGTTAAATACTCACTTTGGATGCCTTTGCATCTTCTCAACTGGCAAAGGGTTGAGCCTTGAGGAGTCGAGGGTATCAACCTAGGATGCTTTGTAGTGTTTGCAAGTCTCCAAGTGTAGCAAACTTGAGAGTTCGCTGGCTCTGAGAGGCCCCACTCAGAGGGAGATGCTGGTCACAGATCGCTGTGGTCCAGGGGAGATCAAAGGGTCTCACTTTGGACCATTGTTTATAGGGTCACAAGAGAATTGGCTTTACTCATAATAATTTTCCATCCTGACCACAATTCTGGTGAACTTTCTTTGAAAGTTTGATAACAAAAATATTATTGCACTTAGGTTGTTATTCAGGCAAGAAAACTAAGTTTCCAAGGCTGTTCATTAAAAAGCAGTTGTTCATTAGACAGCATTAGTTCCTTGGAACAGACAGTGTTTCTGATAATCCCAAGATGACCTGAGCCCAGGTGCTGTTCATGAAGGCCGAGGCCTAACCAGCGTTTCTCAGCTCACAGTGCAGCCTGGGCGGGGAGGGAGGATGCACTGCCACGGAGGCCTAATAAAAGTCAATGAAAGAGTAACGATGCGCTGAGGTTCGATCTTTCGAGTTTGCTGTACAGCTTCTAGGATTGTCTCCTATAACCCCATCCCTTAATCTAGAGGCGATTGCAAACACCACCTCATTCATGGGTCACACAGCGAGAAGCTGCTGTCAGCCCATGTTCACATGGCGGGTGCCTGGGGAGCAGCTCCAGGCCCTGGGATTGCCCACTGGGTGACGGGAAGGGGGGAAGGAACCACGTACACCATACACAGACAGCACCAGGGTTCTGTTTTCCTCCAAATACCATTAAGATTTCTTTTGGAACACATATCATGTTTTTTTTATAAATGAGTATCCCAATCCTTCAGTGAATGTCTATGTGAGAAGCCTCACGTAGATTTATATAAACTACACAACATCTCACAACGTGCTTCTCACAAATTACCAGTGACAGATCAGAAGTGGAACCAAAAATAGCAGATTCTTGTTCCAGATAAAGACTTTGGCAGTTACTGAAGTCCCAGCATGGTGCCAGAGCCCCCAAGGATCATGAAACAACGGTTTAAGGCTTGCAGTCAGCCCCAGCACATCGGGGGCCAGCAGGCAAACTTTGCTTTGTCATTTGACAAATGACAAACTTTGTCATTTGACAATGACAATAGCTAAAGTGACTTTTGAAATCAGTGTAATTTAATTATGCTTATTAATGAGGCTCTTCACACACAACAAAAAGATTATTTAAAATGAAGAAATTTGCTGGCTTTTAAGACCTTTCCAACAGCTAATAATTTGAAGGACTCTTCTCTCTTTTTTACTAATCACATTATTTAAAACTGCAGTTCACATCTGAAAACTGATGAGTGATTTCCCACACCAAATGAAGGCTGAACTGGCAACTTGCAGCATTTGTTCCAGTTACGGAGTCAGCAAACCCGGGCATTTTATAATTACGGATCTTGGCTGTTGCTGTTGCTGATTCATGCATTTAGATACTCATTGAAGGGAACACAAAAACAGTATTGGAGCCTTTTAATTTATTATAGGGTCCTCAATTAGCCAAGGGAGCTGCTTATACACACAAATATATTGAAAATGGACAGATATGGGCTCAACAAAAATAACCTTAATAACCTCTCAGAAAAAAATCAAGCATTATTTTACAAATTCAGAGTAAGGTCCTATCACATTTGTAAGTGAACTTGTATTTAAGTTCAGCACCACTCAGGAATTTTTCTTCTAGTCCAAGTCAAATTTTTTCAGTTAGTGCACTGAGCTTATACAGTACATTGTTGTCCAGTGTTGCAAGTGGATAATATTATACATAACCAAGTGGTAACAACAGTGTTTTAATCTTCAAAAGTCCATTTGTTTCATCAAAGGTGCACTATTAGAACAATAGATGTATTAATAATTATAGTGTAATTTTCATATGACAGCTTCTCCCATTTCACTGTGACAACTGTGTAGTTAAAAACTGATTCAACAGCTAGAAAGCCTGTACATATAAGGGAGGAAAAACAACCACTAGAGATTTGTTCAAAATGAAAAACCCTAATGTTTCATTTAAATAAACTATGTTCTGCTTTCGAAGACAGATTTCCTTAACATTTGTAAGATGGTTATTTTTTTTGTAAAACTATACTTCCTTACTCCACAGGTAAGACAACAAGTAATGGATAAGAGAATACGTTTAGCCTAAATATTAGGAAGAAATTCTTTACTGTGAGAGCGGTGAGGCATTGGAACAGGCTGCCCAGATAAGTTGTGGATAACCCAATGCCTGGAAGTGTTCAAGGCCAGGCTGGATGGGGTTTTGGACAATAAAGATGAGAAGACATAGCCTCAAGCTGTGCCAGGGGAGGTTCAGGTTGGCCATCAGAAGAATTTCCTCACTGAAAGGTTATCAAGTATTGAACGGCCTGCCCAGGGAACTGGTGGATTTCCCACCCCTGGAGGTGTTCAAGGAACGACTGGACATGACAGTGCCATGGCCTAGTTAACATGATGGTGTTCGAAGGCTGGACTCAATGGTCTTGGAAGTCATTTCCAACTTAAGTCATTCTGTGATCTAATGGAAGGTGTCCCTGCCCAAAGCAGGGGGGGTGGAACTAGATGATCTTTAAGGTCCCTTCAAACCCAAACCATTCTAGGATTTTATGAACATGTAATAAAATCCCACCGTAACACACAGCATTCCGTATTAGTTGTTAGTGATGTTTTGTTTTATGGCAAACATTGTCCTGAGCTGTTGAATCAGTGTAGGGGAATCAATCCTTCTCTTCAGCACAGACCTCCATCCCCACCAAAGCATATAGAGAGTTTGCCATCTAGAAAGAAGCCAGTCACTGAAGGACAACCTTTCTGTGCAAAAAGATGCTCTTACTGTTGCTCCCAGCTCCACTGAAGGAGCACATTCCCCCCTTTTTACTGTGATATATGTATTAACTGTGCTGTCACTTTGGCTGTATTTATTATTGTAACAGCTCAGCCTGTAGATTGTGTTTTATAGAGACAGAAAAATAGTATTCAATACTGAAGTCCTGTGTTCTGGAGCTGGAAGTTAGTAGCCCATATGTAAGAAGTCAAAATTACTTTCTAACACAAGCTTGCACTTGGTGTTTTTCCCAATTGTGAGTAGATGCATAGTTGTTGATACTGTATGATTACGAAAACAAGGACTTGGACTTCCAATTTAAACATAAACCAGACAACAGACCCCCTTAATGCCCCAAACCTATGGTGTCACTTTTCAGTACTGGAGTGAAGTGAGCCCAAGCATGGCATTTGTATAGTGACAGTTAGAAAACCCAGTATCAAAATTCTGCAGTTTCATTTTATGGATACTAAAGCTGGATGAATACAGATATAGTCAAGTATTTTATATATTTTTGCAAGCTGAGCCACAAAGATGTCATGATACTCAGCCAAAGCTCTGCCCTATATAAATTCTGGAAACTGGAAGGGACCAATTTAAGTAGTTACTGATCACAACATTTCTCCTGGAAATTGCTATGGGATTGTGGCATCACAAGATGCAGATCTGTTAGCTGCCAGCACCATGTAAAACAGATTTTAAATTTTCACATAATTTAAAATGTTTGCAGTTACGCAGTGAATTCCAACAAAGGCAACCCAACGTGTTTTATTAGACTATTTCATATTTTTGTAAGCTTATTTTATTTCTTTGCTGTACAAAGGCAGAAATGCAAACTACCTCAATAAATCTACATCAGTAACTACCTAGACATGATACAGGTATGTACACAAAGCCCAGTTATTTCACTTCAGTGTTGATACCATAGTTCATGCAGAGCTGGATGCAAACAATGCAAACAGCACCTACACAGTGTAAGGCATAACTCTCAGGATATTTACATCTTGTTCCTTATAGCAAATGCTTCCTATACACCACTTCCTTGCTAAACTTGTAATTGACAATCCTGCTTAGTAGTGCAGAACTCAGAACTGAAAGTGCATTTCTTCTTTTTATACATTCTCACACTTATTGTGGACTGTTCCAGGAATAGTTTTCCAACCTTCATTTTTAGAAGTAATTAATTACCTATGTTTTTTGTCAATTAAAATTATCTTATAACGTAAAATACCCTCTTCCCAAAGCTCTGTAGATCCCGTGCAATTGTGTAAACAAGGCTCCTAAAAGCAATTCCGGGAACTGTTGTCTTTCGACTTGGGAAGATAAGTAATCCTATGAAAGCCCTCAATCAATCCAATGCTGTTTTTTTAAAACACTTTGGAACGTTTCAGGTTATGAAGTCTGCAGATCCAAGCAGCTTTCAAAAAGTTCTATAACAGAGGTATTTACATTCTGTGTTAGGTTTTTATGTTGTAATTAATCTGGCATCTCAGAAGAGTTTTCTTCTTCCTTCAGAGGTCTCACTTTGAAAGGAAATTAAAAAAGAAATATGATTACTGTCACTGAAGAAAATACAATTCTGACTTAATTTACAAACAAAATAAAGTAAAAAAATGCTTAGGATTAAAACGTCAACTCTTCCCCTCAAGTATAAAGCAGCAGTACTAAAAATAATTTCTCTTTTGTGTTCTGAGCTATTGCAATTCCTTCCACATTTATTTTTAAGCCACAACATCCTGCAGCACTGGGGCTCCGGAGAGACTATATTCCATCCAATCTTGTTTTAGGAGATAAAAAAAATACTATATCCCCTCAGTCTTCCCTCCCTTAGACAGGGCAGGAATGAGCAACAGAAGCACACTCTCCTTTGAAACCACATCATAACTGTCGTGTAACAATCTCAGCTGAGCTGGACTCTGTAGTGCAGCAGCTGAGAACTGACACACATTGTTCCATCCACAGAGTGCAGCTCCGACAGGAAACCAGTAATGAGTGAAGGAAGGAAAAGGTCAGGGAACAAGAGTGCCTTGCTATATGTGCACGTGCCTGACTCTCTGACCTCCTGCTGCTGTGAAGTAACACAACAACGGAGACTTCTCTTCCAGGCGTTTCCTATACTCCCACACATCTTGGCCCACAAACTACGCTCAGAAAATTATACTTGTACAACAGTAGAGCTTACAAATTCATCAGAATGGTATGACCATTTTAAAAAAACTCCCATATGTGTATAAAAATGTAAATGGAGGACATTACTTTCGTCAGGAGAAACTGATGGTTCAGTTTCAGAAGTGACAGTATCCATATCTTCACAAGTTTTGGCATCTGGCTTCTCTTTTTCCACCTCACATAGATACACGTCAATGGGTCCTTTTGTGCTCTTCACATGTACTTCTATGTGATCCTATAAAACAGCAACTTGCATATAATCCAAAGAACAAATCTTACACATGCTTTATCTATTCTTGCACATATTTTAAAGCCAATAGATACAACTATTTGAAATTGTTTTACTACTTCCACATAAATTATGACTACTACATATATTTGTAGGACAGTTTTTAAGCAGCACTAAGCTAACGAGTTTGCATTTTTGAAGAAAATGAATTTAAGTATTTGTTTAGTCTTTCTACTACCTTTAGATATATGACCAAGATTTACTGTATGTTTAGAAGGAATAACAAAATTCAAAATTGGACAAACCAATGCCAAATTAGAGCACGCAGCTTTAACAACACAGCAAAGCAACTAATCCCTATCACTTCTACTACTTCCCTTCAGCAGACATCACATTGCAAGACACAGAGCAAATAAAATTTAATGGACAACTGAGAGAAGATTCTGTTCTCTCTAAAGTACAGCTTTTTTAATTCTGTCTTTTAATTGCTTTGGGAAGCCTTTGGAATTTTATCTTTTTCATGTCCACTGGATGAGAGCCAGTTCCTTTTACCAGGGAAACCATTGGAGATCTATGCAGTGGAACTAAGTCTTCTTGGTTTACTGATTCATATCTCCTTTTCCTAAGATATCACCACCCTTTTTGTGCACACAGTGAGGCAAATTTGATGACTGCACAATTAAGAACATTATAAAAAACGCATATGCAAAAAGAAAGCTGAATTAAATCTCCATTTGTTATCTTAAGCTCCCTTCCAGGATTTCCCCCCTCAGAGCACTACTTTAAGCAGTGGGTTCTCAGTATTTAGGCCCCAGTATGCAGATGCAGCATTGCTGGGTGCAGAGGGAAAAGGTCTGGCTCCTCCATGTGACTGGAATGGAGCCTGAGTATTGCACCATGGGGTGAGGACAGGGCACGGCCCCCACCTCCATTAAAGATCCATCTAGACATGATCTACCAGAGTGACATAATGTTTTCTTTTTTTCAATCATAGTGCACATTTCATACTTTATTACAACTGTTCCAATTTCTCTAGCAAGACCCAGGTACCTAAAGCCCAGACACATTTATTATTTAATGATTTAAGTAAAAATACTGTAAGTTTCTCAGACTGTTATCCCTCCAGCATTGTTTAGTGGAACACAAGAACAATGACCCAGCAATATTTGCATGACAAAGAAAATGGAAGTTAATGACTGCTGCTGAAAAAAAGTGAAATTTGAGAACTTACATCTTTAGGAACTGGTATTTCCAATTTGGTTTCCTCTGGAGCTTTGATTGCAATCACAATCTGTTCTTGAAATGTCTGAATGCTTCGGATATCTTGGTATGTAACATAAGCTAGTGTATACATTGGTCAAGGATTCTGTAAAGTAATTTGCTAATGAGCAGAGGCAAAGAGTGTGATGTCAAGATATGCTGAGGCAGAATATCAGCTTAAGAAAAGTGGTCAACAACGGTGTTGAGGTTACTTTAGTATTAGCTTTGTAAAATGAAGCATTAGCTAACAAGTGGAAAACATGTTTTCTTTATTTCTAGGAAGAAAAAAAAGTTTGCAAAAGTATATTCAATATTAAAAAACCCCAAACATATTTGACATTTCTCCCAGATGCTGTCATAAATCTACAAAGCAGAGGGAATACTGTGCTTGAGAAACTGCTTTCTGTTTTGTAATAGCATGAAAATAATTTCCTGGAAAACTACAGAACTATTTTCTTAACCAGAACAAGCAAGGTGTAAAGAAAATGGACACATTTCATTTGAGCACAGACCTTAACATTTTGTCAAACAAGGGATCTAAGTAATATTTTACTGTAACCTAAAGCCAAAATTCAGTGTTTATGTCATATTGTAAAAGAAATCTCTATTGCCAAAACCCATCTCTAAGTCAAAACTGCACTTGAACCTCTCTCAAGAGACACAACAGTATTAGGACACAACCAACATACCATTATAACTTCTTGGCAACAGGCCACTGGCACTCCGGTTTGAGTCCACTTTGTCATCTCAATAAGCAAGTCAATCTCACCGCTAGGTCAAGACCTGCCCCGAGAGAACTTTATAATGGAGAGGACAAGGTGATGGTCAGGGTACTAAGACCATTGCTGCACTTTGTTCTTCTTCAGGGGAACAGGCTGGACTGTGAATGATACTGCAAAGCAAGGTACACGACTGGCAAACACAAATACAAAATAACCAAAAAGTTTCCTTTTTTAATACTCATCAAGTATTACTGCATTCCTGTGGTATCAGCCTATTCTTGTTACTAGGTATGTGAGTACTTGGAACCAAAATCATGTGTTAAAGAGTTGAAAGGATATTTTGCATTTTCTTTGTCATCTGTTAGTTCAAATATCTGATGAGCACAATTCTTGATTAATTCATCCAGAGCTTCTTCCATGGCTGACAAGTCAGAAAGTTCCTCTCTAAGGTTTTGCTGCTGTGGTGCTTTTCCAACCACTTGGTCAAGATTAGAACCTCTAAAAGAATATGAAAGTTGTCTAGTATGTTTATCAATAAAAGCCTGTTCATTGAACATCATGCGTACTAACAGAAAGCAGTCAGAAACTCCAGCATCCTTTACTGAAATATGCTTCCATGTGCTTTTGCTCTTGATGCTTGTTGACATATTAAGTAATTCACACAGCCTAAGGATACAAAATATTATCTATGAAAAGTAATTTAATGCTTAAAAATACTCTCAAAATTATAAACATTACTCAACATTGTTTGGTTTTACTGTTTCAGAAATTAGAAGTTTCAAAGCCAACTCACATCCACTGGATAAGATTCTTAGATCTTTTCTGAATTAAGTGGATTCCATCCAACACATTGGTGATGTCATAAACTCTTCGTTTTCGTACTCCAAGTGTTGTTGCTACTTCATTTAAATCAAGAACACCGTCTGGAGCTTTTTTGAGAAGAGCCATAAATCTTCTTGTCAAAAGCACCAAGGATGCATCAAATCGAGGCCTTTTGACTTCCACAGTTTCTGTGAAGTTTTGACAGAATATTTAGGATAAGCTACTACACAAGCATGAAGCATTCCTTAAAAAAAAAAAGGGCTATAGTGATGAAGTAACAATGAAGATAAAAGTCTGGAAGCACTGCAGTTTTTAACGTTGACATTGCAAAGGCATCATGTAAAGCCTATTAACTACATATACCTTTGTTTGTTTGCAGTGATTGTATCTACATAGCAAGCATGCACCCTCGTGCTTTCAACATTTATGACTTCACACTGCTAGTATGGATATTAATAGCTGTGTAACTGTATGTTCCACAGACGTGAGATCAGATCACTGAACGAATACCAATGAAGCCCTCGGTTAACGATACAGAGATAGTCACGGGCACTGCCAGCAAAATGCAGCTCTATCTCTGCTCCATGACACCATTAAAATGTTTTTTTCACACCCTTGTGGCCCAGATTAACCAGCAGACCTCCCAAATAACAATCAGGCATGGTTCAGGAGTCAGCTCGGCTTCAGGACTCTTTCAGCCTAGAAACGACCAATCTGTTCTGGGACAGGAGAACTTAATATGTGCACAAACTCTGTTTGCACTATTTGGCCTCAGGGCAAAAGAACTGGTCATTCCACTGTTTAATTTACCAACAGAATAAAGATCTACAGACACCTTAACACCACAGGTTTAAGAGAGATCCCTGTGCTATGTGTATCCATGACCAACAAATTTGCAGAAACAGCAGAAAAGTAATTGACAAACAGCTTGTTTAACTTGAGAATGTTATTTATGTATGAAAAAAGCACAAAAAAGCATGTATTTTTGAGGCACAAAAAATACATGGTACACACACACTCATTTGATGCCAGAGGCAATGAAAGACTGTCAAATTCTGCTGTTACTTGTCTTTTCTACTGTAAAGTAAACCAGGTATTTCATAACTGTGAAAATATCTGTTCATATCAAACTGTGTTCCTGAGCAATATTCCAGTCTAATGCTTTAAGATAAGGCGAGTGTGTGTGTAAACAAACCTCCCTAGAAAATGCCCTACTTCAAACATGAGTATTTTTCCCAAGATGAATGAGACATGTACTTTTACTCATAATGTATCACACCCATTCCATGGTGGCAAATCTGTGTACTCTTTAACATGAAGTGACAGGTCCAACAACTGGGTTTTGGACTGTTACTGTGAGATGTGTAAAAGAATTCAACGGGTGAGAAAACAAAAACCCAACACACAGAAATTCACTCAAGCTTGTTTTTACATTTATTAATACCAGTTGAAAACCAGCCTTTGCCAGCATGATGTTTCAGTTTTCTACAACTCACTTTTCCCATGCATTATTTTCTTTACAGGAGTGGGAAGGCATATTTGTAGCAAATTTAAAGAGGAAAAACTATGAAGAAGTAACGCTTCACATCTGTTATTTCATTTACTGTTCACCATTTCTCCTGATCTGCTGATATTAGATACATGACAATTTCTCATTTGTTTACAGCATGTACTCATATCGTAAAAAGCCATGAAACACTTCAAGAATAATTTTCCAACATGAAACACGGCAACTTACTTTTCACAAGCTGTGCATCTTTGTGCACGTTCAGGTTGATCATTGGTGGCTGAGGAAATAAAAAAGTTAGAAATAACTGTCATAAAATGCTATTTAGAGGGGAAGCTTTTTCAGAAGAAATCCCCAAATCAACCTTAAATGCTACAGTGATCACAGACCTGACAATTCAGCAGGTATTAATGTGAAGGAGTGTCACCAGACAGAAGGGATACACACTCATTAATTCCTTACAGAATTTTCAGCCCTTAATCTCAGCACATCTCTCTGTTTTGGAAAGCAGGAAACACCACTGAAGGCCCTAGTGCTCAAGCAATGGTCACAACACTAAGAGACACCTGTCTAATCTCTACAAATCCAAGCTTCATCTATTCCGTGTAGCAGCTCATATACAGAAGATACACTGCTATTATACAGCACCACAGTTACACGTTACAAACAAGACTGGCAGCAGAGCCTGCTCTGGGCAAGATACTAATGGGATGAGCCTAAGCAGGTACTTCATTACACTCCTCTCCCCAGTTTAAGAACAGAAGCATTTTAAAATTCAGACTCATTACAGTTGGAAGAGACCTAAGGTCACCTCTAGTCCAATCTCCAACTCCAAACAGGAACAGCCATTAGATGAGAGCAGCTTATGCAAGGCTTAATTAACTGGGTCTTTAAAATTACAAGAGATGGAGGCTACACCTCCCTGACCATCCCACTCCACTGCTTCTCTGTTCTCACAGTAAAGAAGTTCCATTTTACATGAAGCTGCAACCTCTCTGGCTTCTTTTGTTTTAATTCATGACTACTTCCTTTCAGCCTCCCATGATGTACAACTGTGAAGTGTCTGGCCAGTTTCTTCAGTTCTTCTTAAGATCCTTGCAAGTACGGCATGAGGCTGTGTCAGGGGTGGTTTAAGTTAGATATTATGAAAAGGTTCTTTCCCCAGGGGGTGGTCAGGCACTGGAATGGGTTCACCAGGGAAGTGGTCACAGCCTGACAGAGTTCAAGAAGCTCCTGGACAACACTCTCAGGCTTATGATGTGATTCTTGGGGTTGTCCTCTGCAAAGCCAGGAGTTGGACTTGATCTTGTGGGTTCCTTCCAACTCAGGATATTCTGTGATTCCACTGAAGGGCTGCTGCAGCTTAACAAGTGCCCTCAGGAGTACAGCCTTCCTGTACTACTGGGCCTATATCAGGCAGAGCATTTCAAGAGCAGCCTAATACATGCCAAGCAAGGAAGAATCACTTCCCTCCATTTACTGGCTATACTCCTGCTAATACAGCTTCATATGCCTCAACGTTAGGGCACAGTGCAGGTGCACATTTAGCCCACTGTCCATCAGGACCCCCAGGTCCTTCCAGGGTGGTCCCCCAGCCTGTACCACTGCAGGGTACAGGGTAGGACTTCACACTTGAATTTTCAACTACTTTGGTTGAAGTTTATGAGATGTCTGATGACACCTTCCTCCAGCCCATAAACATCATGAGGGGGCATCTCACATCCTTCTCCCATGAACAGGACAGGTCCTAGGATAGACCCCTGAGAAATGTCACTTGTAACCTGCTTCTGAGTAACATACAAACTACTAACCATTCTTTCTTGATCCCGATGATTCATCCAAGGATTTTTTTACTCATCTGGTAGTTCATCGCATCTGTAACATCCCAACTCCAAGAGAAGAATGCTGTAGGACGCTGTTTCAAAAGTCCCGCTAAAGCTAATATAGTTGACATCCAAGGCTTTGCATCTATAGATCTAGATATTTCATCACCAATGGGATAATCAGGTTGCAGCCCATGTTGGCTATTCAGTCACCTTCTTCACGTGCCTAGAAATAGCTTCCCAGAGAACTTTGCTCCATGGCTTTCAAAGGGACTGAAAAAAGGCTGAATTAAGCTGTAGCTGACTCCTACAACCTCAAAGATCTCAAGAGCAACCTCACAATGACATTAGCCGGCTCTCTCAGGATGTATCCCAAGAGAGTCTTATGGACTTGACTGGGATGGGTTTTCTCAAGAGACTCCTAACTTGCCACTTTTCCATTGCTGATTGTTCTTTATGATACAAAGCCTAGGAGGCATCAGTTCTGAAGAGGCATGCAAGAAGGCTGAGTACTGCAGCCTTACCTGTGTCTAGTCTTCCTAAATCACCTGTCCTATTTAGCAGCGGGTTCACCTATTTCCCCCTCCCACCTCTCCCCTACCCTGCTGTTCTGCTGGTGTTCAACTGCAGTGTGAGCTGCAGGCTGAGCTCTGGGGCTCGGAGCTCCAGGCACGAGGCCATGAACTGCCACCCTCTCCATAAAAACGGGCCTGGGAACCTGTGACTGTGCCAGGGGACTGGACACTTGGAGGCACGGTAGGGGCTGAGGACTCCAGACTGTGATTCACCCGGACTGTGAGGGTATAAAAGCCCAGGGTTTCCTTTGTTCAGGGTCCCTTGCTTGGAGGCACCAGCTCCAGCTGTTATTTTCTTGTTACACTAAGATTAAATTATATTAAGTATCCAGATATGTGAGACTTTGCTATGGGAAGCCTGGTCTGTGTGAGTGGGCAGTGCAGCTGTGAAGGGCCTCCGTTCCAGCTCAGGTGCTGTGAGAGTGACTCCCAGAGTAGCTCCTGGATGATCAGACAGGGAAGTTTCTTTAACAGTGACCCTTGGCATTCCTTGCTAGTTTCAACATTACAGCTTTGGCTTTCCAAGCCTCATACCTACATGTCCAGACAGTTTTTATCCTTCTTCTTTATAGTCTGTCTTTCCTTTCAACTCCTGTGCATGCTCTTTTTGCCCTTCCCAGAGTGCAGACACAGTTGTGCCCATCCCACAACACATTTACTTGTCATGAGGATCAGGATGGAATGTCTCTGTCCTTACTAACTCCACCTCTTCAGCTCCTCCAGCTTTCAAAGTTGCCTCCCCTAAAATCTCAACTACCTGTTGCCTGAATAAGTTTAAGTCCTGAAGCCTTAAAAAGACAGAATTCAGGTTCTATACTCTGTTACTAGCCTTCCTCACTACACTCAGGGTCTTGAACTCCACTGTTAAGGAAACTTCCCAGTCACATTCCCAGTGCCAGATTTCACTGCTGGGACCAAAACCCCTTCACAGTGGGTGGCTCCACTGAGCCAATGGGAGCCATACGTGACTCCCTACACATCCCACTCACACAGTCAGACCAGGTTTCCCTTAGCAGTCTCAGATGTCTCATTCCATAAAGCAATTTATTCACAGTGCAGTAACACAGAAACAGCCCAAGCTGGTGCCTCCAAGGAGGGACCCCCAACAAAAAACCTCTTAGCTTTTGTACCATGACAGCTTACCTGCACCCAAGTCTTCCTCCTGAGTCCTCTGCTCCTGCCATCTCTCCCATTGTCCTTCCACCTCACTGGCTCCACCTGTCTTTGTGCCCTTTTGTTATTCAAAAACTCTGTGTTTGCTGTGTCTCTGTGTCCATTCACCTGGCCAGCACCAAGCACTTGGCAAGTACTATCTTCATGCCCTTTCATGCCCTTTGTTATCCCAAGGGTTGGGCAGTTCATGGCCTCATGTCTCCCTGGGCTCCCACCGATCGCTCAATTTGCAGCTTGCAAACCGAGCCACCCGAATCAGATGTATTCCTCAACATCCACAATTCCATGGTGTAGTGGCCTGACCCTGGCTGGATGTCAGACATTCACCGAGGTCAGTTTATCGCTCCCCTTCTCAGCTGGACAGGGGAGAGAAAATATAACAAAGGCTCGTGAGTTAAGGACTGGGAGAAATTGCTCACCAAAAACCACCACAGGCAAAACAGACTCGAACTGGGGATATTAACTGCATTTATTACTAACAAGTCAGAGCAGAATAATGAGAGGTAAAATGAATCTTAAAAACAACTTCCCATCAAACCTCCCTCCTTCTCACCAGCAGCTCAGGGAGATGGAGAATGGGGGCTATGGTCAGTTCATCACAGGTTGTTTCTGCTTTTGCTCAGAGAGAGGACTCCTTCCCCTGCTCCAGCATGGGATCCCTCCCAAGGGAAACAGTTCTCCATGAATTTCTCCAGGGTGAGTCCATCCTATGGACAACAGTTCTCCATGAACTGCTGAGATGTAGGTCACTCTTCCACAGGGCGCAGTCCTTCAAGCACAGCCTGCTCCAGTGTGGGTCCCCCAAGTCCTACAAGGAAACCTGCTTCAGCGTGGGCTCCTCTCTCCACAGGTCAGGTCCCTGCCAGGACCCTGCTCCAGCATAGGTTTCCCACAGGTTAATGGCCCTCTCTCTGGCATCCACATGCTCCAGCGTGGGTCTCCTCCACAAGCTGCAGGTGGATCTCTGGATCCCCACTGACCTCTGCAGGCTGCAGGGGGCGATCCTGCTTCACCATGGGCTGCAGGGGAACCTCAGCTCTGTCACCTGAGTACGTCCTTCACTGACTTTGGTGTCTGCAGAGTTGTTCCTTTCATATTTTCTCACTCCGCTCTTCTCTGGCCGCAATTACATCTGTGCAAGAACTTATCTTTTTTGTTCTTAAATGTGTTAATTACAGAGGCGTTACCACCATCTCTGACTGATCAGCCTTGACCAGCAGCATGTCCCTCTTGGAACCACCTGGCACTGGCTCTACTGGACATAAAAGCAGCTTCTAGCAGCTTCTCAGAGAAGCCAACCCTGTAACCTCCACACACCCCTGGCTCCCACTACTAAAACTTGGCCATGCAAACCCAATACACACGGCCACTACAGCCAAGGCTGTTAATAGTTACCACATTCTTGACTTCCCTATTTACATAAACTCAATTCAGGAAAGTATCACCACTGGTTGACTCATCTTAACACCTAGAGAAAGAGGCTGTGTCCAACACCTTTGTTTTTTACAATCATGATCTCCAACGATAAGAAATTTTCAATCACCAGTGTAAAAACTCACATGAACTCTTTCATGGCTATGAGAAAATACTACCAAATACCATTTAGCCCAACTGTCATGAGTAACTAAAAGAAATATAACAAATTTCATTAAGTTTCACAAAAGTAGGCCTGTTTTTTGTTAGCCACCTCATAGCATTACTAGAAGTAGCGCTGGCAGCTGAATATAAGATTGCCTCAACACCACAGATGTTCAGAGAAGAACAGAATACAGTCGTAGTCCATTTTTCTCAAACTCAGCTACAACATATTTAGCTCGACTAAGAGGCTACAGGCAACACAGGTAAGAAAACCCATCCCTTTGCACTCTAGCCCCTTTCCCTAGCAGCTTGCTAGGGAAGCATCGAGGGAATTTCACGAGCGAGGGAAGTATCGCATGGCTCTTTTCGGGTACCACGCTCCCCGGGCCCGCCACACCTTTCCCGCTCAGGGGATGCTGGACGGGCTTTCGGCCGTCTCCTCACCACCTCCCGCAGCAGGAGCGCGGCTGCAGCGCCGCGTCCCGCCCTCTCCCCATCCCCAGGCAGCGCCTTCCTGTGCCGCTCGCCATGTACCTCACTCACACGCAGCGTGTCCGGCTGCAGCGGCCTCAGGCGCTCCCACTTATCGCGGCTGGCCATGTCCGCCCGGCCCCTCCTCCTCCTCCTCCTCGCCCCGGCCGGCCGCGAGGCGAGGCGCCGGAGGAGGGAGGGCGCTCGGTC
>VXAY01000994.1:570209-629822 GCA_013399855.1 Oxyruncus cristatus
CGCCGCCGCCTCCCGCCCCCCATCACCCATCGGCCCCCGCGGCGCGCGCGCTCGGCAAAGCCGGCCGCTTTCCCGCCCTGCCCGGCTCGTCCCGGCTTTTCCCGCCCCCCTCGGGGCATCCACCCAGTCCCGCCGAACATCCGGAGGGAATGTGCTGACTCAATTCCTTTCCTCCCCCTCTCGTCACCGTCGCAGAGCGGTGGAGAAAAGGCTCTGCTCGCCCCCGCTTCCTCCTCGCCTGTCCTGGCAGCGGGAGCGCCCTGAGTCCTGCGGCAGCCAGTGTGGGCTAATGAGGAGGATTACGGAATATGCTGATTTTGGAAGGGACCCACAAAGGTCATCGAGTCCAACTCCTGGCCCTGCACAGGACACTCCAGTCACACTGTGTGTCCGAGAGTATAATCGAAGTGCCTCTAGAACTCTTGTCAGAGTGGTGCTGTGACCACTTCCCAGGGGAGCCTGTCCCAGTGCCCAGCCACCCTCTGGGTGAAGAACAGTTTTCTGATATCCAACCTAAACCTTCCCTGACACAACTTCAGGCCATTCTCTCCGGTTCAGTCACTGGTCACCACAGAGAAGAGATCAGTGCCTGCCAGTCCTTATCCCCTCATAAGGAAGCTGTAACTGCAATGAGGTCTCTCCTCTGTCTTCTCCAGGCTGTACAGACCAGGTGACCTCAGCTGCTCCTCGTACAACTCCCCCTCAAGGGAGACGAGGTCCTGACCGTTTTGGTTACTACAAGGAGGGAGATTTTTCTTCCTTCAGTGTACAGCATAAGCAAGGAGAGAGCATCCTGCCCAAACGTTGTGCAAATATGTCTGAGAATAATTAGTATTACTTTCTTGCCAAATAATCTGCTTCTGTCATGACTTCCTAGTACAATGCAGCCAGAGCTGTGTGTGTCACTCACGGGACAGACAAAGATAGAATGCCCATGTCAAGAACGAGTTAATTACAAGCGGCTGGTGGGTGAAGGCCGAGGTATGTTCCTCTCGGGTCAGACCGGAGGCAGTGAATGTGGCTTGTCCAAACAGCCTCTCCATTTACCTCCCAGCAGCATCCTTTCCCCAGTGCTCCTGCCCTTTCCTCCACACTCTCATAACCTTTTTCAAGCACTGACTGACACCTTGCTCATTTACCAACATCAGCAGTAATAGCAAAATTTTCAATTGAGTAGGTAACTTCTGTTTGTCAGAAAAAAGCATTTCTTTTAAAAACAGCTCCTTGCTAAATAGCCCATTTGTTACTTGGTTGCTCTTTATTGCAATTAACTCTTCTCTAAAACAGATAAGTCTGTCATGGAGTCCTTTTGCTTAAAGAATGTATGAACTGTTTCACTTCCCCACCTACACTTCAAGTGAAATTTCCAGTCATTTCCTTTCCCCAATTTCATCGGGTGTTGTGTGAAACTGCCAATCTGGTATGAAGAATTCAATGCCATGAAGAACTTTGTTCATACTGTCACACGCCAGACTGAACAGGTCAAATAACACTCTGATATTTGAAAAAAAAAAAACAACTGAATTAGTTTTTGTTTACTAGGTGTTTCATAGCCCTTCCATTTAGACAATCCTTTGGAGTAGTTTATGGTATCACCAATGATAGATCAGATGCCTTGATAGAGGGTGGAGTTTTCTCCATAGCAACCAATTTTCAATCAAGTACTTGCCTGGTAATAATTGTCCTTGTAGAGAACTGTTGAACTAAGGTCACTTGTTCCGGTACCCTAATGAATTAGTAAGAGTAAAAGGGGGAAAAATATGTTACAGCTCCTCAGAGGCATATCTGTGTTTTAGGAGACATGAAGTCTGGAGCTGTGAATTTCAAGATATCGTGCAAATGCTGATTGTCAGTATTGCGAGGCGAGGTTAGACTGCTGCAGAAGCAGAAAGTTTTCCTGTCATGGAAGGGACGCATGATTACACTGAAATGCAAAAATGCTCATTTTTGTATGGGCAGCATAATCCAATTACTAACTACTTTGTGGTGATAAACTAAGTCCCATAAAGAATGAGTATTTCTCCCTCTTTGTTATACTCTGGAAGATGAATGTTATCATTTCAATTACAGATTGTATAAACCCACTGTGATAAAGCAGGCTTTTTCCAGCTGGAACAGCGAAATGGTTTGGAGTAGATGTCTTAGGCCGCTTTATTTTGAGGTGTGTAAGGAATGTGTAATGCAGTATAAAAGTCTGAAAATCCATTGAATAGTATTTGGTGACTGTTGGCTGGTCAGATATTAGGAGGGAGGCTAGCGACTCATAATTTGAGGATTAGGATACATGAATTCCTGTATTAACCCATGTGGAAAACATTGCATCAACATTTAACTATGCTGTTATTCTAGCCAGTCATAAGATCAAATCCTGTTGTTCCTGTGCTTCTCTGTCCTTGCCTGCTGACGTATCTAATGGAGCAAAGAAGAGCCCCTCATGGATTTAGATTCAGAAAGTTTTCTGTATTTATGTGAAAATTAAGAAGCCTAATTATTCTTTTAAATGAAAATTAGATTTTGAAGTAACTCACTTAACTATCAGGAATTTTTACTGTGGCATTCTACAGATAAAAGAGTTTGATTCTAGTGTGTTATTATTTACATTTTATAAAGATGAGAATTAAACATCACACATTCTTTATTACTCCTGTAGATGAAAATGAAAATTATACCCCATTTACTGTTAGTTTAATGCATATGAAAATGGCAGTGCATTCTTTTTAATATCTCCAGACATTAGTCATATAAGACATGATTCTTAAAATGAAATATTTGCTTATTTATCTGAATTCTTTTTTTATTGCATTGATTCTTAATGTGCCACCAGGGGGCAATAATTCCATTTCTAAAATCTAATCTTTTACCATCAAAACCTGCCAGAACAGTGGGTTCAGTAACATTTTTGAGAGACTATGTGTGAAAAGCAAAACATAACATCTTAAAAATACTTCTCTGGTGTAATTTAATATTTTGGCCTGCACTACTTAGGCATGTAGGTTTTACTTTTATTTTGAGCAGCTAAAATTAGACTGCTTTGTAAAAACTTTTACCAATGAACCTCATGCAGCACTATAATGGTGCAAGGTTTGGATTTCATGCAATATAGGATATTTTGCTGGTTTTGTATTGCCACTGTAAGATTAAAAAAATTGTTTTAAGTGCCACTCCTTTCCTATTCTTTTTTTTGTTGTTGTTATACTAATATCCTATTAATATTTATTAGCCTATATATGTGATCCTGAATTTGGGAATTATATATCCTTTATATCCTTATATGATATGTATTTTTTTCTTTATGTACGTAGTATTTCCAACATACTGCAGTTAAAGCCAAAACTGCCTTCTGCCTACAGTCCTGTGTCCAACGCAATCTTCCCTTTCACGATTGTAACTGGATCTTCCATTATGTGCATATATATTGTTGAAAAGATGAGCCAGAGGAAATATCTTCCTGCAAAGGTGCAAAAGTACAAAATCCTGAAAGACAGCAATAGCTGTAAATATCTGTTTAAACTTCATGGAATTACAGATTCATCCATATTTTTGTATATTAGTGTGTCTGTATAGATTTCCAAGCCCCCCTAAGGTCTTCACCACTGCATAAGGATTAGGCAGAAAGGTATAAATTTTTATGCTGTAAAATGTCATGACTTAAATCTGTTTCTGGCAATAGTAGAGTCTTTCTTGATGTGCTCAGCTTAATTTGACTGAAAAAAAAATTCCTGTATACTTAGCAAATAGTTAACCGTTAATTTAAGAAGGCAGATCTCTTCACTTTGTTGTATGAGGAAGAGCAGGTCTGTTGATCAGATCTGAACAGCCTAGTGCTAAACAACGTTCTTTTTTGTCATGTCTTGAATGGCACTTAGAAGTCATGGATGTGGTATCATGTTGTATATGTAGGGTTTAGTTCATGATATAAAATGAAGAGCTTACTTTTTGTACCTGTAATTCAGAAAAGAAGTTATACAGATGGAAAAAGTACCCTTAAGGTGACATTAAAGGCTATGTAACTAGCAAGTGCTTGCTGCATATGAACACTGGTGTGTCTTATTAACAAGTTCAGTGTGTTCTTAATAAGGTTTGGAAATTTGGCAGCAAGTCATTTGCCAGAGCCTAAGGGTTCTAGGCAAAGGTCTTAACAGAGCCTGTGTAGGTTTTCATCCATGCTAAGGAGTTTAGAAACAGAAGAAGATTCCTGTATCTTTTGAGTTGCAGGGAAGGTACAAAATTCCCTGATGTATTTAATTTTGTCAGCTTTAAATGTATGAAAAAGTTGAAGTGTGTTCTCATGAGAAGGTTAGCTTTGTATCTTGAGTTTCAAAGTATCTTTGAAGTTGATTTTTTTTTTTTAATGTTTGGTTGTTTTTTGTTTTGTTTTGTTGCTGTTTGGTTTTTTTTTTTTTTAGTTTAGGTAAAGATTTCTCCATTGTAGTTTTTGTATCATTTAAAATTTACTTTATTATTTAATTTTATCTCATAATATGAAAAAGTGTTCTATACCATCTACTTGAAAGTAGAGTAGCTTGCTGTTATTTGTGCACTGAGGCTTGTGATTTAGTACACTCACTGATGGTGGGGTTGTCTCTAGATCCATAAAAGTCATTCAAGCCTAAGATGGACTTGTTTGGGTTGGCCACTGCCATCCTTTCTTCATTCTCACTTTCTTTCAGCAGTGAGAACTTGAAATGGATGATAAATGAAGGGCACCTGTTTGTGCTGAGGGAAGGTTGAGGAGAGAGAGTTTCTGGGAAGGTGGGTTACCTGCCACTGGGAGGCAAACTGTAGGTGGGTGCTGGAAAAGCAGAAACCACTGGAAAAACTCAAGTAGTCTTTTCCATTTTGGAGGCATCTGTATTCCAAATTTCCATGCTGTGCTACTCTAGCCCAGTGCTTCCATGTCTCACCATTAGGGAGTAACACCCCTTGTGAACAGGTCCCATTTCTCCAGCAAGATTAGACCACCTCCGGCCCCAGAGTATTAAAGCTGAGCAGAGTTCTCTGCCTCTATTCTTAGCCTTCCATTCCTCTTGATTTGCCACCACAAACAAAATAGAAGGTAGCTGTTACTACTGACAGAACAAAATGATTTGCCACTGTGGAATGGCAAAATTCAGTTTTGCTATGATATATGAAGAACCTTAGAATCAGAGAATCATTTAGGTTGGAAAGGACGTCTAAGATCATCAAGTCCAGCCATTAGCCCAACACTGCCAAGTCCACCACTAAACCATGTCCGTACATGCCACATCAGCACATCTTCTAAATACTTCCAGAAATGGTGCCTCAGCCATTTCCCTGGGCAGCCTGTTTCACTGCTTGACAACCCCTTAATTGAAGAAATTTTCCCTAATATCTAATCTAGACCTCCCCTGGTGCAACTTGAGGCCGTTTCCTCCCATTCTTTTGCTTATTATTTGGGAAAAAAGACCAGTACCCACCTCACTACAACCTCCTTACAGGTAGCTGTAGAGAACAATAAGGTCTCCCAAAGCCTCCTTTTCTTCACCTTGAGGTGGTTCTGATCAGAAGGCAAATTCTAAAAAATAATAATAAATTATTTGATTGTAAATGACAGTTTATCTAATTAGAGAGAAACTAGATAAACAAAAAATGATCGGTTGTTACATTCTACAGCAGTGAGTTCTACAATTTTAATTTGTTTGATAAAACAAAGTAATTTTGTTTCAGATATGCTCCCTAATCATGTCATTGGGTGCTCTGTAATTCCTGTGTTATGGGAAAATGGAAGAACTTCTTTTCAGTTCACTTTTTCCATATTATTCTCAGCTTCATAGGTATTTGTCAGCTCAGCTACCTATTTTCCAATCTGAATCTCATAGCCTATTTAATCTGTTTTGTGTGGAAGTTATTTCAAATCTCTAGCCGCTCTTGTACGTTGCTTTTCTGTTCTGCTATAACCTTTTCAAATGTGACATTTGAAAGGAATAATGCTGTAATTTGAAGGAAAAATAACGAAAGAAAAGGGAAAATGATTTTTTTTCCCCGATATGAGGACAGTAAAGCAGTGGAACAGGCTGCCAGAGAGGTTGTGCGGCCTCCATCCTGGAGGTTTCCAAAACACAACTGGTTAAAACTGAGCAAACTTACCTCATAGCTCACCCTTCTTTGACTGGGAGATTGGGCTAGACATCTCCTGTGGCCCCTTTGAACATGAATTATCTCATGATCCCACAACTAGATATGCAGGCAGAGTACAAGAAGTCTACAAGTGTAGACCTAATACAATGTCAAACTGATACTTTCTTCTTTATTCTCATTTATTTTCCTAACATTGTGTGTGCCTTTTTGATAATTAGTGAGCATTATGCTGATGTTTCCAGAAAACTGTCTATGGGTCTCAAAAACCTCTTCACTAACTGGGCAAGAGCCCATTGTTTTGCACATACAGTTGGCAGCTGCAGCAACAGCACGGGAAAAAAGTATCAGAGAGTGGTACTGTGAAGCGTGGGTTTGGGAGCAACATCCCTCCATTGTTTCTGTGCTGAGTTACTTCCCTGAAGCTGGATGAAAGCAGGTAGTAAGGAAGAATTGTTTTGGGGATTGCCTGGTTCTGTGGCTGCTGCTGTCGGCTGAAGCAGAGGCGAAAACATTGGTTCAAAGAGAAAGGGTGTCTGCTGCAAAGGGAAAGGATTGCAACTTCATGGTGCTGGTATGTCCATTGTCATTGCTGGTACACTCCTGCATTGGAGAGACTGGGCAGAGCTGGACCCAGCTTTGGTTCCCTGACCATTCTTTCTTCTCCCACTCTCTGGGTAGATAACTCTTCTGATCAGCTGCTTTTGCTATTCCACTGATCTCCAAATCTCTATAAAGTATCCATACTGACAAGCATCTTGACTCTTCTTCCTGCCCTTAGTGCCACTATGGCTTGTTAGAACCACAAGGCAGGTATTTTCTTGCACATCCATTGTTTTTCATTTATTACTACTTAATTTAACCTGCCTTTTCGATCATCCACTTCTATGAGATACGCCTGCAACATTTCACAGTTTGTATTTGGGTATCCTGAAAAATCTTCTGTCACTTCACTGTTCTGTGCTGTACAGTGTTACAGCTTTGTAACAGCAGCATTTGCATCATCAATCAGCCACTGGTGTTCCACTCATATATTGCTCTTCTGGTACTGATGTTGGTTTGAGCTATAGGTTACATGTCTTAACCTTCTAGCTAGTAGTTCAGCAGCCTTGTATTCGGGTAAAAAAACTCTGGTCCTGGTGATATGTTACTTCCAAATGATCTGTCCATTCTAAAGCTTCCTTTGCAGACCATCAGAAAGATTATCAGAAAGACTCACTCTCTGGAGTGTTCTAGAAAAAGCTTCTAGATGATTTTACAGTTATTTTAACACCAAAATAGATGAGAAATCTGTTTCTCTCTCCTCATTTTAACATTTAAACATTTTAACAGTTTTTATTTTTCAAGTTTACTTGTTGTTAAAATAAAAACTCTGACTTAGTCCTTAGCACAGCTTAGTAGTGGTACTGTAGTCCTTATGGTTTGGTAAAGGCTATTGGAAAGTAGTGTGTATACTGGAAGTTGGTAGGAAATATTTCCTTTACATAGTGCCAGATGACACTACTTTTTAAAAAGCATATTGAAGCCCTGAGGAAGGAAAGTTTTGATTCTGGCAGTCTGGCTGTCAAAAGTTATCAAGTTGAGGTCTTTACTATGGCTTGAGTTTTGAAGAAGCTCTGTACTGGCTTTGAGATGTGACATTAATTTGGATCTTTAAATTGTGTGAGACACACTGAGGTGCAAGTCTCTTGATCATGGAAATAGGCAGCATACTCTTTTGCTGCAGCACAACACTGTAGCTCATTCTGAATTATCGAATGTGTCAGATGCATTTGGTTAAATTTAAACAGTTTGGCAAGAGTTGCCCTGGTTGTGCCTTCAAGTGGGAGAGGGGATAGAACACTGTGCTGGAATATAGGTCTTGCAGAGGAGAAGGTGGAGGAAGCTGCTCCTTTGAATCACATGCTGAGCATATGAGATTTGGCAAGACTGGATTATAATTTTTTCTCAGGTCTTCATGTGTGGGTAAGGTCACTGAGATTATTATGACAGACTAAATAGATTACTTCCTTACTTTCAGTTCAATCACTTAGGTTATTATTCCAAAGATGGACCAAATCTGTGTTGTTTGCATTAGTTGCTGAGGTTGCCCTAGCACTGAATGAAGATAAAGACTGTGTTCTGATTATTTTCAGGTTGATCAAGAATTTTACAAAGATTGATCAATAGATTGCTTTGATATGGTGTATGTTGCTTGGAAGGTATCTTTTATTTGTGAGATGATCCAGGCAAGGTGAGTGTTGTTTCTCTGTTCTGGACCAATTTCTGCATGCCCTTAGATGTGTCATGCCTCCTAGCTGCTCCATGAGGCAACTAACAATGAAGAAACATGGGCTAGTTTTAAGATAACTTGTAATTATTACCCCTTCACTGTGTCTGACCTTGGCTTTGCTGTGGCTAACTTGCTTAATTTTAGGTACTCAGTAAAAGAGAACTCGTGAAGTGAGTGTGTAATACATCTTCATACATCACTGGAGAGAGCCAGGTGCCTCTCCAGGCCTCGAGAAGGAGTTCCTTTCCACCTAAGGTATTTAACCTTAAGCAGACAAGATCTTTTAGAAGTCTTCAGCATCACCTACCTCTCTCCACAGTCTCTGCAACAAACATGAACACTTCAGAATGACTGTTTTATTGTGTATCTAAAATTAGGTCCTCAAGAAGAACATGCTGGGTAGCTGTAATTATATGTGATTTTCGGGGGCCACGTACTGGTTGCCTGAAAGTGTTTCTAGTCATCATGACTGCTGAAAGTGAAAAAAGACCCCTTGAATGCATTTGTCATTCAAGCTGGAAAGTCAGAGAACTTGTGCCTGTGTTTTACATGATCTTAAAGGAGTTATTTCATAGCTCCTAATCTTAAAAAATGCCTCTTGTTATTTTTTCACTTTCATTCTCTATTGCATCATCAGATTGTGCTGGTATTTAAATCTGGCTTTGCAGGGGAAAAGTTTGGAAGCTTCTTTAAAAAAAAACTATTTAGAATAAGGATTGAGAAACAAAGAGCATAAACAATAGGTAAGCTGGATTTGGGAGATAACTAGCTATACAGGGCACTTTTCTTTATCTGTATAGATTGCTTAAACTAATCTCCAAATGGCAGGCTTTGGCTACTGTGACTAGATCTTTTTTTACACACATTAAAAAAAACCAAATTTTCCAATTTCTCCAAAAGACTTCCACTTTTGTTTCATATCTCTGGTCTTCCCTGTTCATCTTCTGTTTTATAACTCTTTTTTTCCCCTCAGGCTGCTGAAATTGTCTGCACTTTAGACCCTAGAGCCAAATAAGGCACGTCTCGTCGGGAAGATACCACATTGAGTGGGAAGCAGGGGTGAGGATGCATGAGGCCAGGGAGGAAAAGGCGGGGGGAAGGGTGAGGGGGTTGTATTCTTGACCTTAGGTAGCTGGTGCTGAGAGGTAGCGCATTGTGTAGGAGCACAGGCAGACCTAGAGCTTGTGGATGGGAAGGAGGGAGCAAGGAGGAGGGAGGAGGAAGCTGGGACAGCGAGGGGGGGAGGAGGAGGAGAGAGCAGCATCTCTATCTTTCTTTGCAGACCACGCTGCTAAACAGCAAGGGGAAGCTCATGCTTCCCTAATATCCATCGCTCCCTGCTTCCAGCGTGGTCGCAGACAGAGCAACAAAGAGGGTCTCAGAGGTAAGATCCATGCAACTTGCAAAGCTGTAGCATCTGCCAAAATAAGGAGCAGCAGCAGCAGCAGCAGCAGCAACAATAGAGAGTAAAGATTATCAGCACCTGGGAGTGCTCGGAGACGGCAGGGGGGTAACTGGACGCTCCTGAAGGTTAGGGAAGTGTTAGTCCCAGCAGCAACAAGAACGGAGTAAGAGGAGAGCGGGGGATCAGGATACCAGCCAGCAATATTTATCAGTGGGCAGTTTGTGCCCCAACTCTCTGTGTGGGAAGAGAATAGGTTAGCAGCATAACTGATACATGGATAAATGAGACTTAACAGAATATAAAAATGGTTTATTTACCCAGAAATATAGTTCATTAATTTGTATGTTCAGAAGAAAAAAATAATAAAAAAAAAAGCCAAGCTAAAGCCTGCATATTGTTTTGAATTTTCTTTATGTGAAAGTTTGATTTTTCATGTTAGGACAATGTTTTAGTTCAGAAGTGCATTTAGTAGCAACAACAGGATAAAAAGGCACAACGCCCAAATAAAGGTAGGGGGTTTTAAGTTAAACAAAATGGGCTGTTTGAGAAGTATTGCAAGAAAATATTTGTCGTGGCTAAAGAAGGTATGCTGTTTGAACTGAGAAATACTCTTTCATTTCATTTAGAAAAAAACTAACCATGATTTTGTGGTGGCCTGAAATGAAATTTCTAGTTGTGTTTAATTCATCCACTCAGACAAAAGAATCAGCAATTTGGTTAGGTGTATTTATAAAGTTAACTGTTTATTTTTAGTTGTGGTTACTGGAAGCTTACATGAAGGAGACAGAAACTATAGCATCTATACATTAGAGACATTGATGCTTGCTTTTTGCTTGTGCTTAGTCTCATTTACTTTACTTTTTGAGGTGTGGGCTACATTGGTTTTGATCCAACACCTCATAGAACCTTCTGAAAATTACTAACTACTAAAAGCTGCAGTGTCAGTGTTTGTTGTTATACATGTTGAACTAATTACAGAGAAAATGAACAATGATTTGTATGTCTTGTGAGACAGAGTGAGAGTCTGTAGGATCTAATGGTTGGTTTTTGTTTGTTTGGTTTGTTTGTTTTTCTTTGCTGTGAAACACAGAGTCACTCTCCAGAGGTGGACATTCTGGAATATTTGTGCTTAATTGTTTTCATCTCAAGATTAGGTGACTAAAATAGCTCTAGTGAGTTGATTCAGTGTTTGAGTGAAGAAGTTGGAACCACCAGTCTCTGCTGCATTGGGGAACTTGGAGGTGGTGGACCTGAGTTTGGTTTGCTTTTTCATCAGTGTAAATTTAGTGGTACAAGTGTAGATCAGATCAACATTAGGTTCTATACTGGTCTCCTTTGTCTCATTTTTCTTATAAAAGAAGGAAAAACCACAACAAAGTCCCAAAGCAATGGGACTTTGCTTCCACCAGTTTTTACAATTATCTTATTTGCTATTTCAGGGCTTATTTCAATTATATTATAATTTTCTAACAATAAATAACAGTCTGACATTGGTCACTTTGTCTGATATGGTAGTTGTCAGCTCTAGCTTTGAAATTTACTTAAGTCAGTAGAGAGTCAGGAGTTTGACTATAAAAGAAAAAACAAAATAACTTATTTTCCTGTCAGCCCACCCCCTTGCTTACAAAACTGGTTTGGGTTTGTTTGTTTGTTTTTTTAAATCTATCTTTTGTTTTGCTAATTTCAGGAATGAGTAATATATTTTGAAACCTCTTGTTCTGTCTTGTCATTAATGTACGGCTGTTTAAGAAAAGATTGAATTAATTGAGGCTTTAAAAATTATCTATTTCTTTAAAAAAACCTAAAAATACTACATACGAAATTGCCATTTTTTTAATTTATTTTTTGGTTTTGATTACAGTTCTTGATTTTCTGTGGCTTCTGCCAAAGAAATGGCATGTTCTCACTTTGGAAAGGTTTAACTGTGTCATGTGCATAAAAAAACCCCAGTAACAAATCAAGCCTAACACAAATCTACTACTGCAGGTAAATTTCATTTGAAGCTGACATTCTTTTCTACTCAGACAATAGTCAACCATTGTTCTCTTAAAACAACCTTCTATGAATTGTATTGTTCTTGGAGTTTATAAGGGCTGGATGCAAAGCTCCCTGAAGTCAGGAAGAGACATTCCATTGACTTCAAATGGCTTTGGATCAGGCCTGTCACGTGAGATTAACTCCTGACAGAAGATGTTATAACCACAAGCCCAGAAAAGAATGATTTAGGGATGGAATTTCACTTATGCTGTGATCATCTTTGCTTTGTGAATAACTATTAGGAACAATCTTTTTGAAGCAGTAGTTCATTTATTTTCTGTTAAAAAAGGTGTATTTCTTGGTATTGGAAATATATAGTGTTGGATGAATTTTCTTCTAGTTTAGGTCTCGAATCTATTGTCTATTTGTGTCTGTATTTAAATACCTTATTAGGGTAGTCTGGACACAATAGCTCAGAATCTCTTAGATGGGATTTTATAACTTCAATAATACTATGCATGATATATACGAAGTTAAGGAAAGACTTTTCTAATGTGAAAAAGTAAATTAAATACAATGGTTTGAATTCTATTTTTTCATGTTAAACTAAAAGATGTATTCTGTATAAGAAACTAATGGCTTCCATGGTTTCTCTTCTAATAAAACAATATCTGCCCCCAAAACCCAGAAGAGATTGCTGTATAAAATGTGAAAAGTCAGACATCTGCAGTTTTTCTGCATTTGAAATGTATGGAACTTATACAATGTCAAAGTAGCCATGAGAAAAACAGTATAGTTTTGTATAACAAAATAAAATGGCAGCATTTTACAGCATGAGTATGTTAGGGGAAATTTGGATTAGGAACTTGTAAACTTTTAAAGGTCATTATTTCTAATAAATGGAATCCTGTCAGACTCTCAAACCCTCTAGTGATACTGGGCATTGTTATCTATAGGTGAAAATTACCTTTGTTTCTTAGTGGTTGTGGCTCTTCTAATGAATACAAAGTCTGCATGGTGAATGATAAGTGATCTGTCACTCCTTTTTTTCCACCTTCATACAAAATCAAGCATTTACTCTCAGCTGAGATCAGGCATAACCAGGGAGTTACTTTGTGTGAATAACAGCCACATGAAGGGACATAAAAGGCTAGGGTAACTAACAAGAACCAAAATCTACATGCAGACATTCCTAATCATACAAAAACCTGCCTGAATTTGTGTATTGACATGTGCACAGGGAAAGCATAGTTTCATTGACTGCAGCTGAAGATTCCTTCCTTTTTTCCTACTTAAACTGTGGTTAATGATTCAGTCAGTCAGCAAATCTGACTAACTCTTCAAAACTTCTCTTACACAGACTGTGGCAGGATATACTGTAATCTGCTACGGAAATCCAATCCTTATGTTCACTTTATTGACATTTGCAGCTGTACCTTTATAATTACACCTAAGGACTCCAAGGAACACTGGTTTGGTTTTCAGTTTGTCTTCATTTGCCATTATCAACGTGTTACCTTCCATGCTTGAATGTTTCTGTCAGGAATAAAGGAAGTCTAAGACATGACATCACCAGTGGTGTACCTCTGAAGAAATGATAAAAGAAACTTGCCCTTTAGACATTGTATACCACAGAAAAAATGCTGTAAAATATAAATACTGATGGAGTATGATATGAAGAAAATATCCTTTTTCCAGCTCAACAGCACAGCAGTACCTTTTATATACTAAAAGCATGTAATTATGTTGATGGTGTATTTATGTAAATATGCAGTAGATAGAATTGAAAAATTATTTCTGGGAAGTATATTAACATCACAATTGTAAAAAGAGTCAATAGTGGTGAAGAATTGCAATCAAAGATATATTTGTAGGTATGAGAATTCATCCTGACACTTAACTTATTCTTTTAACCCTTTTTGTGTTGCTTTAAGTGGTTGCCTGCAAAGTGTATCCTTGTTTTTAACCTAACTTTCTTAGTTTTTAGAGCTTCTTAGTAGGAAAGTGTGGGGCTAAGTCTTTTGTTTTAATAAGAGGGAGAAAATACATAGATTTTGTCATTTGGGAGGGGAAATTTTTATTTCCACAGTGCTTCTTATCCCTTTTCCAAGGATACATATTTATTAAAAAAAAATTATGATCCTATCCTATCCTGTGAAGTTCTAATAAAATAAAAATAATGATCCTATCCTATGCTATCCTATCCACACTTCAGAATTGTGAAGGTCTAGTGTCTTTATACAGTGCTTGGAAATTATAAGCAAGTTTCTAATGATTATGACTGTTTTCATCATACAAACTCTCATTTACAGTGTATATGTATTAACTGGAAAATGACCTGAACAGGCATAGAGGCAGTTTTAAAAGCTTTGCTTCTATCAGTGAGAACTTTAGTACATTAAAAAAAGGAAAGTATAGAATTTTCTGCCTTGGAATCACATTTTCACATGTTTTCAAAATATCTGTATTCTCCCAGTTTCTCTATGAACTAGAGATTAAAGTACAAAGTCTATACACAGAGTGGTCAAACCGTTCACGGAGTGGTGGATAAAACTGTAGATTTCACTGGTGTAATCATTCAGGATGTTACTTGAAATAAGAACAGTGAAAATAATTTTCAACACAAGAATGATTTGGAAGTTGACGAAAAGTTGTAAAGATTATTTCATTCTTATCTGAAAGTTATTTTCATTATTTCACTTCAGAGGTGATAAAATGGTTGATTTATTATGTAAATGCATAATAATTTTTTTAAAGAAAACATTTGTTTACTTACTTGACTGCAGTGTAAAGGATGCTTTAGGTAAGTGAGGGATCCAGGTCTTGGTGGCATTTTTTTTGTAGTGGAGTTATAAATGAATCACAGAATCACAGAATGGGTCAGGTGAGAAGGAACCCCAGTGAGTCATCTGGTCCAGCCTCCCTGCTCAAGTAGGATCATCCTAGAGCACCTTGCACAGGATTGCATTCGGACAATTCTGGAATATCTCCAGTGAGGGAGACTCCACAACCGCTCTGGGCAGTCTGTTCCAGTGCTCAGTCACCCACACAGTAAAGAAGTTCTTCCTCATGTTCAGGTGGAACTCCCTGTGTTCCAGTTTCTGCCCATTGCCTTTTGTTCTATTGCTGACATGGGTTGAGTGGTCTAGCAATGATGTCTGAGGGTGCGTCCCATCAGGGCCCATGGACTTGTGAATGTCAAGTTTGATTAAATTGTATCTTCCCCAGTCCTCCTCAACCAAGGGAAAACCTTCCTCCAGGCCTTCTCCCTAGTTTCCAGGGTCAGGGATTCCTGAGGGCAAGTCTTGCAGCGAAGACTGAAGCAACGAAGGCTTCAATATCTCGGCCTTCATGCAGCTTCTGTTGCAAGGGTCCGTGTTCCATTCAGTTGTGGACCCACATTTTCCCCAGTATTCCTTTTGTTATTGATGTATTTAAGCCTTTGATGGGTAGTTTTTAGTTTTATCATTTTATTCAATGAAAACTGTCACAGATGTAAATGTTGCTTTATGCTCTGTTGTTTTCCTGCTTGTTCACGGAGGGGGAATATATTACCATATTTTTTGTCATTTGTTGTCTTTTGTGTAAGGAAGGGCACAGCATTCACATCAGTGGTAATTATGTCTCTGCTGCTGAGAAGGGCCTTGGAGAAAGACAACCAAAGAAAGGAGATAAACCAAGTCTTATCTTCTCAGCATCAGACAAACATTTGACCCACTATCCAGCCCCCCAGCTATGATACAAGCGTCTAACACGCTGCACAGCATTGTAATATGTCTCCTTCTTTGAAGTTCACGTGATACTGAAAAAATAGGAGAGGAATCTTGGTGATGTACTCTGCCTCACAGTGGGGTTCTCCTTTTAATGACAATTTATAAGGAATGTTTTCTAGGCAGTGGAATTAGTCCAATCCCATGTGTGTAATGCAGGACTGAGCATTGTGGGGGCCATGAAATATCGACCAGGCCTACTCATGAAAGATGGTGGCTGAGCAAAAAGCAATGTAAAGTCCACATTCTGTATTTAGAAGAGCTTAAAAAGACCAGGAAACGTGCCCTTAAACTCTGAAGTACGCTGAAGCAAATCTTGCTGCAGAATCAGAGAGATGGTGTTTGGAAAGCTCTAATCTTCTACTGATACTGCAGCCCATTCCTTTGGCTTCCACAATGTGAAATGAGGGTGCAGCTTCACAGGGAGAACTTGCTATAGTTTTAATACTGTTGATGGATTATTGTGGAATTTACTACCTCGTATGTAATCTGGGTTCATTGCAATAGTTTTCTTCTTGCCATTTAAAGGATTGCTTAGAAAGTTAATTTTGAATTAGTTAAAAATGTATTTTTTCTAGCAATGCTTGTTTAGGTCTTGCTCAGATTGAAAAAAAGAATTTTAAATATCCAGCTTTCAAGGTAGTGAGGTCAATATCCTTTCATCCTGGGCATAAGTCATAAAATCACCAAGGATGATGATATTGTGGAATTCTGTGGAATTTTGATATCAGTAAAACTTCTGTTTTGATTCTTACCACTGAGGAGGATGCAGTGTATTGTTGCCTCCCAGTCAGAGAGCACAGCAGGGCACTGCAGTGTTAGATAAGAAGCTGTTTGAGAGTGTCCAAAGGAGGGCAGTGAGGATGGTGAAGGACCTTCAGAGGAAGCTGTAGGAGAGCGGCTGAGGTCACTTGGTCTGTTCAGCCTGGAGAAGAGGAGACTGAGGGGAGACCTCATTGCAGTTACAACTTCCTTGTGAGGGGAAAAGCTTTGGGTTTGCTAATGAGAAAACTGGTCTTATTCATACCAGTTCAGATAGTTGTGTTAATGAGGTTCTTTGATTAGTGGACCCACCAGTCCTTAATGGACCTATCTTTCGTCAGTCCACTGAGTTCCTTTTTCTGTTGCACTGCTGCCATATATTTCTGTAGCTTAATTCACATATGTTTTGTATCATCTAGAATATTGCTTCATCTGATTAATTTTGTGCCCCCGTCCATCTGAGTCATCAAACCATAACATCACTATCCATATGGATGCTTTTTTATAGATACACATCACTGCCTTCCCATGTGGGGAAGTCAATGTTTCTATGTACTGTATATATTAAAGTAGATACATGTATATCTGCAATTTGGCTGATTAGTAGAGTGCTTAGGAAATCAGAACATTCTCCAGCTATAATGCCAGTCTTCTATTGAATTTCATACTGCATAAATTCTAAAATAGATGTGCCTATTAAAAATCTAGATTATGACTTTATAAGCTCTGAAAAAGGCAAATGCTTCACTATACCTGTGCATTTTTAGCATTTTATTATTATTGTACCTTAAAAGATCCCTACGATCTCAAAAGGTCAGTTTAGATTTTTCAATTTCACGTTAATTAAAATGCTAAGATCTGTAGAATCTCAGGCAGTGATTGTGTGTAGTGTTCTATAGATGTTAGTATATGTCTTTTCTTGTGTGCATGTGTCTTGTTTTCTTTTATGGAGTGAAGTTTCCCAACACTCTCTGATGCTTATTTTATTTTTTTTTCTTTCTATTATGCAGCCAGCATTTCATGTGAACAAGGGAAAGGCAGAGGCAGCTGAGGGATGCAACTGGGAGTAATATCAGTTGGTATGAAAAAGAGTGCAGGAAGTGTGGCAGATGACTTGGCTTCTCAGTTGCTTCCCAGGTTTGAGCCCCCTGATGATGTTCACTGTGTGGGTAGTGTTCTCTCTGGGGTTCTCTTTTACAGAAATTCAGTGATTTCCCTCCAAGGCAAAACTTAAGCAGTCTTCTGGAGCTGATATATTTCAAAGACTGCTTCCACTAGGCAAAATGGATGACACAGTTACTTTGGACTCTCTTAATCACATGATTTTCTAATACTACTGAGGTAGGTCTCTCACCCTGTGTGTAATGTGATGCAGCATCTCTGTTAATGTATCACATGCTTTTAGTTCCATGTTAAAAAGTTTTACTCTGATAAAATCTGTAGTACAGCTTAAATTAAACTGACTGGAGGAATGACCACACACAAATAGATATGTCAGGACCGTGGAGACCCAACAGACGCCTACAGACACTTTGGCCAAGCACCAGACGATGTGAACACAGTCCTGCAGTATGAACAGGCAGGAAATTCTCCATCCCTTGACATAAAGGCCAGGCATCTCTTCCTGGGCCAGATGCTTGTAGCAGCAGAGGTGTAAGGTCATGTTGACAGGCCAGTCTGGGTGTGAAGTAATGGTGTGTAGGATGGCAGCAAGAAAACAAAGCTTTATGGATGGTGCTATTCCCATTTCAAATTAGCTATACTGCTTCACTGTCTTTTCGCTGCTAGGTGGCATTGTGTTTGCATGGAATTTGGTTTCTTTGGAAATGTGTTCACTTTCTAAAGAAAAAAGGCTATCTTGAATCGAAGCTAAATCTTACTGAGTTGGAATGATCCCTTTTAAACTTTGCAAATGAGATCTTAATTTACAGAGATTCCTGAAGTTTGGGGTTTTTTTTCCATTGTGTCCTTCTGTGGATCCAAGGTGAAATACCTTTTTTCTTCTTAAGGTACAAAGTCTGATATATCCAACTGGAAATTTCTTTCACAGTTGTATATGTTAGGTTATGTGACGAGAGTCTGGGAACTCCTAATGACTGCTACAATGGAGAGAGAATAGTCTGACAAACAACAGGACTGCAAAGGAATAACCTATTCAGTTTTATATCTTCTACCTGCATCAGAATTAAGTGTAACTGCAGCCACAGAATTTGCCTGCACTCAGGCCTGTGTATAAAACATGCACATGAAAAGCTGGTGTGCTTTACTGAGGCCTTATTCACACATCCTCTTCCAACTGCTCCTGTGCTGGCTGAGGAGGTTCCTACCCCTACTAACTCCTATTGCACTTCTGTCAGAGGTTGTCACAGGTGCCTCTGCCACCTGCTCCTGTGCATGGCTCCTAGTCCCTTTTGCTTGAAATGAATAGGGGCAGTGAAGGTCTATTACTATAACAGGGTTAACTTCTTTTGCTAAAGTGCAAACGGGGTTTCTCACAAGAAAAACGATGTGGGTAAAACTGGCAGTAATTTCCAACATCTGAGCAGTAATGAGCCTTTGTAAAATAGATTGTAATCTTTCTGTGGGCACTGCCAGGACCAGAAGATTTTTTAATGGCCCTGTGTACATTTAAATTATGCCACTGATGTTTCAGTCTTTTCCTCTTGCATTATAGGTATGACCTTAGGTTTGTGTGTGTGTTGCCTGTTTGGAGGTAGTTTGTGTTATCCATGGTCAGGATTCAGTTAAATGAAAATATTTACAGACTTGTGCTTCAGTAGAGCTTTTTTTACCCTGGTTTATCTGTTTTACATTCATGCTGGAGCTGCTCTGAGAGCTCTATACTGATCCAGAATCAAGTCCCAGGTTCTGTTTCAATACATGCAATTTATTTTAAAGATAACAAGTAATCACAGAACAAAAAAACCTCAGGGTCTGGTTTGATCCAAAACCAGTAAGATCAATTCTAGCAGCCCTTAAATGGCTATCATCAGCATTTGTCTGAGAATTTTATGAATTCTAAAACTTAACCCCCCCTCTTTTTTCCCCTCTCTATTACTATTTTTTTTTTTCCTGCTGTTGTGTGATTTATCTTTTTACAGTAGTAATTAATACAGAGGAGAAGGGAGTTTTTGAAGGTGTCAAGATTCTTTGTCATTCAAATCACACTCCATTTCTTTCCTGGATTCAGTTTCTCTCTTTTCCTACAGCCATCTACATAAAGTAAATAAATGTAGGCTGAGGTGGGTAGATAATACTAGGTGATTTAGAACTGGCTTTAAAACAAGCATTAGAGATCCCAATGTTTGCATTATAAAATATGAAGAGTTTTATTTTTAAAATGTTGACATATATGCTTCCTTTATCTGTTGCATTCACACTGATACATCATTGACTTTTAAATTAGGAGGAATATTAGTGTAGAAAAAAATTGTATCAAAGCCAGTTTAAAAAAAAATCAGTGCAAAACAATGTACCAGCTGGACATAGCCTATTAAAGTTAGTTTAGAGGATTGTATACTGTGAAAGCCATCAAATTTTGGAGTTTGTTCTCATTTCGAGCAATAGAAGTTCATGGCAGGATAATATTTTAGCAGTGTGCTACAAAAGTTGTTGTCAAAGCAAAGGAGACCAAATATAGACACTACCTTGGCTAAATGCCAAATTTTTGCGTATTCGTGGATTGTCAGCAGGTTGGTGTTATTAGAATTAAACACTTACTTAATAATATTACTACTCGTGTTATTATTACTTAACACTGAAGTGGGTTTTCAGCAGGACCTGCTGTAATAATGCAGGGGAGAAGGGTGTTTCTCTAAATGCTGGCCTGACTCCCAATGTCTTGGCTAGATGTGTATTTTTATTTGACCATTTTGTTCAATTTTAATCCCTCAGAAAGGGGGGAAAAAACCCGCTGGAATAAAAGCACCCATGGTAATCACTGGTAGTTTTGTGGAAAGTGTGCTCTCTAAATATTCTGGGAAACAGTGGAAAACATCAAATTATCAAATCACACAGAATGTAGAGAGGATGTTACGGTCACTTTTTTTTTTTTAAATATGAATGCATAGACATTGATATCAGTCCTTGACATACAGCATGCACACCATTTAACATGTATATGTTTACTGAGTGATGTTAGCAAGCAACATCTGCATGTTAGTAGAATTATATTAACTGCATGTAAGTAGAATTCTGAATGACTCTGACTAGGTGGAAATACTGTGGGTACTTGTGCACAACGTGGCATCAAGGCACAAGCGGTTTGCTTTTAGAAAATAAATGTTTAAGAATAGTTTCAAAACAAGAAAATTGAAAGTTTTTTTCCTTCTTGACACTTTTCCTTCCACTCTCTTTATAAAATCTTCTTAGCGTTCCCGCTAGTACATTAGGACACAAAGGAATTATGAAAAGGAACATAAATCCTTAATTTATTGGCTAAATTAGGAAAAAATTTTTGACATTTCTGACCATCCTTCAAGTAAGGATGTCAGAGTGCAGAGGTCATGGTATAGAAGCCTTGGGATATCAAAAGGTGGTGAGAAGAATGGCTGGGATTTCCAGCAGCCTCGGAGTACTCTTTTGTCTCTAGTGGTCAGTTGTCGAGGATGATGCCTGTGGACATCAAAGAAATGTCTAAACAGTGTTATCTAGGCCTGTCCTTTGCCCCCTGCCATGTAATGGGCCTCTTCTCAGAAAAACATTGGGAAAGCTCAGAAAACGAGTTCTCCTATCCTTGTGCTATTATTTCAGCAAGAAAGTGGATCAATAACATTTGCACCAACCAGTAAAACAATGTTAATTTCTGAAAATGCAGATTAGTCAAACCTATAAATTATATACACTGCACATTCAAGAATCAATGTTTTTTCATAAAGTGATGAGACCTTACTTTTAAAGAATTCCCTTTTTGCCTTCTTGGACATATTATGGGGAAATGTTCTGAGCAAATGAAACAAAACAACCCCCTCCAATCTGTCCTTAACACTTGAAAAGAAGTTTGGTTTGTATGTGTTTTAGTTTGGTTTTATTAATGGGTTGTATGTACTGAGGTATTTTTGAAGAAAAAAAAAGAGCTGAAATTTGATGCAATTCATGCTTAAAAAGTTGACTGATATCTGGAAGAGTTATGCCATTACTTTCAGGATGGATTCCTTTCCTCATCAACAAATAAAAGTTACAGCATCAAAACAAAACCTGTACCTAATATATTTCAGATCCTGTATTGCCCACTCACCCTTTTAGTACATGGTGAAGCCATGATGAGCTGTTTGTTTGTGTTAAATACAATAAAAAATATTCTAAAAAATGTTATGAGAAAAAACCAAGCAACTGTTTGCTCCTTGTCAGTTTGGATTTCTTTTTAGAGAAACCCCCAGTTTTTGCAAAGAGATATTGCAAGTTTTGGTGGTGAACAGCTGGGATAATAGTCTGGGCCCCAGCCATGTGAGAGCTCATTAAGCCTAAAATGTGGAGCAACAGAGAGGAAGGCAGCCTAGAAATGGGACTGTGGTAGTGATTCCTGTGAACCAAACTGGTGGTTTTTTAGCTGATTCAGAGCCAGTGATAGTGCCTGTGTCATTATGCAATGCTGCTGCCATTCTTGAACTCCGTGGACACAATGTAAAAAACATTCTTTGAGGGACTGAGGCCTGAGTAGAACATCTGACTCTGGATCAGTCTCTAGGAATATTTAATAAAACCAGTTTTTAGGATTGACTGCTGTGCACGTTTTGCTAAGAGTATAATACTAATTAGAATATAGATGAAATCATTACTAAAATTAGACCACATCAATACACATAATTGCGTTATTGTCATAAGAAAACTACATGAATTCAATATCGAGATACTTAAGCCAAATGGTAATGTAAGTATTAAAAGTAAAAAAGTGGTTGAATCAATAACATTATTAAGTAGAGGAAATTGGAGCTGGGATTTGTCAGCATGTAATTATGTGACATCTTTAAATGTAGCTAAAGATGTAAGTTCAGTGTGGTTTTGAAAGTCTGAAATTAAACTGTTTAAGGAGCATGTGTTTCTCTACCATATTTCATTTAATTGTAATTTAGGACTGAAGAGAAAATGTTGATATAAACATGAAAACTCTTGAACCCTTCATTATCTTTTCTCTCCTCTGTCCAGTTGCAGAGGGGAGTGAGAGAACGGCTTTGGTGGGTACCTGGTGTCCAGCCCAGGGTCCCCACCACAACATATGAGTTAGGTTTGACTAGGAGAACATGTATAATCATATCAGTGTTGCCACACTAAAGTTTATAACAAGTAACCTATGTGTTGAGATAATTTTTTTAATTTGTAAGGATATTGCACTTGAAAACTGGCATTTTGGGCAGTCAGATTACCTTCCTATATCCTCATCTAGTAAAGAAGATGAAAAGCTACAGATTTGTAGCGTGCCTGAGTGACCACAGAGAGGCTACATGGTTACATTCATTGTCATTGCTATGCTGAGAGTCCAGAGCAAATGTTTTTCACTTTCAGAGTATGGATCTTGAACACCAGCTTGTGTATTCCATAGTTTATATATGTTATAATACATTATATAATGCTACTTCTAGAAAAACATGGAGAACAAAGTATTGTATCTTCTATGGTATTTTAATCTTTTTCTTACTACACCTGTGTTTTTTCTTGTCTTCCCGATTTTGCCAACATCTCTGTCCCTACCTTTTTGCGAGAGAGTATTTTCAATGACTGAAGAACATCCTTCTCTATTAATTAGAGAGATATGGATTTGATGGCTGGTCTGTTCAGTGCATGAGGAATTAGCCCTTTAGCAGGGCCTGTTGCTATAGGACAAGGAGTAAAACAGGTTAGATGGAGATTAGATATAAGGAAGGTATTTTTTTATGATGAAAGTGGTGAAACACTGGCACAGGTTGCTTAGAGACGTAGTGGATGCCCCATCCCCAAAAACATTCAAGGTCAGGTTGGACAGGGCTCTCAGTGACCTGACCTAGCTGAAGATATCCCTGCTTATTGCAGGGAGGTTGGACTAGATGACCTTGAAAGGTCACTTCCAACCCAAACCATTCTATGATTCAGTGTTTTTCCTCATCAAAGAGCCAGAATAGCCACTGGAATTATCATGTAACAGAACTAAAATGAAGAAATGGCTTGCTTTTATTATTTCTTCTGTTGGTTTTGTTCTGTTTTTGTTTGTTTGTTTTTTTTTACTTCCTGTGCTTTTCCATAGTACTTTGTCTTACACATATGCTTGTTTTCATCATAAAAGATGGTTTAAATCTCACTTCTGAACTATGTCACATATAAAAATGGAGTGTGTATTATACGGTGCAATTAGATTAAATAGTTAAACTTGAATTTTACAGTAATTTCTGAAAAAGTGGTCTCCTATGGTGTTTAGAAAGTTTTTGATCTGACAGTCTTTCAGAATAGAGTTTTGATTGTGGCTAGCTAGAGATGTATGGATTACTGATATCTTTAAATTCTGTCACAAATTTATCAGGAAGAACTATATGGAAAACATGTTACATACCAAGGGAGAGTGAACAGGAATTTGAGTAATATGACATGTAAATGCTGCTGGGTAGTACAGGTTTCATGTTCCGAGAAGTTGCAGCCTAAGTTTGGATGACATTTTTCAGCAAACTCTATCAGTTCCCCTACAAAAAAGAGGTTTTTATCTTTAATTTATGTTTTTTAAATTAAGGCTTGTTACTACTTAGCTCTTCATTTTTACGTGTGCTGAATCTCATGTCTGACTTGAGCCTGACTTGCATCAAAAAATGGAGAGCAAAAACTGTGCAGTCAGTGCTCATTGATACTGCACAGTGAAGGGACAGAGTAACAGAGAGGTGTAAAAGCAATTTAAAATACACAAACTAATAAAGATACACATATTTTGTGAATAAAGATTCACAAAAATGTGAATAAAGATTGACAAAATTGTGAATCTGTTTGTGAGGAGAATGGGAGATGCCTAAAGAAATTGCTGCTGAGTGGCCTGAGCAGTGTGTCACCCTCAGTGATGTTGTGTGTAACCAAAAGCAGGGAGCAAAGAGAAGGCTTAAATCACTGTTTGGACAATCTACTCACAGAAAATCAGGAGCCGATGTAGAAACTTTACTAATACAATGAATCAGATATTCAACTTTCTCATGTATTTAATTAATCTATGCAGTTTAAAAGTTAAAAAAATTGTGTCTTCTCATGGTTGCATGGATATATGTGCAGCTGCTGTACAACCTCTGTAGTGCCTCTGGGTTTGCAACAGTCTCAAAATGCAACTTCTTCATCTTTCATAACAATATAGTTATAAAGTGTAATGGGGTCTAAGTGTCAGTATTAGTTGTTTCATTGCTGAACATTCCAGTTCTTGGAAAGGAGAAGCAGGTGGAAGTAGAGTGTGTGTATCATTTTTGGGGAGGGCACTGAGAGTAAAAAGTTTTAAAAAACAGTGAATAGAAAAGAAATCAGAGAAAGTAGGACAAAAAAGGGAAAACTGTGACCAGGGTTCGCATGGACTTTAAAGGAGACTCTGCAAAGCTAAGTAAAACAGTTTGTGCTGAGCCTGAGCACTGGAGCTTCCAATTAGACTGGATCCTGCCACAGTTTTGGCCAGTCACAGTCAATAGTCTTCTAGGCAATGCCAGGGCTGGGAATGGCATGCACCAAGGACTCTTTCAGAATGCATGGAGCTCACATACTCCCAGCAGGCTTTTTCCCACTAAAACGTTTCTGCTGGCATTCAGTTTCATGCTGTGAAAGCATCACTGATGACTTGCAACACGGCACTGGCATTAATTAAAAGTTCTGACTCAGCCCACACTTAATATGCCCACATAGTCATAAGCCACTACATGTATCCAAGGGGGTGAGCATGGTTGTGCCACACAACAAACAGTGGCCTGGTTTTATTGAGCAATATAGACATGGCAAAGGAGCAACATTCTCTCTGAGGATGTGGGTGATAAATGGGTGAAGTTATTGAGAAGCTGCAACCTCAAGTGAATGGGAGTGCTTGCCTTGTTGAGTAGTGCTAATGGCAGGAACTTTATCTGTATGGGCCTTCCAGTAAACTAATTTCCATGGAGTCTACCACCAAGGATTGTTGAATGTGACATATAGAGAAAAAGTGACTAATAGCAATAATTATACAGTTATATAATTATAACTCTGTGTAATGGACGTATTTTGTCTTTGCCTTTTGTTCAAAATTCTTGTGAGGTCATGCAAATAGAGTGATGAATGTCAGTTGATGAAGGAAACTACAGTATAGGCAAGTGTCACTTTGATAACTGAACCTCAGCCTAAGAATGCATAAGACTCTGTGTGTGTGTAGGTTTTGATAGGTCTGCATGCACAGGTAGTACCTATCCACCTGATTTATTTTTATCCATCACTGGGATATAGTTATTGCTTAAAAAGAGCTTCTTAATCATTGTCTGAAAAAAATTAAGAAAGTGATAAGCAGAATTTATTTGAAGGAAGCAACGCCTCAAAATTGCTTATAAAATAAAAACCTCTTCAATCAGAAAAAGTTCTATAAAGAGCTGCTTGGTAAAGGACATCACCTTAATGGGATGATGCTATTCGTATTGTGTATAGACTGCTAATTGAGTGCAGAAGATGATGAGGCAAAGATAATAACATACAATTTCCAAGTCCATAATGTCAAGCACTGCAAGAAGTCATCAGAGTGTTAGAAGAAATGGAAGGACTTTGATAACAGAATTCTAGTAGAGGTAGGGTTTGCAATTGTATGAAATAGTTATTCCTACTTTTTCTTCTTCAGAGTTTTTGGCACAGGAGATAAAAGAAAAAAAAAGAAATATGAAGAAAAGTAATATTTCTATCAGAAAGCAACCTGGGCTTCTTGTGGGCTTGACTCATACTCTTCTTTAGCTAGAGATGATGTTCCTGAGTTTAAGACAGTTTGTAGACAAGCAACAGTTTTCTTTATTCCTCAACACTTACGGAGATGTTTCCCTACATAGAAAAAATTCTAGATATATCTTCATTTATAGTTCATCTCATATTCTGTCATAGAGCTATTGTTTGAATACCTTTAATAGAATGTTTTTCTTTATTCTTCAAAACTTGTAACAGTGCTTTTTCCTGAAAGTCTAGTGGCAAGTTTACAAATTAGGCAGTACTCTTAGATCCAAGGCATTTCCAAGGAAATTTTTCACTGTATTTTCAGCAAGTAGAATTATCTGTATTTTATGGTGAGAAACCATATATAGGTTTAGAAAACAAAACTTGAGATCATAACATTAATTATGAGGATATGTTATAAAAAATAAGGATAATCTTAATCCACCCAAAATCAGAGATAAGGAACAAAGTAGTGAGTCAGGGTGCCATATGGTGGGCAGGTGAAGTGACCCTCTTGGAATCAAAGACAGTTTTGCCTTTCAAAGTTTGTATTAGAAGTTTAAATGTTTCCTGCTGATCTTGTGTTAACATTTCTGAATGCATCTTCCTCATGCTTTCACATTATACCATAAGCTAAGATATTTTTCTGGAAGAACCTTCATCAAATGTCTAGGAAAAAAGACTGTCTTTTATATGAAATCTTTGCTGTTATTGGACAAGTGGTGTGTTTGTGTGTAAAATATACTGGATGCATAATAACAAGGAAAATGCATGGTGGCAGTTGTGTAAGAGCCACCCCCGAAAGGCAAGAAAAAGTCACCCTTAAAGGCTAGAATTACGCTGTTACATAAAAGCTTGTTCCTAACATGTCAATTGGTGCAGTATGTCCAGTTGTGGTGTTTCAGACATATCATTTTGTACTGTTCATGCCGTCTCTTTGGAGTGCTGTTCCATTCTTTCATCTAGTCACATGAACTCTGTTCTTTCCCAGTCGTGAGAGGCTGTTCTCTGCTGCAGGGACAATGTACAATGGTTAACACTCAAACGTGAGGGCAGTGCCCAGCATTTTTGAAAAATATGAGACACTATCAGCCAACTGAAATTATACAACCTTGATGTGCTAGTTACGACTTTGTAGACTTATGGTATATGCCTCTTAAGTAACCTCTTTTCCATTCTGAAGAATCCCAACCAAATCAATAGTCCTGAAGCTTGTTAATGCTTTTGGTCTTTCTTCTTGTCTTTCTTTGGAGCTTTTCAAGTTTCACTACCTTTTTGACACAGTGGACCCAAAGTGCACACAGTGCACTCCAGTGTAAACAGATTATAGAATCATAGAATCTTTTAGGTTGGAAAGGACCTTAAAGGACATGGAGTCTAGCTGTTAACCCAGCACTACCAAGTCCACCACAGAACCATGTCCCTAAGTGCCACATCTGTATTTTAAGTACCTTCAGGGATGGTGACCCCACCACTTCCCTGTGCAGCCTGTTCCAATGCTTGAGAACCCTTTCAGCAAAGAAATTTTTCCTATAATTACAAGTATAGGCACTATAGACATCAGGACTATATAACACATACGTATATGTGAGAGAGAGAAGGTGACTGTCATTGTGTAGTGTGTAATTGCCGCTGTGCTGTCTTAAGATTTTTATGGTTAAAAAAACCAAATACTACTTGCAATTTGTATTGCTGTCTTAAGATTTTTATGGTTAAAAAAACCAAATACTACTTGCAATTTGTATTGCTTTCTTTAATAGATCTATTGCTCTGGTTTGCCTTTTCTACTAATACTTTTTGTGTATGTGTTGCAGAACATGCAAGAATGATTTCAAACCTGAGCAAGATAAAATGTCAGACAGGGCTCAGTTCTGCTGGGTGCTATTCTGCTGTGCATTTACAAAGGCAGCAGCATTAGGATTGTTCACAAGCAGACCAACAGATCATGGATATACAGGGAGTCAGCATTTGTATTGTCCAATTTATATTTATTGTGTTTCTTATGCTGGAACTTGTTCCATAGCCTTCCAGATGCAAATAAAAGCAGGTGCTGCTGCTTCTTCAACTTTCCTTGGATAAAACAAGGATTTGTTTCTTAATTGTTGATAATGATATTTTTAATAGAGCTTTTGGGTGATTTTCAAAGAAGTAGTATTTAAAGGACTCTGTTGTTATCCTATCTGTCTACTTGGGTACCTAAAATCTACTGTGACCTATTATTGCAGCACCTTTGGATTATTGGCCAATTAATTTTTATTCCACAGGTTATGCATGGTAAGGTAGGGGTGGGATACATGGGTGATGAGAACTTAATATGGAGACTGCAAAGCTGGCTACCAGTGTAGTACCAACTAAATAGTTCAGTATTGGCTCTCAGTTCAACAGGACCTGTACAACCCATAGTAGAGGAACAGACCTGGAACACTGTAGTATAGCTTTGGTTACATGGACTGCATTTGACCTGATAAATTGAATGAGATCTATGTTGGTTTTGGTTGGAGTCACACTAAGACCATTATACCTCTGGCATAACAAACACCCAAAGCACGTGACACTTGCATGGATATTTGAGAGGTGCTGATCTTTTGACATGGTATTTTGTGTTGTTTCAGCATTACGTTGTTCCAATGCTGTTAACATTTTTAGATGCGAGTAATTTTTAGCGTAAAAATTTTCAGTATCTCTTCTGTTTGCCAGTGCAGCCATGTGACTGAGAGCCATGAAGCAGCTTGGCAAACCAAAGGAATAAGATGCTATCTGTGTACCTAAGAAAATGCATTATAGAGGAGAGCCTGTTCTTAAGTCACTGTAACACAGAAAGTTTAACTTGATGTTGAATTGGCACTGGAAGTAAGAGGTTCTGATGGAAACTACTGCAGTACAACAGCTGTGTGTGTATTTGCACTGTGGTATAATTGTTTCTCTTTCAAACAAAGATATGTGTTCCTCTCTGATTCACTGAATATGAAAAAAAGCCATCCATTGGGACACATGGACATGATTCTTCCAAAGAATATGTGGGGGATTGAAACACATAAATGGCAGATTGGGAAACAGTGCAAGACATGGCAATGAGTGGAAATGATATGAGTATCTTTAATAGTTTGCAGCGGAAAAGCACCATCGCTGTCTCAGTAGTTGGAGGTAGGCAGTGGGTTAACACAGGCATATCAAATCACGCACACCGAGTACAAGATTTGTACAATTAGTTTCAGTTCACATTCACAACAAAATGTAATATGCCTGTTCCCCAGGTATGAGATGGTGTCACATCTTGTCTCCTGACCCGATGTACTGTACAGCATCCTCCATCACGTGGGTTGGCATACGAGGTCTATCACAATGGGAGCAGAGAAAGTTGAGAGTTCTTAAGAGCTGTTTTTCTAAGCACTCAAATGGATGTTACTCAGCCTGGAGGTTCAGAGGCTTTTTTGCCCATACGACAATTACTAGAGATGAAGGAACACTCCTAAGGAAGTGTTTTGAACAGTTGAAGTTGTTAATAGCTACAGAAGTATCAGTCAGGCTGTAGCTTTTAAGTTTTTAAAAGATGATCTTTGAACATGCATTTAAGCTTTTTAACAGGTACAGCGTGACTGAACAAGTGGTGCATGCTTTTGTACAGCATGTGAATAAAAATTAAATCTGGGTGAGACATGAAAGCAGCAAGTTTCAGTGACTTTTAAGATTGATGAAGAAAGAGTTGTGACGTTCTGAAATATTCCTGTTGTGTTCTGAAAAAATGAAGGATTTTTCTGACAACTGGTTGTACCGGTTGTAAAACGATGTGTCTGATTAATAATGGATTCTGTTGAAAAGGAATGGGAGGTTTGCTTAGGTATGATTCATCGTTGTCTGTTGCAGTAATTAAGTCCATTCCTTGCCTTAAGGTCAGCATGACCCTGTTTAAATTTTCAGTCTCGAGGTTCTGTGCAGTTGGCATTTAAGGAGGAATTAGGAAGAGATAGCAATTTATTGTTTTCTCTACATTTTGGCAAATGTGTATTTCCTTGCTTTTTCCCCATCCCCCTTCCCCCCCGCCCCCGAGTTATTATTGAAACATTTGGTTGTTTTGTAAAACTAAATTGACCTTTTATTTTACTCCTTAGTAAGATTTTTTTTCTCAGAGATTTTAAAAAGCACACATAGTATGTTTAAGATCCTTTTTAATTCAGTGATATGAAGAACAAAAGTACCTATATGATTTTAAATACAAAACAGTATTTTAAAAGGTTCTTGTGTGCCTTTAACACACTTTCATATGAAAGATAATCCTATTCCAGCTATCCTGTTACTTTATAAGTAGCAGTTTGCTACACTCACTTCCTCAGTTTCCTTCACATTTGTTAGTACTTCACAGTATATGTTTGTGCAGTGTTCTGCAATTCTCCTCAAAGTCTTTTTTAAAACTCCCATTTCTTTAATATCTACAAAAACTGAAGAGTAGTCTCCTGAGGTTTTTTCTGGCAATATGATCAGAATGTTTCACAATCTTGAGTATAACTGTTCTCTGCACCTTAGAGAAGTGATATTATCTCCAATTTACGGCCAAACAGTGAAAGGACATTGAGGTTACTGGGAATTAAAAAAAAAAACAACAAAAAAAAAAACAACACAAAAGAGAAAGTCGTGCTTTAGGCAAAGGCCTTAGAAGAATATACACAGAACATCCCACCCCAAAATCCTGGTAGCTCTGATCAGCTCTTGCTACCCCAGGAGAACTCAACTTCTTTGCCTCACACTACCCAGGGGCCATGCTGTGCAGTGTCTCCTACCCACACTGCTCAGGGCGGCATCCTTCAGAACCGATGGGCTGTGTCTGCAGTGGGGCTGTGTCTGCAGTGGGGCTGTGTCTGCAGTGCTCTTCACTTGACTCTTGTGCCTCTGAGGCACAGGGTTTGTGCGTGTGTGTTCAGATGACCATATTGTGAAGTATATGTTTCACAGCCTGCTAGTTCATGTCCTCATGGCATGGCATGTGCTGCATGTCTGGGAGCATGGAGTGAGAACAGGATAATCTGGTGAAGGCACCAGACCTTGAGGGAAACTGTTGGAGAACTGTGTAGAGAACAGTGACAGGAGCAAACTTCACACAACCTTGCCCATGCTGCCTAGAGAAAGGAGTGCCATATGCAACTACTCACAGAACTAAAGCTGAGAGCACAGTGCCTGGATGTAAACTAATGTGGTGTAGGTGATCAGGGGATGCGGAGCAAGAAGAAAACTGGAAGCCAAGTTTTGTCAAGTAATGGTTTCCACTTTTATCTGCTAAAGCTGCTGGACAAATCAGTCATCTGATCATAAACACCCTTTTCTCATCTTCTTGGGGAAAAAACCCTGCATTGAACTTCACAATCATCTCTTAATTTTCCTTGCTGGTTGCACAGTGGACCATCTCTTTCCTCATTGTACCTTATAACTCATGTCCTGGTAAATTATTTTTATGATTTTTTTGTGCTATTATCTTAGCCTGTGCTTCGGGCTTCGGAAAATCTTGTTACCCTGAGGTTATAACCTCAGGTTATATCCCATGTTTCACTTCTATTCCAGTGTTCTTAAACTTTGGAAAACATGCCTTGTAAAGACCTATAAACCAGAAGATTCTTTTCTTTAAAGCCTAAGGTATAAGGTATGTATTTTACATACCTTTTGTTGGGATAACTACATGATCAGCTTTCCCCTAACAACTGTTCTGTCAATTCATCACTTGCATTACTCACTCGTTTAGCGCAGATTCAGCAGCTCATTTCACCAGGCAGAGCCTGTCTTTTCTGATGTATGTTGTATCAGCAGCTGCATACTGACCAACTCCCACTGCTTCTGTATACAAGATCTCTTATACATAACCTCCATGCTCATTGCCCATTCCTGGCATTCCTGCTCTGGCTACTAATCAAACACAATAGGCCCCTTTGTGCTCTCTTGCCCTTTCTCCTCCTCTGAAACTTTTTCTCCATGCCTATATCCAAAGATGGCAGGCCTCTTTTACTTTCTGCATTCCATTACTGAATGTCAGGTTAACAAGGTCTTCTTTAACACCTACCCTATGCTAATATTCTTTAAGATAGATGTGGTGTTTCCAGCCACAAAGCAGAGTCAGAGACAGGCACTGCAGCATCCAGGACTTTGTTCTAGACAACATCCTGGGCAGCATCCTGGTGAAATTTTGCTCATGAATGCACTACAGTTATGGTACAAGTATGTTAGGCTGGCATCAATCAAGTTATACTTCTTTAAAATGTGAATTTTCTGGCTTATGTTATTGTTGACCTGGTAAATTGTTAAAATTGGCTGTTTCAAAAATCGTGCTTTTACACACGTGCTTTTACACATACATACATGCCTATGTATTTCTTGCAGTTTTTGGTTTTCTTGTGGATTTCTCTAAACTTTGGCTGTCAGTATAATCTTTTAAGTGCCATTTGGTCAGATTAATATATGTAAGGAATACAATTGCACAGTGCTAATAGGAAACCAGACAGTGATTCCTGCATTTCCTAGCTGAATGATTTTGTACCTTACTTGAAAATTACATGACCAAGTTCCCATCATGTATTTGGTGTTAGGTATAGAACATTCATAAAACTTCTAGTGCAGTTCCATAGTAACAGAAAAACAGTCACCCTCCTAAGTAATTATTTACTACTTTCTGTACAGCTCCTTTTTCACATTCTTTCATATAGTGTTTTCATCTGAAATTTAAGAAGCCAGTCATCTAGACTAGACTAGAGCATTTTGGTTGAAAGGGACCCTCATCCAGTCCCACTGCGTGACCACTGCAGAGCTTACAGGAAGTTAAAGCATATTGTTAAGGGCATTCTCCAAATGCCTCTTAAACACTGAGTATACATAGAGAATATTTAAATTTTTTTTTTTTAAATTACCAAATAATCAATGAAAACTTTCCATTAATATGAAAATTACTTTCAGTGAAAATAATAAATCACTGAAATCTCCAAGTGATTCCTCAATGGGCTTTAAAATTCAGTTTTTGCCCTTTGTGTAACAGAAGAATCAGAAGGTTCATTTTTAAAATTTAGAAGTTATTTAAAGCGTCTTTATAGAAAAAGATACTGCTTTCACCACTCTCCCCAGCCATGTGTTTCTGGTACTTCTCTTTTACATATGTTAATGGTCATATACTTTATGCATAGCTAGATGAGGGATCTGATTTAGCCAGACATGACCCTGCAAGAATTGCTAGATTTCAATCATGTCACATTAATGCCACTGAACAACAGAGGGGGGATATATGATCAACAGTGAGAGACATTCCTTTTCGGCTGTAACTTGAGTTGAGAGTAGCTTGAGCCAGTCATGAAACCATATCCTGAGAGTGAAGAGTGAAAACAAAGTTTCGTAAGCTGTACCAAAAATAGTCTCTATTCATTGTGCAGTGTGACCTGCATATGAAGGTTATACAGAATGTCAGTTGAACTGAGACCCTAGACAAGTGCTTGATTTTACTCATTTCAGTGATACTTTACTGAGTTTAAAATCAAGCACGTATCTGAACATTGCATGACTTGGAGACACAAGAAAAAGAATATTCAATTATCAGAATAATTGCTTTCATCTTCTGAAGTGATTTAATTTATGACCTGAGGAAATGTTTGACAAATATACCTTTACCAGAAATAAACATTGTCTGTGTATGCACTCTAAATGTATCCTGAAAAGATGCAGCATTTGTAAAAACACAGTACGACAGCTGTTTCCTTGTATATCCAGTGTTATATTGAACATCTTTCAAGTATTGTTTTGATTTCCTAACCTTCTATTCAGAAGATACAGGCATAGTACCAACACAAAGATAATATTGCTACATACCTTATTTCTGTTCTCCTATTAGTCTTTTCTTCTGTTAGCAAAATGAAATACCCACAGTATACCATATATGCTTTCTTTAGTAATTTTGGTATCTATATACTACGAAAGGATACCTTTATTTCTTAGAAAAACCCCACCTTCAGTCCTTCCAAAAACCGGCAGCAAAACTGTTGACATTAATAATGCTTCAGACTGATAGATGTGTACCTGGCCAGGAGCACCATGACCCAGCACAGCACTTCTGTATTAATAAGACATAAAGTCAGACCATTTATCATTCTGTGTAGCCAGCACACAAATTAGAGAACAGCTTGCCAGGGTCTCATTACTTTGTTTATGCCATAGTTGCAGAATAGATAGCTTTGAAACCTTCTTGTGCTCTACTGTGACATGCGAGTGTTCGTGTCATGACGACCCGACTGAGTTGTTCAGTTGTGTACAGTGCTGACTCAGGAGCCTTAAGTGTCCTAAACAATTTGCCAAGCAGCAGATTCTTCTAAATGAAAAAAAAAAGGAAAACTCCATAAAGACATAATCACTGCCAGTTACCACAGGTGTAAGATGTTCAGCAGTGCAATCAGGATATGAAACTTCAGGAGGAATTTACTGTAAGTCACTGAGGAGCACTTGCTTTCATTACGGTACAGTATGTTTTTTATTACATATTTTCATGATGAAAAATACTATTTAATGAAATACTGGTTTAAGATAACATGCTTTCACTGTCTTATATTGGCTACTGTTCAAATATTGTAGTTGAGAGACATTTTACAGATAATATTCATGTTTTAAATGTGTTAATTTGTCTGCATTTTCTGTACATTGTAGTCATTTGCTGTCTTTAGGGTGAGGGATAATCTCTCAGGAAAACTTTGAAATAGTAAAAAAAAAAGCAGACAACTTGAATTCTTAAACTCAATTAATTAAGAAACTGAACTTAGCAGTTTGAGATCTGAGCTGTCTTCTTTAAATTTGAGTTTTGTAGTGGTACTTTTAACTAAAAATGCTTGTTAATGCCTTTGGATTGTATATTTATGTTTGTGAATGTTTCTTATTTAATGTATTTTCAACATATAATACATTTGCAGTTGATCTCCTGATAGAGTATACCCTGAGGTTCAGATCTATTTTGTAGCGTGATACATTCATCTAGAGATGTATCTGCTACCCACAGCTGGTGAGGCATATTTTAGGTTGGGTCCCCTCTCTGTTCACTAGATGGAAAATATGATCCAGATACAGTGTAGTGTGCTCTTCTAATAGGAATCAGTAACACTGTCTTTCAAGCAGTGAGGCCACGTGCTGTGAATGAGGTAAAGCCTCTGAACCTGTGCGCTCGGTCTGTATCCTTGGAGAACTGCCACAGAGACTGGCTCTGCCTCTGCTGAGAGACAGAGACAGCTCCAAAGTGTCCTTAAGCCATAAATCCCGGCTGCCATGCACAGGAGACCCCTGCTGCACTGCTTCCAGGAATGAGCCTGGAGGGGCAGGCTTAGGGAAAGGAAAAACAAAGGTCTGTTTTTGAGGGTGGCTCAAAAGCTTACCTGTACAGTCAATGTAACATGACTCTTTGTAGATTCCTTTTGGGTTCAGTAAAGATTCTCGGAAACAGTTACAGCACCAGTAACCAGAAGGAAGAGTAATATGCCCCAAGTGCTAATTTCTTAGAATTTCTTTTGGAAAAAGTGCATTTCAAGATCATCTCTCTCTGGGCCTGCCAGTCTGCTTCCTACTGCTTTACTCTAAGATCTCAAGTGGTTCTGTAGTCAAAGGTACAGAACAGTCTTCCAAGACGATTCTTGGAAAGAAAATTTTTTCTCTTTCTTGGGTGATAGTGAGAGAGCCTTTGCACTTATGGAACTGGAAAACGGAATGACCCAGACCTGTACAACTCAGAGATAATTTTTTACTAATTTTCCAGTCACCGCTTTGATCATTGCTTCCTAGCACTGATTTGTGGCACCTCCTTCTCTCCCTTTCTCTTCCCTCTACTTGGCTTCTTCCTGCTGCTTAACAAGCTCAATTGGTTTTATGTATGTAATTCTTTTTATTTAAGAGAGTTTGAAGGTGGTCTCTGAAAGAATTGCTTTCATCCAAAGCCAGGAGCTGATCAAAGCAACACAAAAAAGCCAAATGGGAGCCAAGGCAGAGCTGCCTGACCAGCTATAGGGTCAGGGTTCTGTGCCAGAGAAATAGTAAAACATATCAGCTGGAAGCTACTGATAAGGGATTTTCTCCTCAGCAATACCTGCAAAGTTTATGATATCCTGCATGAAAATCAAAGAAATCTCCATCACACTACAACTTTGTCCTGAAGAGAAGAATTTGAAAGCATTTATAGGATGAATTACCATTGCCTAAGTGTGTTTATTGCCATAATCCTGTATTAGGCTCAGTCTGCACTATTAATACAACACTGGACTATCACCCAGCTCCCATTTACTTTTATGAAGTGGCTCCTTAGCCCAGTTGTCAGGATATTAAGGAATGACATATCCATGAAAAGCTAAAACAAAAAGCAGCTAAAAGAAAATCAGTGTCATCATCATGTCTGAAAAGCGATGTCCAGTGAAAATTATAATTAAGAAATAGGTTAATAATAGATGTTAAGACGCTTTTAAAAAGTCTAATTAAGATTTCTTTTGAATTCTTTTACAGATTTTTAGCAGACATCAGTCCCAATATTGCTTATGATTATGATTTTTTAAAACTTTAGTAGTAATCCATGTATGGCTTTTCACAAAGGATTTTCTGCTATGAGCAATTTGAGCATTGGCATTTTTTCTTCTGTGTTAAAATAAACCAATATATCATGTCATTTTAACACAAAACATTACTTTAAACGAACATCTCAGAAAAATTCAGCTCTGGTTTGAGAGTAGGCATAAAAGTTACTAGGGTGAAGGAAGTTTAGGTTTTCTGTAGTCATAAAGGAAGACTAAACTATGTCTTAAAACCAAAACAGCCTTTCATCCTTAAATAATTAAAGGAATCTGAAAGCAATTGGAGTTTTCTGTTTCCCCAGGAAACAACAATGTGGCCTGTCTCAGCTTAGCTTCCATGTCACTAAATTTCCAACATGCCTTAGTCCAGATCTCCAAGCATAGCTGTGTATTTTAATGGGTTTATGACAATTTAGATTGCTCTGGATTTCATCAAGCTTTGTTTTTTTAGTTCAATGTAAAGTTGAGTTTGTATGACAAGTTTTTTGTGGTTTTTTTTTTTTCCGGTAGACGTATCAGGAAATTCTTTTACCTTTTTCTGTAGAAATATTCATTTGCCATTTTGCTACTTTTCCCTGCATGAATTGTATTCTTTTCATTGAAAAAATGAAGTAATACTTATTGGTTTGCAGTTGAAAAATTTCAGCAAAAAATAGGAAAATACTTGGGTTTAGATGAAGTTCTCTTTACTGTGGCCAAAGTGGATGAGAAATAATTCCATATTAAGAATGATCCATTAAAAAATTTGATTTCTTATCTCCCTGAAGGAAAAAAGAAAGCAAAAGCTTTTTAATAGTGTTTTTATTGAGGTGGTTTAACATTGTTTTGTCCAAGTTTGTTTTCATCCCTTTTGATGTATATCAGTTAAGAAATGGGCTTAATTTTTCAGTAGGTGGGGGGAATTTCCTATGTTTGACTTCACTGCAGTGATGTCCATATGAATCTCTGCAGCAATCTCCTGAGAATAAAGACATTTCCGAGTTATCTAGTTCCACTGCGAGTGAGAGAAATGATTCCAGTGATTAATAGAAGCAATTTGGCTCGGAATCTAAAGTTGCCAAAAACCTTAGTGATGTCTTCCCAGTTCCCACTCTTCCCAGTGCACTTGAAAGCCCAGCACCACTCGATCAGCACCTCTGGTTCCAACATCCTGTTGCTTGGAAACATGAATCAGAGGAGGAAGTCATCTCACTGTTAATGCAGGAGAAAATCCGTGTCTGTAGTCAGCCTGATTTTCAAAATCAAAGGCAGACCTCAGATAAAAATTAAAAGCAAATGCAAAAGAAAGAGAAGAGGTAGAGAGATCTGAGTAGTCTTGTGGAAGTATATTCATTTTATGGAAATAGCAGCAGAATTGTTCTTGGCTGTGTAAAGGTGGTAGGATTAATTTCTCTGTGATCTGTCATCAACCTTAATCAGAGTCTCTATGTTTAATCATGAGGTACTTTCCAAAGGGACATTAAGTTTAATCTGGACTGGTCTGTAGATAACATTTCTCATGTAATTCCACAGAAGATACAAAAGTTTTAAGATCTGGTAACAGAGGATGAGCTAAAATTTCTGGCAAAGGTAACTGTGGTTTTATTTAAAGGTTTTATGTTGTCTTTAAAATGTAATGGCCAAATGGGTTCTAGTGAACTGCCGAACTTTATTCGTATAAGAAACACAGAATGACTAGAGACTCCTCAATCATCTGTCTGCTTTACTGCTGAGGAATAAATTACTTCCCTGAAGACATAGATTTCAGTCAGCAGATCTATAGGTGACTACTGATTTTATTTTTGTTTCTCAGCATCTTTTGAAGCTTGAAAGTTTCTCTTTCTGGGTAAGACTAACAGAAGAAAATTGAACCCTTTTTTTAGATTCTGGTGAAAATCATTTTGGTAAAACATTGTCCTGGAACTGATCTCAAGTGAGGAAATGTTTCCCACACTCCAGTATTATATCATACACATCAGTCTCCTGAGCCCTTTTTTTCTCTCTCCTACTGCCAAGTCATTCTGGCAGAACAGTTTGAGGAAATAGATTTGACTTCTAGAAACTAATATTTTTTTTAGAAATTGGCAGTAGTCCACCTGTCTGCTATGCCTGTAGGTGGCTTTGTGCTGACTAAGACAAAGCTTTGTAAATTATTTCTACAAGTGATAATTTTGTGGTACATGAGCAACTAGGTTGCTTTCTGGAAGAATAACTTTGCCTCTGTGAACTACAGCCGTATTAGCAAATTGAACAGTTGTGGAAAAAATTCCTGTGTGCCAGAAATCAATTTTCTGTTGTAATGTCTTGGCATGGCTCTGGTGCTTCCACTCACTCTTTCCAGCAGTTCCCAGGCATACTCTAGGAGTAATGTTGGGCTAGTGACTGTTCCCAAAAGGCATTTTGGATGGAGTAACTTTATTTTGAGGTTAATTGTAAAGACATAACCTATAATACTATGCTGAGTCTGGTGGAGAGTGAATATCAGAGTGTCTTTTAGTTCTCATGAATCAAGAATTTTCTATAACCTGTGGGAATAGACTTGCCACATGGCATCACTTTTACACATGACACATGTTAATATAGAAGATTAAAAAGAATTTGTTCTTCAAAATCCAAAGCTAGAGACAACACTGTAATTACAGGTGGCTTAATGGAAATAAGAGTCAAAGATGATGTCTTGTGGCTGAACTGAATCCATGAGGAGTATTTTGCAGAATGTATCACTACCGTTGAAGAGAATCAGTTTTGTCACCAAATTTATTTTTCTTCTTATAGTTACATTTACATACAAGTCCCTACCCTAGGATTTCTTTCTTCGTAATCAGACTGATATGTTTAATACAAGTTTTAAAGAATTACTAGAGACTTTATCAGACTTTACCAGTATTGATGGATTTTGGATGTTACTGGATGAATATAACTCATTCAAAGGGCATCCAAACAAAACCTCTCATTTTATGCAAGTGGTAAACTGTCTCTTGTCGTAGCAATAACAAATTCTTTTTGGAGAGCTTGGGAACATCTTACTATTTTCCTCTTAGAAATGATACAATAGGAATTATTCTGTTAAACTATTTCAAAAGTGTGAAAGCTAGCTGCTCAAACTGGGAAAACGTATCCATTGCTATACACTTTTACTGGAAGGATTAATGGATTAAAGTAGCAATGTCGATAATATTTTATAATGCAAGCAATTTGCAACTTAATATGAAACATTTCCTCCTGTAATAATTGTAAGTTGCATCTAAGGTTGAATTTCTTAGTAATCAACCGTATCTTCCTTGTTTCCCACTTGATTATTTTTTCAAGCCTTCTTAACACAGCCCACATATACTCTTTAGTTTACTCAGTTTCGGCTAAGGGCAGACTTTCTTTATCAGCCTGTTTCAATGGGAGTTGTCAAAAGCCCTGGATTACTTTCCATGCTCTAAAGCCCATAGCGTTGCTTAGGATATCCAGTCTGTCCTAGGTATAGGATAAATTTGTCTAGAATTGCTGTGCCAGATCTCCAGTCTTCACAACTGCAACTAAGAAGTCACTTGTGTGTCACCCTCTTTGTTCCACTGTGCAACAGATCCCCCTCCAAGGTCTGGGTGATGGGACTGTGTGTCCTCCTGCTGTTGACAATCACCCTCTGTTACCGTGGCCAGTCACTGTCATGTTTTGACGTAGGTATTGCCCTCGTGGCTGAGAGGGAGCTCCTTTTCTAAATCACAGCAGCTGGAACACAGGCTCATAGCAGAATAGTGCAGGGTTTTTTGAAACCCTGACTAGTTGAACTGCAATTGAACTTGAAGTTGCCTCCATGTGTGACAGGCGTTAACCCTTGAGAAGATTCCTACTTTTCTTAGTCACGTAATCCCTGTTTTGAAGGAATCCTGACAGTTCCTTGTTTAGAGTTTGAAGAATGTTCCATTTCATGACTAACACACTTCTACACTCATTTTCAGAAGTCTGGACTTGGCAGCTCTGTTTGCCAGCTTAGGCTTCTAAGACGTTGGCTTGATCTGCTTCATTTGTATCTGCAATTGTTTTTTAGGCTTCCAAGTTGCTCAGAGTGTTTTTTGTCTTTTTATTGCACTTTTATGCAGCTCTTCCAGGTCCAGCCTTTTCCCTTTTTTTATCCTCTTTATATTGGCAAGTATTTTTCCCTGCATGCTCTCCATGGAAACTGATGATGTGATAGGGAGGTGCCCTTTGATTTATCAGTAGATGGGGTTGAGAGCCAGCCTTTCTATGTCAGTTTGGTTTTGGTTTGTTTTTATTTTTAGTAGATCTGTTCACCATCTATGTTCATGTCTTGGAATTTCACAAGCATTTTAAAGTTTAGCCTGTGCCACGCACCTGTATGCAGGAGAGACACAAAAATGGCCTGGGGGTGCTGTGTTCATTGAAGCAGGAACATAGGACTCAAAGCTGTGCTTCCTGATGCCACGGAGTCAGCAAATGACAGTTCAGGTACTACAGTCTGAGCAGCTTTAAAGAAAAGAGGGGATGATAACCATTGCAGATAGCAGGAAATGGCTTCCCCCTTGCTTGCTTTGGAGAAATAAGTTCTCCTGCAACTAAGAGTCATTGGGACTCTGAACAGCAAAGGCTGATGCTGGCAAAAAACCTCCTGCAATGTCAGTTTTCCGTTTCCAATGGTGTATGTTTGTTGGTGAAAAATGGCTGTAAAATACTTATCACGTGTTCCAGAATAGGTTCTTGGATTTATGATTGTGATTATACTGTGATTGTAAGATCCCACAAGTGCACAGGAGCTTAGAAATCCAAGAAGCGTATTTTTGTTTCATTTACCAACCCATTCACAGAATTAAATTAGCACCCCAATGGATAAACAAACATGCTTGTGTTGCAAAGGATTTCAGAACCTGCCTCTTGCACAAATAATTTAATCTTAACTGATTGCTTATCTGTAACATCATATTGATCAGATGCTGGTTTCTGCCATCCTTGGGGTTAAATGCAGAGTTTCTGTTTTGAACACTAGCGTGCTCTACAAATCCAGAGCAAGCATGTCAAATCCCTGTAAATGGTCTATTTCTTTTCCTAACAAACCATACAGAATAATAGCTGACTGTGTCTGTGGAATAGAGTTGATAAACAGAAATATTGTAGCGTTTTCTGATTCATTGCAATTAGATCCAGATAGTGATCAGTAGAGTAACTAAGCCTTTATTGTCTAAAGCAGTCCACGTGTCTATTCATCTGATAATGCTTTTGAGCTGTCTCAGGGTGTTTTGTCTCACTCTGGATGCATTTTAAAACTCTTTGTCTTTCACATGATTTAATAGATCATTTAAAGAAGTAAATAAGTTTGAAAATCAGGTGGTCTAGTCTGCTTTGCATGGTCATGTTCAGAACAGGTGGACTCCAGCCCTTTTTAAGAAAAGCCTCTGCCACTGCAGTCAAACTTGTGGATATTCCCTTCGTGCTGTATCGGTGGGGTTTTTTAAGTGAAAAAAGTCTTTTGGATGTTATCTTAATTTTTCATGTTTTGGCTCTGTATTTAAATAAAGCAGTCAATATAAAAAAGTGTGCGGAATAGATGATAGCTGAAGCTAATTTCAAATGTTAACATGTTGAGTCCATGTTCATACATTTTTTTTTTTGTCTCAAGACTGTGTAAATCAGTCATGTAGAACCACATTGTGCCTGCTCCTGATAGAGATGGGTCCCTGAGCCTGCAGATGCCTGCAATGTCACAGGAAAAAATATGAGTTCATAATATTGGAAAGAATTTAAAAGAGTAAAGAATTAAATGGGTATCTGTGGGGCATCTTGATATTTATTTGTTCTTGTTACATTAAATATAAAACATCATTGTGACAAAGACAAGTCCGATAATGGTTGAAAGATGGATTAGAATTAGAATTTAAACAACTTTTAGTGCTTTTGTGTAGAAACAGCATTTAATATAATTCATTTCAGAGCCCGACCTTGGTTTTCCTTCATACACCTCTGATAAAGCTTGTTAAGGACACTGCTGATGTCAGGCTTTCCTCATTGTCTTCAGCTGTATTTGGTGTACAGGGGAGCAGTACTTAAAACAACAGGAGCCAGAGGGTTCCTATCCGTGTGGAAAGGGAACTGTAATGTGCTTTCTGTGTTGGAAGAGGAGATGCATCCTGACTTCCGTATTTGCACTGAACATCACTTACAGGTTTTGCAGCTTCTCATTTGCCCTTCACCAGGTGGATACATCAGTACTACTCACTGCAACTTTCTGTTTGATTTTGTGTATATACATCAATATTTTGTCAGAAATGCCTGCTTTTAATCCGAATCATCTTCTTAAATACTGTCTGCATTGTTTTATAATTCTTACTGTGCCTCTGTTAATATTATATACATATTATATCAGTGTTACGTAGTATTAACACTTCTCTCTATACAGTTATCAACGTGATACAAACAAATGTACAAAAATACAATCATATATGTAAAATATGCTGTTGTTCCTTTCAAGCCCCTTTTTCCATGAACAGCAGCATGTGGTTTCACAGTAGTTTTCCTTTTGCTTGACTGATTCCTACAGGATGCTTCCCGACACTCTAATTTCCCAAGCAGTACCCTGTGCCGAGGAGGGGCTGCTCAGTGCTTAGGAATTACTGACACAAACAGGAAGCATTTCATGCTTTCTATTCACAGTTACTTGAGGAGGGAAAGGACATGGGGCCCAGGGCAAGAGCTACTTTGTAATAGGAAAAGAAAGCTGACACGGCTTTTGGCTATACCAGTTCATTGTGTTCCCTGTGGAAGGTAGGCAGCAGTTAAGGATGAGGGATATTGAGCTGGAATAGACTCTCTGCTCAATGACAGAATGAATAAATGGTATGTTTTCCTTGAAAGTAAAGTCCTAATAAATAAATGCAATATCATATGGTTAATTGACACTGTCTCATTCTAACAAAGAAAAAAACCCAAAACCCACCTGAAGAACATGTTTACAGGGAAAAATACTGTTTGGGGTGAAAAGGAAAAGTTGTTATATTTCATAATCTCTGAGGTACAGCAATGCTACGTTATTTATGAGGCAGCACCTCTAAAACATATGTGGAATTGCTTTAGCCAGAGTGTTCAGCCATTATGGACCACGCAAAAATAAATACACAAAACTGTGCTATTGCCCAGATCCTGTAACATTTATTATGTTAAATAATTTAAAACAGAAAGGCGGCTTAACAATAGATTCATGACTACTGAAAATGCATCTACTCAATTGCTATATAAACCAAGGAATTACTTGAATCAGATTTCGAGCCACATTTTCAAGGTGACAAAGCTTGCTGCCTTTCTGCCGAATTACAGAAAGCTGTTACTTGTAGATAACTTCCTGTAATTTACCAGCAGGATCTGCTCAGTGACTGCTGCAGTCAATGTTCTTTTCCTTTGCCTTTCTTTGTGGACAATGAAGCGTCTCTCTTTCATGAGAAATGCCGAGCCTGACATCAGCATGCAGTGATTGAGTTCTGAGTGCTTAAATTGTAATTTTTTTTTTTTCTTCTTGTCTCTTTTACTATTTTTTTTTTTTTGAGAAGATGGGAAATTCTTACGCTGGTCAGCTCAAGACAACAAGGTTTGAAGAAGTGTTGCATAATTCTATTGAGGCCTCTCTCCGCTCAAACAACTTAGTTCCCAGACCAATCTTTTCTCAGTTGTATTTGGAAGCTGAACAGCAACTGTCATCACTGGAAGGTAGGAAATAATGGAATTTCTGTTTCTGCTCAAAGACAATTCTGCTGTTTGCTCCCCAAGTCTCAGCATGCACATTTCAAATCATAATATGGAAAAAAAGTTTTTATTAGTTTTCTTTTTTATTCTCTCTCTCTCTCTCAATATATATATATGTATTAGAATTGGGTTAAAAATAAACGATGTGTTGTCTTTTATTCTGACAAAATTAGGCCACTTGCTTGCCCAGATTTATCTATACACTGAAATGGAAGCACTAGGAATTGTTCTATTAAATTTGTGGAGAAGTCTTTGCAGATTTGGAACATAAATCTGTTATCCTATAATGTGTCATGTACTGCTGAAATTTCTGCAGTAAATGATAGTAAACACATGATAGATTTATAAACCAGACATGATAAAACTTGTTTTCAATATGCATAAATACAGCAGAAATATTTTTTAGCTTTTGAGATGTTTTTTAATTACTTTTGGGCATAGTATTTGTACTTATTTTGTGGCTGCAAAGGTAAAAATTTATGATGTGTACTCTCAGAAACTCTGCACAACTTAGTATTTAACAGACAGGATTTCTCTCTGAATATGTGTCTGTTTAGAGAACCCTGCTTTCTGAGTTTCATTTGCCCTTTTTTTTTTTGAAGTAGTATAATTCAAATGAACTGGATAGATCTGATAAGCAAACTCATGATACAATTTGGTGTTTGGTGTGTTCTTATATGTAGTGATCTCGTGGTTTCCAGTGAGTTTACTGGTGTGTGCATAACATTGACATGTTGGTGCAAGGTTATATTTAATAATTTGATTATTTAGTCATTTTTCTCATGAGGGTGATGTTTCATGTCTTTTGTCCATGTCTGCATCCCCGTCATACTTTGCTACAGATGTAGTGAGAAATGAATAATGCTTAACAAACCACAGTAACGCACACACATACACAAATCAGGCCAAGAAGCAGTAAAAGTAGTTTACACAGATTAAACTCTTTGCTGTTATCTCATGGTAACAACTGAGAAGACATTTCTAGAAAAAAAAATCTGCTCACACATCATTAGTCATTTCCTCTTTTTTTCTTTTTTTTTTTTGCCAGTAGAGGACATATTAATTAATGTACATTATTTGTTTAAATACATATGCTGCTTATTCGCTCCACAAAGTGATCCTTCTATCCAACCCTTCCCCATTAGGATTTCATAAAATCTCCCATGGCAACCAACAGTGATGTCACAAAATTGATCATGACATCAGTTGGGAAAGGTGCCACAGGAGCAGATGCATTGTTCAGACACAAAACCGCGATTTCACACTTCTGTAACTTCTTTCTTTCAAGGCTCTCAGAGAACTTTCCAAAACTTGAGGGACTGATTCTGTTTTCTTTGTAGTAAATGGAAACAGAATTGAACTGTAATTAAAAGTCTCATAACAGCCTGGCAGAGAACATTCCTTTCAGGAAAGTTTCAGACCAGGGGAGCTCTGAAGGGACCTGTAACAGGTTGTTTCCTAGATTGTTCCTGAAGTGGGGGAGGTCTGCAAGCTGGTCTCATGTACTGCAGCCTTGTCATAAATTGAATTTTCCACTTCCAGCTACATGAATCCCTATGGTCTTAGGGCCAGGAGGCATCTGGAGCAGAGAGACATCCTTGGGGGCTTGTGCAAGCCCCCGGCCTCCCCTCTCAGTGTTGTCTTGCCTTTGCGCTGGTGCTCTGACATGGGGATACGCTTGGACTATCCTTGGTCATGGCTGCCCCTTGGGCCTCAGTACAATGAGTATTTCCATGTGGTCAAGTAGACATGGTATAAATATAGATAAGGTAGAGCAGTGGGTCAATGCAAGCCAAATGTTCTGGCTTTTTATTTTGTGAACTGATAACACGGTGTACATGTTCAAGCATTTGTCATCAAAACCAGCCACAGGTAAATAAAGATGATTTTTGCATATTTGTCTGTGATGATGTTACAGTATCAAAATTTCTAGAGAGGCTGAAAACTGAGTGTATAGTGAGTTTAAGAAAAAAAATCAGAAATTTATCAACCACCTGTTGTAACTTGTTGTTGTTTATGGGTTTATATTTTTTTGTTTGAAAAACTTTTTTCTGTCTTCTTTTGATACTTAAATGACAATTTAAACCAGAAAAAGGGTACCTAGTCAGTGATACTAGCCTAATATCATTACACATCTGTTGTGATAGTTTATGCCTAAAATAGAATCATAGAATCATTAAGGTTGGAAAAGACCTCCAAGATCAAGTCCAACCTTTGATTGAACACCACTATGTCAACTGAACCAGTTCCATGTCCAGTTGTTTCTTGACCACCTCCAGGTATGGTGACTCCACCAATATTCCTGGGGAGGCTGTTCCAATGGCTAACCACTGTTTCAGTGAAAAAATTCCTCCTGATGTCCAAACTGAACTTCCCCTGGTGCAGCTTGAGGCCATTTCCTCTTGTCCTATGATTAGTTACCTGGGAGAAGAGGCTGACCCCCACCTGGAGACAGTCGCCTTTCAGGTAGTTGTAAAGAGCAATGAGGTCACCCCTGCACCTCCTTTTCTCCAGAAAAAAACAATCCCAGCTCCCTCAGCTGCTCCTCATCAGACTTGTGCTCCAGATACTTTCCCAGCTCTGTTGCCCTTCCCTGGACATGCTCCAGCACCTCAATGTCTTTCTTGTACTGAGGGGCCAGAACTGGATACAGGATTCAAGGTGTGGCCTCACCAGTGCTGAGTACAGAGGGATGATCACTGCCCTGATCCTGCTGGACACGCTGTTGCTGATACAGGCCAGGATGCCATTGGCCTTCTTGGCCACCTGGGCACACTGCTGGCTCTTGTTCAGCTGCTGTCAACCAGCACCCCCAGGTTCTTTTAAAAAAATACTTCAGTGAGTATGGTTTTCCAGTCTACACATTCTAGATTTGAAAAAAACCCAGGCATATTATAAATGTATGCCTTTAAAGTAGTATATGCAATTGTATTAATCTATAAGATTATTTGTAGCTATGTAAATTAAAAGTACTACATTCATCAAAGTTGTTTTAGACATAATGTCAGATCTCCTTGGCTCCAATAATAGTATGTTTTCTTTCGTTCTGGTGGGGGGTTTTTGTTTGGGTTTTTTGTTTGTTATGGTTTGGTTTTGGTTTTGTTTGTTTGGAGTTTTTTTGTTGGCTTTGTGTTGTTCTTTTCCTTTTATTATCATGTAATAATAATAAATCTCATCTCCAGACCTCGCAAATTCATGTAGTGCTTAAATTACTCCAAAAACATTATCATTATTTAAACAAACCTCTAGATATTTCATTTTATTAAAAAGCCTGCAGTTTGCTGTAGGCTCACTGGTTGCACATTTCTAATGAGGGTCTTCTAAACTGATCTTTCTTTTCTTAGCATTTTCTGATTGCAGAACATATCTGCAAATACCAGTAAGTGCTCTGGATGTTCCTGGGCCTTTTTAGGAATGTGCATTAAGAACTCTTTGCAATAGAAGGCAAGGTTATTTGGCTCAAACAGATTTAGATCCCTTTCATATCTCTGTTTGCCCAGTTATTGCCATGTAAACTGCAAATGAAACCTGTGGACTGGATTGCCAGTTATTAGAAGTTGTGTTTGCAGAACTTTACTTACATTTAAATTATACCTTAAGGAGAGAAGAATTTTCCATGTGAAATGTCTTTATCACAACAATGTAACATAAAGGTCTAATAAATCCTTGGTGAGAACTTAAAAGAATTTCTTAAAGCAAACAGTGCTATTTATGATAACTGTGAATAAATTTAAATTCAATAAAATATGGACAAAATCTTCACATAATGGCTGTTGGTTTAATGGAGCTATATGAAGTTAGATCATTTGACTACCTAGTTTTGTAACATAAAACATGAGGACTGGGGTTCTGAGTCCACTTTTGCCATCATTTTGTCCCTGGTTTTGAGTGCTTGATTGTGTGTTCATTTTGCATTGTTTAAGAACAATGTGGAACAGACACATAAAAACTTTCTTTGAAATTTTGAAGGTTTTTTTTCCTTGAAGTTTGTTTTGAGTGCTTTGAAGAGGTCCTGCTTTAAAAGTAAAATGGAAGCATAACTGCAGATCTTTTTTTTTTTTAAACAAGCAGCAGAAACCCTAATGATGCCCTTTACATGTGGCAGCAGCTCATGCTTGTGTACATATTTACTCTTTTACTCTTTCTGTGTTTGAACTGAAAGTGCTGTAGCTCTTTTGTTTCTTAGTCTCCACTTCTGTTTTTAGTCTCCTTCTTAAATCACCTGTTATGGTTGAATAAACGTCGCAGTTTACCAATGTCCAAAGGGGAAATACCCATGTCCTGTTCTGCTCATTCCATGTGTTCCCATTTTCTCTCTTTTCATCAATTTTGGCATCTTTTGGATCTTCCACTATGCTAATTTAGAACATAAACCCAGCAAAAAAAAAAGGTCAATTTTGTTTGCTTAGTTAGTGTTTTGCTGGTTTAGCAAACTGGGATGGCTCAGTAAAGGCTCCAGTAAGTGACACAGCTGGCACAAAGAGGAAGGAGGAACTTCATGTCTGGGAGTGTGGGTAAGGAGAGAAGAGCCAAATTCAGCCCTTTTCCATTGCATTTGGATGTTAGCCAAGGTCAAGTCATAACACATAATTTACCCTTTACTTAAATTGCAAAGATGGAGAGATTCACTTTTCCCTTTGTTACTTGCAGCATTTGTGTCTTTAGACCATGCCATTAAAACAATTTTGTTTAGCGTTCTGTCCTTAGTTGTGTGCACCAGGACTGGAGATTGACGAACAGATACTTAAAAGTAAACATACCCTTCAAATCCTCTTCTAGATTGGTGTATATGTCTTAATGACCTTTACAGACAAATCTTCAAACTACAGATTTACTTTCTTTTGTTTCTCATTTCTACTGTAGTATTTGTCTAGTTGATTGTACAATAATTTGTCAATAAAATAAAAGGATATTCTGAGGAGGGTCACAGGAAAAAGATAAATCCTTGATGGCAGACTCTGGGTTTCTGAGTGCCTAATCTAAAGTCATTTGAGGCAAAGAGAGTATGTCCAGTTGACACTGAGCTTTGGAAGATTATTGCACTGTGCTTCATCATTTTTCTGTTTCACGACTAAAAACTGGATCAACAGAATGATGTCAGTGCCTGACTGCTCTTGTACTTGCCCAAATACAAACAGATATTTGGCTTCGTGCTGATCCTCAAGCACCTGCAGCCCTTTGCCACCCCATTTTGCCAGTGAAAGCTCTTTGTGTTGTGTTTGCTTCAGGCATGTTCCTACAGACACCTAGAAGCTTATAACCTCAAGACATAAACCCCACTGGGTTCCCTTAGTGCTTGTGCCCTGTATCTGTGCTATGTAAAATTTTCCTCACTCCTGTCCGTGGAACTGTTCTGCCCATTTACCATTTAGTTGCACTCCTCTGCTCACCACGTTTGTCTCATTGCCGTGGGTGTATCTGAGCCATAAGAAGGGATGGAGTAATTCGTCACTATGTTTCTCTGGAGCTGTTGTATCATGCATGAAAAAAACATTGTCCTGTGAGTGGAGAGAAGGAAAGAAGCAGCCTCTAGTTGAAGGGCTGAAACATACGCCTAAATATGCACCTAAATATACACCTAAAGCCCTCTAAAAATGAAACTTACATCCTGTATTCCTCTCCAGCATTCAGTGTTGCCTTCATATTGCCTCTTAGACTAGCACAGTCCATTCACAGGCTGCTGTGAATCATTGTCCTGGACATCTGCCTTTCCTTGACATTGTGCAGGGAGTGTCAGTCCATTACACAGAGCTCTGGCTTCTCGTAGGAGACAGATGGCCTGAGAATTAGGTGTTCTTTTCATGGTATCATCTGTGGTGAACCTAGTTTTGAGCAGGAACCATTTTTTCAGTTTCCTGTACAAAATCAAGGACATGGTCAATACCTAATTATCAAAATCTGTACTTGGGCTGTAGCCAGGAAGTTCTGAAGGGCTAAGTAGTAATGACTTTGGGGTTTATTGGCTGTTAATATTCTAAACAAAGGATACAGTTACACTGTTGTGATCAGCAAGAGTTCAAACACTAGAAGTTAGGCCTCTAAAAATTGTGCAGTTAGCTTAAAATAAAGAGATTTTAAAATTAATTACTTGAAGCTTCTTTGTATTTGTCCTTTAGTGTGTTTTACTTTCTCAGGTGCAGTTGAGTCAAGCTTTTGAACTTCTTTTGCATGCAAGCTAACAGCTTTATTTTTTTGATGAAAGACATTCTATTATAAGCATGACTGGAAGGTGGAACTTTAAGGAAACAACAAATTTCAAGAGTTGGCAACAATAAAGTCATTGTCAAGAGGAGAGAACCCAGTTTGCTATAATACTTTCTGTAACTGGGTCACCCTGTTCATTCATGGGTTTGTTGTCAGCATTTCCTGTTGTCTGAGTCATTTATGCTATGATAATTTGTAGCAGGCAGCAGAGCAGATAATGAGGAAGAAGAAGAAGAGGAGGAGGAAGAAGAAGGCTCAGAATCAAGTAGTCCTCCTCTTCCTTACCAGATGAAACCTCCCCCAGAAGGATGTTGCACTACTGATGGTAAGACAACCATGCTGTCAGAAGCCTTTGCCCTAACGAGAAGGATAGGATTGAGGCCATTTCCCCTATAATTCAATAGAATGAGATAATCTATATGATACAGAAATCCTAAAACTGTCAGTGTTCATTACGTGCCAGGTAAAGCTGGATTGCTCTCAGTGCTCTTATATTTGACAGGGTCTTTGTTCAATGTGTCAGAGAAGCATTTGTTAGAATGCCTGGCACAAGGACAGAACTTCAGTTCTCTTAGGCACCACAACCTTTGAAAGGTCCAGTTTGCAGACATGGCATTTGCTTTTCATTAAAAATATAGGAAGTCCTTTCATGAAGGCAGTTGCGAGCATTAAACAAAAAGAAATCATATCAACTTAAAATAAGTTGCACTGATTTTTTTCTAGGTTTCTGCCAGGCTGGTAAAGATTTGAGACTGGTTTCAATTTCCAATGAACATATCGAGGTGCCATCTGGGTTTTTACTTGTTGGTGTGAAGTCACCAAATTTACCTGATCACCTGTTAGTGTGTGCTGTGGATAAAAGGTTCCTGCCAGATGACAACGGGCGCAATGCCCTGTTGGGTAAGTGTCTGTGATTGCAATGAGTGGATTCTTCTGTGGGCTTCAGTTAACAGCGAATTGTTTTTTGCAGAGTGCGTTCAGCAAATGTGATTTCTATTCCATGTCTGCAGTAATGCTCAGAGGTGATGCACTCAAAGATAACAACTCAGAGTTGTCTGTGTTTGCTTTGGAAAGACACAGAGTGAGCCAGTTCATTAGAGATGCTTCATCACCTTCTGTTCAGTAGTCCAAGGCTAAAGTTGTTGTCTGATCAGTTTATGTTCTAGTTGCTGGAACTGCACATCTGGTAACTGGACCACTTTGAACTGCTGCCTGTCTCTGTTTTAGCTTTCCAAATACTGACGTGTACAAACTGTAGGTCTGTCAAGCACAAATTTCAGGGTATGATATACATGTAAACAGTTTAATGGTAGTTTGGACTACAAAAAATTGTGAGCATTTTGATTTATCTCTTTGAGATAGGGATAATACACTGTGTTTGAACAATAGCCTGGGTTCTGGACCCTAACCTATGACTTTCTGCTGTTATCACAAATTCAAGCAATGATAAGTTGAAATTTTTCCTAAATGTGTAATCAGTTAATACTCTGCGTTTGAAAAATACGTAGGGTAGTATTTCAATAGCTTGCATTTAACCAATTTAAAAGTCTAACTTCTGTCATAAAAATAGGTCCTATCTATTTTTCTTAGGGTCTTTCTGATTACCATTAGCCTCATCCAAATCAAGGCACATATGGTAGATCTTCAATCATGTGAATGAATGAACTGAATATTAATGTTATTAAGATGGAATAGGTTTTATATTGGAAAAGATAAATTCACAAAATTGGAAAGGGAACTCTTTTTTCAGTCAGATGCTCTCAGGTTCTTATGTATTATTTTCTTAGTGAACAAAAAAAATGATGCATTATGTATCTGTACACCAGTCTGAGCCTTGAATACCAAAAAGGAAACATTTGTGGAGTTGTTTGAAAGGTTTCTTTCACAAACACTGAGGGATATGATGTGAACTCAGTTGTTATCTCAGTTTGAGCAACTTCAAGGCATTTGGGCTGACAGTGTAGTGTGAAGGTGCATAATGTGATTCTATGTACAGTAATTTCTTTCCTCATGTGATCTTGCAGAGTTGGATTGGTCACAGTGCATTTGACCAGTGATTGTAAAAGAATTAGGAGGGTTGTAAATTACCCACGTGTTGTCATTTTAAAGATAAAGACAGGAATGTTGTACCACTCAAGTCATTCATTGCTAGCACTATTAACAGCTTAAGCTGCTTAGGCTGTTAGCAGAGAGGAAGTAGTGTATTTGTTAATTGCATGCTAAACGAGAACAGAAAAAGGCAACAGGAACGTAATTGGGAGGGTTTTATGCTACTTGCATCCTCAGCTTGCTTATTTCATACATTTTAGTTTCCTGAAACCATTTAAATGCTTATTTTTGACTGTTGTTATATACTTAAACCCCAGTGAATCACATTTTTTTTGCAGAGAATTCTAGAAACTCTGTAGTATGACTTGTATGTATTCTATAACAAGCTTAAATTATAAAAGAACTTACATACTTTAAGATCCAAAGTCTTCATCTTGAAGTTGGAGATAAGATAATGCCCCTGGTCCCTAATCTAATGATAAAAAATTATGTGTCTTACTAACATGAGGATAGCATACTATTCGTACAATAAATCATGCTGTGGATAGAAATGATTGTTTGATTCAGGTTTTCATGCACTGACTCAAGTCAACTCAGGGTAAGTAAAATTAGAAGCAGACATGAATAGCCTCGTGGTTTCAGACACATGGTGGGATAAGAGACAGAACCATTATTACTTTAAATAGTCTATTACTATAGCACAGTGACCTCTGCCTGGCGATAGATCTAAATTGAAAACATGTCATATGAAGAAGGGGAAACTCCTTTTAATGTCTTGCCTTTCAAGACAGCATAGAAGCCTTATTTTTGGTATTCGGAGGTTAGGCAGTTCTCCGTCAAACATGCTGGCCTTTTAAACAGCATGAAAAGTGGTCCCTTGAAGCCTTTGTAATTTAAAAAGGAAATTGAATTGGATTAATTTTGAATTGAAATGAGCTGCCATGAGTCAGAGTGTATCCGACACTTTTGGTAAGGCTTATTGGGGATACAGACACATCATTTGTTAACCTTCAACCTCATTGTTTTTTGCTTAATTTCCTGCTTTTTCCTCTTAATATACTGTATGTTTGTAAGGCAGCTGTTACTGAGTTTTTTTCCAAACAGTTTATTTGAAGGGAGAAGACATTTAATGAGTTACCCAAGAGTCTCCTGATTTCTCATGGTCTACCTGCATGTGTTTATGAAGATGGCTGTGGATTGTACAAAAATTCCAGAAGAAAGTAGGAGATGTCTCAGTAGTTTCTGGTCCAGGTTTTGACTTATGGTCTTGTTCCCATTAGGAGCTGTTTATATGCCTCTGGGACATATGCCAGTTTACTGATTATGCTAATAAGCTGTCCCACCACCACCTTGGTGCATATGTGCTTCTGATTTGAAAGTCATTTCTATTGGAGGTTGTTTTGTTTCTTTGTTTTCACCATTGCTGTATTATTCCATCATAAAAAATAACCAAAACATTTTCTGGAAAAGGCTGTATTTTTGACAAGCAAAAAGTTCTCTGTACCTAGACATGTTCTCATATGATTCTGTTAATCATATTAGATCACAGGTTTGACCACTCTGCAAAACAGATTCAGCTTTTTGCCCTTAGGAAGCTGTTTCTTGGGTTTTATGAGACCTTAACAAATACTTAGATGGAGGAAGTGATATGTGATAATGTGCTATTTATTGTTTCCTAATGAAAGCAGCTAACATGTACCACTCCTAAAGGTTTTTTTCTCTTCTTGTTGGGGTTTTTTTTCTAATTCTCACTCTTCAGGAGGGTCTCTCGTGATAAACAAAGCAGCTATTCACCCATCATTTTCCCCAAAGACCAAACAGCTGCCTACTTTCCTAGCAGGGAACAAGAAATCCTTTTTTTTTTTTTTTTTTTTTTCAGTGAGTCCCTGTGGTCAGAATGACAGAGGAAAAGATTAGTTGGCTTACATTGTAAGCTGTATGTAAGGTGAAAACATTGTAGTATAAAATATTGTGGCTACTTCTTATAAATATGCAAAGTTCTGTTGGGCTTTTGTGATAGTACTGTGTTTCCATACAGTAGAGCTCTCCAGTTTGACCATATTGATTTTATTAATTTTTTTTAAATTTAGAACTTCAGTCTTCAAGTGGAGTGGTACTAAGTAGGAAAAAATGTGGACCATTGTCAGTGTTTGTGTGCTTTTTCCTGTGAGTAGAACTGAAAAGAAGAAATACTTGTGCTGAGAAGTTGAAAATATAATCATTCTTTGTTTAATCAAGCTGCTGACTTTCTGCCAAAATACTAATGTTAATTACAAGCCTGTAATTCATTTCAAAGAGAAACAAGAAGAAAATTTTCTGCCAATTTATGAAAGATTTAATTATGAAATATTAGTTGAATATCCTTCCATCCTGAAGTCCTCTCTTTATTCCTAGCACAAGCTCAGTGTTGATCCAAAGGAACCATTTTCCCAGTGAGAAGGTAGGTCAGGATTCATACCCTTTTGGTCCGAGGTCCTTCTTTGGAGCACAAGGTCCCTGCTGTGGAAGAGCTTTTTAAATTATGGACAGTTGATCATTGTGATGTGAGCAAATTCAAGCAAATGCCTATGATAAAACAGATACAATCAAACACCTTCTGATTAAACAGTCTTCAGAGGGTAACAGCCTTAAGTCACTACCAACTGAGCTGGGTGACCTAAAGGTGAAAGGCTTTTAGCCCCTAAACTCCAGGCATTGATTTCTAATTCTCTTGTGAAATCAATCCCGTGACATAGATATATTGAGTCACCTTATGGCTGCCCCGACTCCCCTGACCTTTGTCCTCTCTATAATGTATGGAAGAATATTTAATGCAGCTTGTTTATGAAACAAACTGTGCCCTCTCTCAGCTGCTGCCTCGGGCCATGGCACGTGAAGAGGGCATTCGGAGAAGGAGGATGATGAAATATTTGGGTTCCCAGTGTTACTCAATCTGCCACATAAAGTGCTACAAGCAGGGTTGGTGGAGGCCTTCAAGAACTAATGACTGAACTGCATTTTATTGCGTTGGAATTACAAAAGCGTGTGTTCTATCTGTGATGTCAGGGCTGAGCTGCATTAGTGAAGCAGTGGCTGCCATCAAAGAGCATCAGTCAGAGGGAATGGGATGGGAGAGAGTGTTGGCAGGACCTTGCAAGAAAGGACTGAGTCTCACTCAGAGGTGCTGGGGAAAGCTTGAGGTGAAAGATGATAATTTGACTTAAAAGGAAAATTAAAAAATAAACTTATAAAATGTTCTTTAAGGAATTTTCAAAACAAGTGAACAATTTAGATCTGTTTAATCCTTTCTAGGCCTCACCTATATGCTATATGTGGTATAAACTAATTTTCCAGTAGGTGCCACAGAGTTAAAAATAGGTGGTTAGGACAAAAGGTTATTTCAGGTAGAAGTTACTGCTAAATCTGGTTTAGACAAATGATAATTTACAAAAGTGATCTGAAGACCCAAAGTCTAAATGAAAAGATTTTGTGGTCACTGTTCAAGCTCAGTTGAACAACTACTTCTACATGTGGTCAAGTTGCTGGACTCTCCCAGCAAAATGATAAAACCTAAGAAGTGTACATTTGGAAAAAGAAAAAGTGTCGGTTTGAAAACACGTAGGGTCTTGTACGTGGCAACCAGGTGAAAATTGCAGTGCTGCTGCTGGTGATGATCGATGTTCTGCCAAATGCATGGGAAATTTTTGTTTACTAGCAGAAGCATTTTTCATGATTTCCTAATCGGCATAAAATGCATGCAAACTCTACAGCTTTTTCCACATCCGTTCTAATTTTGTTTCCTTTTGTTGTTGCTTTTATTGCAGCTACTCAAGGCTCTGTGATTTTAGACAGATGCTTTTGTGCTGACTGATAAAACACAGAGGATTCTGTGGAGTCATGACTTGTCCTGATTTTATGAGTCATAAGGACCTTTATCATCCTACTGACTAGGATCAGAGACATAATAGGGAGCTTTCAGTAGTTGCTCCCTCTTGTTCCCATGGATACCAGAACAATTTCCATGTCAACTTTTTTTTAAAATAAATTCTTCTGAGCCTTTTAAAAAAAATGAAAGTCCACGGGTTGTAAACCAAGCAACAGGTGTTTACAGTGCGTTATATTTCAGTATTTATACTTCACAGAAGGAAAAAAGTGTTGACCATTAGTTTGTAAATTTGAGATATGTGATTGAAATAATAATTTTCATAAATGGTTCTTAATTTTATTACTGTATTATTCATCCTTTACTCCAGTTCTTTCCAATGTTACTGTCCACATATTATGCGAAACACATTTTTTTTTTTTGCCATGTTTTAATTCACTGAACACACCCTTTCCTTTTCAATTGGTGTTATGACAGATAAAAATGTTCATTAGGTGTGATTAAAATGAAAGAAAATGTCATGCTTCAAGTCATGTGTAGGGAACAGAGAGAAAATTTCCATGGGGAAGATTATCTTTTAATTGCTGACTATAGGATTTCTTTGTAGATTATAAATATTTGCAGACAGTTGCATCTAGTCTGATGCAAGATGAAAATGTCTTAGAAAATATTTTGTAAAACAGTCAAAAAGAGTTGTCTAAGAATCTAAAGGCAGCTGTGTGATGAATACCCTTTATTTATGATGATAATGACATCAGCACCATGAGTCCCTTGTTGAGGCTCAAGCTGTGTATCTCAGAATGAGAGGAAATGGCAGTATCCCTGGAAATGCCCCATCAAGCCTGAGCACAAAAAGCTTTATGGGGAAGGACTATGTCTGTTGTGTCTATAAAGTTGCAGACACTTTGTTCTTGTAATCATAAATAGTTTCAACTGCTGTGAAGTGCTGACACAGTCCAGCCATAGCTTGAGAAAGCTACTTTAAATTAATAGCCAGGAATGCTTTAGTATTTTTCCTCTCTAAAAAAACATCTGTAGTAGGAACTTAGTACTTAAATATGCTTAGATCTAATTAAATATAATAGATTAAATATATTTATTTTTTGAGACTTAATTGCATGTTTCAATGAAATCGAAATGAAATTCAGGGAAATTGAATGACATTTCAATGACAACTGAAAGAGAAGTGAAACATGTACATGCTGTGGTATTGAATAGGGCTGGGGTTAAGCGTGTGACTCAGTGCTCTTCAGTCAAAAACTTTTCCCAGGTATATAATAAATAGGAATTGTAATCTTTTTCTGGTGGGAGGAAATTAGAAATATGGCCCATTTTAATTGTTCTATGAGCGTGGGGCTATTTTTTTCCAGTCTGGTATCCAAAGTGCAATACACTTTTTCCACAAAGTGCAAATACTTTTTGGAGGAAAATGTTTATAAATATTTCACTCTATGAAAAAAGAAAAACAAAAAAACCCATAACATAAATACAATTTTTTCTTAGGAAAGAGTCGTGTTTGAATGTTATTAATACTGACCCACCTAACCCATTGGATTATGTGTATTGTTTATTTTATCAGGCTTCTCTGGCAATTGTGTTGGCTGTGGCAAGAAGGGTTTCTGCTACTTTACAGAATTCTCAAATCACATTAATCTTAAACTGACCACTCAGCCCAAGAAACAGAAACACTTAAAGTATTATCTGGTCAGGAATGCACAGGGAGCTCTGACCAAAGGATCTGTAATCTGCTGGAAAGGGGCAGGTAAGATAATGAAGCTGTCTTCCTTGAGCTCTGGTTTTCATCATCTAAGCTTAGCTATCATGGAGGCTGTGTAAAACCTAAGGCAGATCAGTTGAAAGAAAGACTCTTTAAAGCTAGGTGATTGCTGGGGCAGCTGTAAAGAGCCATTGTCTGATCTAATAAGAGGCTGCCATGTCTGAAACCATTGGTTCCTTCATGCCAAGTGCTGTAGCAATTCCTGTGTGAAATTATCCAATCAAATATGCTGAGAGTTAAGCAGATGCTACTGTTGTGAGGGGTTAAGAAGGTTCTCTTTGTTGTTAAGAGTTCAGAGGCCGGCAGTCTTCAACCAGTACCTGCTCAAGCACCTTGTTCCAGCTGCCAGAAAGTTCGGGTCTCTCCGGAAGCGCCTGCAGTGAGCCGCTCCCAGCTGCAAACCCCAGCGCTCCAGCTGGGACTCAGCAAACAGGTACCACCCGGGAGGAAAACATGCTGGGGTTCCACCTGCTCCTGTCCTCCTGTGCTCCCATATTTGTAGGTACTTGTGTGAATGCAAAGACAAACAAACAAATAGGCACACTGCCACATAGATTAGAACAAATTGAATGGAATGAGAGATATATTACAAACAAGGAAGGCAGTTATACTTTGAAGGCTTCTCCCTGTCCATTTTCTTCCTTCAGGTTTATATATGAAAGGTTAGCAAATAGTAAAATGCATGTTCTGCAGGTTGCCCATATCTAAAGCAAACTAATTTTTTTTTAAAAATGCCATTATGTTTAGAGCGTTTCTACAGTTTCTGTTGCTTGTCTGGTCACACATGACAACTGTTGCAGGATCTAGTGTAATTTGAGCAATTTTCTTCTGATCCGGTCTATTTTATGTTATGACCAGAATCCTGTTTACTGCAGGCATATAGGCATCAGCTTAAAAGCTTTGGAGTTTTTTCTTCTGCTTAGAAAAGTGACTTTAATGTTAAAAACAAATCTAAGGATCAATATCTAACTACTTTTGTATTAAAAATTCTTTCTGAGACTTTCATTTTTCTACTAACTTGACATTAATGAAAGGTGATGGATGATAGAGGCTAGAGTGGTCTCTCTGAGCTTCTTCATAATGAAAACAGCTCTTTAGGGTCTTCTGACTGTTACACAGATCCTCACAGAAGAACTGAGGCACATTTGTTCATTCTTATGCTGTATTCTCTGTGTGAGCTAGAGGCCTGTTAAATAGCTGTGATCTGGAATACTGGTGCCTGCCCCGAACAAAAAGTGACATTAATTACAAGCATATTAGGCTTGAAAACGCCTCTCTTTTTTTTTTTTTTTTTTTTTTTTTTTTTTTT
>VXAY01000994.1:629914-673458 GCA_013399855.1 Oxyruncus cristatus
TTTTTTTTTTCTTTTTTTAATGCAGCATCATTAAAAAAAGCTCAGAAAGAGGAAGTCAAATTGTGAGGAAGGCCTAGTAAATATTAGACACCCCCTCTCTTTTAGCTGGTTCTTGAGTAAGAACCAGGATCCTGCAAAGAAGCTACAGCTTCTGATATATGCATTTAATTGCAGAATCAGATTTTACCCAGGCACTTAATCGTCAGTATGAGATTAGAAATGGGTTGGTTTTATTCAGTGTAGCATTCCCTCTTGAGCAGATCCTGATGGTTCCATTAAAATAAATGATCAAGTGATCTGTTTATTGTATCAACTGAGCATCTTGACCTAGAAATGTTCAGTGTAAATACTTTGTTTTTTTTTTCTTGCCAGCTGCAGCCATAGATCACATTCCTTCAACAGCAGCATTCAGCTCAACAGTTTATAATGGCAAGGAGTCACCTAAACAACAGTTGATGAAAAATAACCTGTCTGCTCTGACAAGACCTTCGGTATTAGGTATTTGTACAGATTTCTTGTTTAATAACCCTAAACTCTTTATTCCATGGGTATAATAGAAGCACTGAACAAATTATATCATGATCGTAATTTCATGTATGGGTAGAAATTACTATTCCCTTTCCTCTCTGGCCATAATGCTGTTTTCTGTGTTAATTTCCAGGAAAAAAAAAATTATATGTTTTCAATAGCAGTTTTGTTACAGTTCATTATATTAACTGGATGTTATTCCTTATATTTACAGTTCATTCATTCAGTAGAGGTACAGACCAGATTCTGAATCCAGGTTCTTAAAGAATGTGTGAGCTTGCATCAATTTCAGCAACAGGTTTTGTGAGGGGAATTAAGAAAGATTTATAAGTAATCTCTCATAGGATAATTCCTATGTTGCAGATCACCTTGGCATGGAGCACTAGACTTTGACAACTGGCTCCAAATTCAAGAAGCTATCCTCACTGTGCCATTATTATAATGATTTGTATTGTTTTCTGTCAAAAGTGTGTGGCACTGTTTTTTTTTAAGGAAGAAAATTAGTCTTTACTATGGCTAGAAACAAGTTGTAGCTGTATTTTGGAATAAGTCTTCCAAAAAGTCCCTGCTGGCATCACAGACAAGTTCTTTTCTCTGCCCGTTCAGGTTCTTGATATTTTTTCTCCACGCAGCAGCACATTATTGCCAATTCATTTCACATGGATTACTTTCACATATCAATATATCTACAGGAAAGAGCATAGTATTGTCAAATAAAAAGTCCATTAAATTGCTCTATCTTGTGACTTTTGTCGTAACATCACACTGGGAAACCAAAGGATGCGCAGCACAAATGACCAAAGGCTGCCCTCGCGTGGTAAAAGTGTAAGGGACAAAGTCACTGGAAACCTGTAGGAAAGGGTCTGCAAGTGAACAGTCATCTTCTAGATTTGTAGACTTCAGGTTTATCTTTAATTTTAATATCTTTTTCAACCCTTTTTACATAAAATTCTTACTCTGTCTTGAATCTTATGTGGGACTAACCATTCTGCCAGGATATATACCCCTGCCAGTGTGAAACAGTGTTACGACTTTGTAGTCATGTCCAGAAACAGAAATAGCTCAACCCTGCAAGTTGCTAAGCAATTCCAGGAGGACAGTTGACTCTCAATAATTAGAAATACTTGACGTTAGTGGAAGCTCATCATCTCAGGATTTTGCAGGAGTGCACAAGAAGACTCAAAAAATAATGAAAGAAAATTAAAGAAATTAATCATTGGGAGCTCCTAGAAAAACTGTGAGAAAGTTATGCTTTTACAGACAAAGATGTTGAAGCTATATGTGGGTAGGAGGAAGGTGTAGAAGTAGTGGATAGGAGTTAATATGGAGTAACATAAAACCAAAAATGGGAACCAGCAAGAAGTGGCAAAAATCCTATAAATGGGAAAACTGTTGAAAACAACTCATATCTTTATTCCTATTACTCTGAAACCCTTGAGAACTTTATTTTGCAATGTTACATGAAGCATTGTGTCATGTGTTCAGAAATAAAAGGAACAAAATGCCCAGAGTGTGGACTTCAGAATATTAATACTTACAAATATTCTTAGTATATGTCTCATTACTATGTCATTCTTAGTAGAGAGTAAGCATGGCTATAAAATAAGTGAAATCTACCTAGATAATTAAGAGTTCTCTGCACCAGAAAATTTGGAGAAATTTAAGGACACACACAAAATGAAATAAAAACCACAAAAAATTATTGTATTTATGGAGTTGGCCCTGTCTTCCACCATGCTTGATGCACACATTCAGTCTATCAAAGTACATTGAATTACCGTGCACAAGCCTGAATACATTTTATTCTAATATTTCTCTGAAACATTATTCTTATTCAGGCACATTAACAAATTCAGGGCCTCCGAAAAAGCGCCATAAAGGTTGGTCACCAGAATCTCCATCATCTACTGAAACTTGGAACTCGCAGCTCAATCCACAGGCTCCAAACAGAATTAAAAATGGTAAGCTATACCTAAGGTAATGATTTTGTTTGTTCGATTGTTCAGAAAATAATGGTGGGAAAGAAGCCATATTTTAAAGACATGTGCAGATTGATGTTACAGGTTTGAAAGTTGTTTGATTCCTCTGTGCTCACCTGGGTGCTTCATTTGCATTGATTTCTTTTTGAGGCTCTGAGCTTAACTTTCCTTAGGATCCAGTCATCAAGCCATTGACAAATCCCAACAGATGTCCGTCTTTAGACATCAAAACACCTTTGGAATATTAAAATTACCGTCATAACTCAGGTCAGGGTACTATCCACTGTTTCAATTATTTATCATAGCACTCATGGCACTTGGATTTTATAGGCTACATACAGACAAGAGTGACATGCAGTGAAATAAACCCAGTTTCTCCCATACATTTTCTTTAATATTATTTAAATTAAAATTACCATAAAGAAGTTATGAATGAATAAATGTTGAATCTTATATTTTTCTTTCTTGCTATAGCAATAAAACCTGTTTAGAACCAGTGAAACTAACTCACAAGTTGTAACTATATGTGCATTGATATCACATAAGTCTCTCTATTCTTGCATTCATATCTGGAACTGTTTGTTTATACGCATTTCAAAATCGTGATGCATGTGGGATATTCAAGGTTGCAATAACATAATTATTCCTCCAAGACAGGTAGGGTGATATTATTGGGTTATAGTAACAGCTTGTGAAATGTGTGAGAAAAAGCAGTTAATACTGATAGCAAATGTGGCTATGAGATTATGCTGAACCATTTTTCTTTGAGGAAGTCATTACTAGACCTGACTCCAGTAATAATATGCCTAAAATCTTAGATGGAGGAAGCCTGTCATCTTTACCACATTCTGCTTTGGTGGGACCAGCCTCCTCTCCAACAGTGGGCTCAGGAGAACCAGTCTCTGTTCCTGACAACTTGCTGAAAATCTGTAAAGCAAAGCCAGTTATTTTCAAAGGTAAAAACCCCAACTCTAAAAGGTCCTGAATCTGCTACTAAAGCTGTCAGATTTAAGAGGTTTACTTTAAATGTTTTTATGTTTAATGCATACATGGGAAATGATGAAATTAATGTGGTGTGCATAAATTTATTTTGTAGGTCATGGAAACTTCCCATACCTTTGTGGGAACATTAATGATGTGATAGTGAGTCCTTTGTTGTACACCTGTTACAGAAATTCACAGTCTTTGTCTAGAGCATATGAACAATATGGTGCCTCCACAATACAGCCTATTTCTGAGGAAATGCAGCTCTTACTGACTGTCTACTACCTTGTTCAACTAGGTAAGATTGTTTTAAATCCAAATAAACTGCAATGAATGTATTTCGTCTTGGAAAATGAGAAAGAGAATATTAGGGCAGGACAATATTAAATATGAATCTTTGTCATGTGATAAAAAACTAGTTAATTCATGGTTAAGAAACAAAACAAAATAATTAGGTCTTGAAAACCAGACAGATTGAATTATAGTCATACAAAATTTATTTTCTGCTCTAATCTGGAACCAGCTATGAAAAATAAAGGAAAAGAGCTGTAATTAATTGCTTTTGCATATAGTCTGTGGTTTAAAAGTAGTATTAATCTGAGACAGGCAGCACTCAACCTCTTAAATATCTCTAATTACTGAAACCCAGGTTCCAGTTAGGGCAGCTTTACCTGAGTATCACAAAGGCATTTCAAAATGAAAAATTGGGTTCACATCTACTAAAGGCAATAGAGTCATGCATGCATAAATCTGAAACACGGTCATCTTTAAAAAATAATATATTTAAAACACATACTTTTCTTTAACTCAACAGTTTTAATTGTTTCATAGTATTTCCCTCCTAATTTTTTTTTTTTAGCTGCAGACCAGGTCCCTTTGATTGAGGATTTGGAACAAATATTCATGCGTTCCTGGCGGGAGTCACACCTGTCTGAAATCCGTCAGTACCAGCAGGCTGTTCCGCAGGCCTTCCCCCAAGTGCCCAGCCAGATCACCCCAGTGACTTCAGCCCAGCTTCCCTGGCTGGCAGGCCTGGCAGCCAGCTCCTGTAACGACAGTGTCCACATCATCGAGTGCAGCTACTCGCTGGCAGAAGGGCTGGCAGAAATGTTTAAGCTGCTCATTGAAGGAAAGTTGATAAAGACAAACTATGTAGTGATCATATGTGCCAGTAAAAATCGAGCCATTGACTCCTGCATTGTGATAACAGGTAGTATCCCACAGGTGCATCTCCAGGCAAATCAGAGTAATTCAATGCTATGAGGGGTTTGGTTGGAGTTCCAGTAAGTTGCCTCACAAAGCAGAGCTTTGACCAACAAATAATGGGCTTTGATGATCCCAAGCTCACACTGCACAGTTGGGTCTCTCCCCAGTAAACCACATTCTGCCTGTGTTGCCTATTTTCTCACCAAGGCATCTCAGCCAACATGGCTAGAAACAAATAATACTTAGAGTGCATAAAGCTCTCCTGCTCTGTGCAACTGCGATATTACTGCAAACAGAGGACCAAACCTTTTCTTAGCTTCTAAAAGATGGCCTTTCAGTGCCATTCCCTTCAACAACCTGTTGAGGTCTATGTTTACAATTAAATAAATTATCTGAATAGCCATTCAGAGATTCATTATGAGTGTAAGATAATTGGCAATTCCTTTGAATATTATATGGCCTTCTTATATACTATATCAAAAAATATTTCCTAAATTGGGAAAGAAACACAAAAAATTTTAAAGCACGAATTTATTTTACAAGTGTCTGGTGCATAAATGTGTTGGAGAGGGAAAAGACTCATCTCTGCCATTTTTGTGTGTGTGGTATTCATTTAATTAGATAGTATGTTTATTGTGACTTAGAACATTTTTAACTTTAGTTTGAAGTGTTTTCAAAGTTTCTTCTTTTTTTGTCTTTTAGGAAAGTATCAGGCAAGAGTTCTGTCTGAGAGCATGCTCAGTCCCTCAGACTACCAAAAAGAAGTTAACTATCAGCTGGTCACAGGGAAGGTGGAAACTCTGGGGTCCTTCTTTAGCACACTCTGCCCAGGTACCTAACAGGTCATAAGGAGGCATGTTTCCCAGTCTCTGAAACTTCCAAGTCAGAGAAAATAGCTCTGCTCATTTCCTTTCCAGAAGCAAGACATTATTAGAAATATATGAAAAATGCAGGACAAAGTTGTGAAAGTACATTTGAATTGAAATTCCTCTTAAAAGTGTCAGTTTCTAAAATTTCTTGGTTTCATAAAAATAGACCAGCAAATAGCTGAGCATATTATTCTTAGCTATGCAAATCCATCCTTACATTATGGAAGTCCATATCCATATGAATGTATAAATCTTTTTTTTCCCAAAGCACAGAATTCATTTAGACCATGATAGAACAGAGTTATTTTATCAAAGGTAGGATTTACCCATTCAACTTACCATAATGTGAGCTTGGCATGTTGCATGGGACAGAGGAGGAAATTGCAGAGGGACAGGGTTGCTGGATCATTTTTTAACTGAGTATACTGAGGATTACTACAAGCAAAATTCTCTGGGGGTAGATCCAGCCACATGGAAAATTGAACTGTGTCTCAAAACTGGAGAAAATGCATAATATTTATCAGTGTTAATGGGGTGTCACGTCCCCTTTACCATTCACATCACATTGGTAAATAGATCACAAGAACCCTTCTTAATGTGTCATGGTATTTTGAGTGGTCACTTAAGAAAATATCATTTTCCTTGAATTGTCTTGTAGTGATATTAGTGTTTTTGCTCTTAGTATCTTCAAAGCATAGTTCTCAAAATCACTTTTGGTACTGTTTGAACAGAACAAGTAAATGAGGATCCTAAAAATAGTCGCCACCTATATCCACTGGATTGCACTTCATGGGGCATACCCTGCCTTTCTGAGCTCAGTGCAGACATGTCCAAACATCTTTTCAACTGCTGAGAAAGTACTAATGCTCAGGTCAGGCATATTGTACTCTCTGCACAGCTTTCATCTGTAAGCAGGGCCCCTGCTCCAGAGAACAGGATGTGTTTGCAGATATGCAGTAGTTCAGTAAAACAGATCTTGTACGCTTCAGCATTGTGTGTAGTTACAAAACTCATATTTCTCTTTCAGCTTTATAGGAAATGATTTTTCTTTCTGCCTCTCAAAAGTTTAATGATTTAAAAATGTTTATGAGATTTTTCCTGAAGTTTCTTGTAATCCTTGTTAGTAAGCAGTATAGATCTGTGGTCTGAACATAAACTAAACATAAAAAAAAGCCAGTTTCATATTTTTACTCTTGCTGGTTTGCATCAGGGCCTTGAGGCTAGTTTTCTACCACCCTTCCTAAATGCCCTAGACAGTGGTCTTAGAGCTGGTCTGTCACTCCCTGGCCTGTTTTGCATTTTACTAGTGATATACTGTAAAAACTGATGCAATAGAAAATAACAAGAGGGTTCCTGTATGAAACAGCCAGTAAGCCAAGGGCAGGATAGCTAGCTAACATATATAAAGGTCTTTAAGATCTACAAAACAAAATCAGTATGAATTGCAACTCTTATTAACATGGTTGTTATCTATCCCTTCAATCTGATAGAGGGTGACATTGATCTTTTGCTGGAGAAATTTTATCAGGAAAATCAAGGGCACATCTCTTCATCACTTTCAGTGAATAAACCAACAGCAGTGAATGGAACTGGAGCAGCTGTGTGTACAAGTAAGTAAGGAGGATTTTCTAAAGAGGTAACTGAAAAGGGTACTGGAGTCCAAATCTCTAGGTGCACAGTTAGATCCATCTGGATAGAGTCCTAGGAAATGTCCTGAGGGAAACAGCAACTCATGTGTTGGAATATTCAGATTTACACTGAAGAATATTCTGCTTCATTCCACTGGGTATTACAGTTTTTGAAGCTTTAAGTCATATTTTTGTTGTAGAAGAATGATATTTTACAAGTTCACTTTCACCCCTCAGACATTTAAGAGACTTATAGGAACAAAAAGCCCAATTACAGAAAGATTTCTTTGCATATTCTATATGGATTTTCATAAATGAACTCCTGTTCATAAGCAAAATAATGTAAATAGTAGATCAGTCATTCTTTCCCAGACTCTAATCATTTTGCATAAGATTAGACTTTGGGTATATATCTAAACAGAACTTTGCCTTTTTGCAGGTTATGAGGTTGAACGACATCAAATTCGTCCATTCCAGCTAGCAGTGGCTCAGAAATTGCTTTCTCATATTTGCTCAATTGCTGACTCCAGCACTCAAAATCTTGATTTGGGTTCCTTTGAGAAAATCGATTTCTTGATTTGTGTTCCACCATCCGAAGTGACTTATCAGCAGACCTTGTTTCACCTCTGGCACTCAGGTTATTAGTTAGCTTTATTTTGGATTTACAGGACATTCTTAGGTTTATGTGTATCTGGAGATACTGACATTTGTTCCATTTCTCTAGGTATTTTATTAGAACTTGGATTAGAAAAGGAACATCTTACAAAGCAGAGAGTGGAACAGTATGTCATGAAACTAGATGCAGAAGCCCAAATTAAATTCAAAGTCTTCTTACAAAACTCTATGCAGAATCCTCATACGCTGTTTGTCCTAATCCATGATCACGCGCACTGGGATCTAATGAGGTAAGAAAACTGTAACTTGTTTTTAGAGAAATTAGTATTATCTGCATTGCCTCTCAATATTAGCTTTCAGATTTATCCCTTCCCTCATATTTGTTTGCATCTTTCTGCTAACTCTGCCTTCCCATGCGTTGAATAAACACGCTTTCTTTTAAGGTCCTTCATGACTTATTTTTACTCTGCTTATTATATTGTACCTCAGTGGAACATTTCAGCTTTTCTTGCTCACCATTATTATCTACTTTCAGTCACAGCTATTGTTTTTTTGGCTGGTTGTCATTTGTTCAGAGGAAAACTTCCTGTGAAAGTACACAGAGCTCATTATCCTCTGTCAGTGTCCTGTGGGCTGTAAAACATATGCAAAACCCCAACCCAGTGAACAGGCAACTAGTGAGACAACACTGCTGCCTATTTCTTTAACTGATTGGTAATTTTTCAGTACAATGGTTTTTTCTGTCCAGAATCACTGATTTTTAAGAATTGAAAGCTTCTCTGGATACATAGTGATGTCATGTACTCTTCTCAGGGAAGCAGGGAGGTTTCTTTCCGATGTTTACCAAATTAGCCAACAGCTCACTTGCATAACTCATTGCTTACCTGTCAGAGCTCTGTTTCCTTAGCTTCTCAACAATTTGCCTGCTGAGAAGTGGGGCTGTTTTTGCTGTCTTGTTCCTGAGGTGCTTGGGGAGGTTGGAGAACATTCCAAGTTCGGGAAACACCAATATTTTCCAACTTTGGGATCATGGTAGTGTTTCTGAAACCAAAAATTATGGAATCTTACTTGTGAATTAAGTGACAAGAGTTTTTCTTTTGCACTGGTTAAGAATGATGATTTTCAACAAAACTTTATTTTTGTGTCTGAGGGTTTCTTGTTGAACTCCTCTGTATCTTGAGCTTACAACTTTACAGTTGTACCAGCCTTTAAGGCATTTATTCATATAACATCCTGGGATGGTGGTAGGGATGTGGTAGGGAAGTACCTGTATTGCTATTTAACTCCATTTTGTATCTAATAAAGATATATATATAAGAGACAAATATTGAAGTGAATATTCTGCACAGCAGGATTCCTGGCACCTAACTGAAATCAGTTAAAGGAGTGCCTAAAACAGGAGTAGAGCTGCCTGGGGTTGCCCACATAGTCCAGCAGAGACATGGGCATCCCTGAGGACTGACTTATGTCACAGGTGGACACAACCAATTTCTGGAGTTACTTATCTCTCTCTACTGGTAGCCAGAGGAACTTGAAGTGACTGGGCTTGTAACTTGGTCACTGCAGGTAAATGCCAACATTTAGTAGCGTGAATTTGGACTGGAATTTTGCACAGGAGCAAGGAATGTTTCTCACGCAAAAAATTGACTGTCGGTGTTCCATGCTACTGGGATTTGCTCTGAGAATAACTATTCTTCCCTTTCATAATACGTCTATCACAGGTAGTTTTCCTCTGTTTTTCTACCATACTGATTTACCGTTTGTTCTTTTCTATCCTGATTTTTGTAGGTTGGAATCGTATTTTGTTAAGGGCAGCAGTAAGAATCTGGTCAAAGGAAATGACCAAAATCTGAGACAAGGCTGATTTGGTGTCTGTTGGTAACTGCCACATCAGCTTCCTTTCATCCTTTATCTCTCACATTCTGGTAGCTGTAAGGGACTGGTAATTTGCCAACTAGAGAACTCATCAGACTCAGTTTGTGTTTCTTTTCCCATCCTTCTGTGCAACAATTTCAGGGTAAAAGAATGCAGTGCTAAGTTCCTTGTATGTATTTAACTTTGATTTCACGTCCAGGTTTGAGCTATTCCACTGACACAAATGTTCCCTTGTGCTGATCACTTTGGAGAGTTTTGGGTTTCTTTTTTGCAGTGCTATGCATAGTCTTTATCCTCAAACAGAGCTGTCGACAGGACTTGTTGATAGACTGTTGAACTGCAGGGAGGTGAAAGAGGCGCCAAATATTGTGACCCTCCATGTGACTTCCTTCCCCTATGCGCTGCAGACACAACATACTCACATCAGTCCTTACAATGAGATCCACTGGCCTTCTTCGTACAGCAATGTAAGATGGATGCTTTGGGGTGCTTTTGTGAGCTTTTCACAAGTTATTTTCCATTTACATACTTGAAAAAATGGAGAAGTCCCCATGATTTCTGTAAAGAAGAATGAAGTGTGCATGGCATCTTTCTCTTGTTCAGTCTGTGGCAAGTTCATTTTTCCTTTGCTTATCCTGTAACTTCTAGATTTTTTTCCCCCTATATTGCTTTTATACCTTCTATGAACCTTGGCAGCTCTGCTAAAAATCATGGAAAAATCTGAAATTTTGTCTCTAGTGCATTACTGCATAAATATATGTACATACATGCATTTTCTTCATATGTGTGCATATTTATTCCATATATAGGTGTTCTGTCTATGCATATGTAGAAGTGGGGAGAGAGAAAGAGAAAGAAAGAAATGGGAGAAAGTTTCATTCTATCAAAAAAAATTATTTCTATTTCTTTCTCATCTTGTTTTAACATGTCTGAGTAGATGTATGTTTGTTAGATAAAATGATTGCAAATATATCAGATACCAATGGTTAATCAGTTATAAATTAATAGTAGACTTTGCCCTTATGTTTTTGTTGCTTCCTTTGCTTTAGGGTGTAGATTTGTACCATGAAAACAAGAAATACTTTGGACTGTCAGAATTCATTGAATCCACCCTCTCTGGACATAGTATTCCACTGCTTCGGTATGACAGCTCTTTTGAAGCAATGGTCATGGCTTTGGGAAAGAGGTATGGTGCCCTCCTTTGTTTAAAACTGGAAATTTAGGAAGTGCTTTCTAGCGACTTGAGTTACTAGCTAGATGCCTGGTTCTTTTTTTGTAACTCACTGTTCTACACATCAGCTGCATATACAAGGGCATTTCACCTGTTCTTATTTTCCCCTTCCATCTTTTTGGTATATATTTGGTCCTAGTGTTACCGGTCTAGGCTGCCTCTTACTGTGAACACACACTCTGCTTAGTCCAATTTAGAGTGTGTTCTGGTCGTGACCACTAGCTACTTATAACAATCCAACTTAGCATCATCATGTAATTTCAGATGTGTTACTACTTTTGTCTAATGTTATCACTTGCTGACCCTGGCTGATTTTCATGTATAAAATTTGTATATACTGCACTTGGACCACAAAGAAAAGTTAGATATATCACTGTGGTATGTACACTTTTATCAGAAATAAAAGCTTCAGAGCATCCTCAGAGCTTGAAAGATACGTCATCAGTTTTCCTTGGTCCCTGTGGAATAGGTCTATAATCACTGCAAAAGAGTAGTGATACATTGTGTGCCTGCATCCAGCTGTGGAGGAACATTTTGGGATCTGTAAGAAGAATGAGACAGGACAAGTAAAATCTTGTGAATCTGTACTGCTAACTGGGAGACTGAGCACATCCACACCTGACACAGAGCTGGGGCTTGCTACAGGGTGCTTTGGAGCTCTGCTCAAACATACCAGGTGCTTTTCTGAGCAAGCCACAGTCACTCTTTTTACTGTGCACCGGGGTTTCATTTCTGTGACAACCAAAGCACAGGAAGGTATTGCATATCCACGGCCCTCCTTTCCATGGATTGGGGATTGAGACAGGGTGTACTTGGGCTTGGGAAGTTTGGAGCGCTCACTGGATGCTGCCTACACATTCAGTCATCTTGAACATAAGAGTAAGTTGGTTCAGGGCTTCAGTAAGAAAACAAGAAAAGCACCCCACCTCCCTTCTACCCCTTAAGAATGACACACAATGAAGAATACTATTCTCATTGATAAGAGAATATAGTTTTGATTGATGATATTACTGAACGTCTTAGATAAAATTCTGTGATAAATTTTGTAACAGCAGTAAGGTCTTGATAACTTAAAGGGATGTAACCTTACTGGACTAGTTGCTTAGTAAATCTTTACTAAGAAAAATGGAAAGACAACATCAGCTCTGATTGTGAAATGATGCCTTGCAAAGACTATCCAACTACAATTTGGTGAGATTCTGTGTTTTAGTAGATACAGTAGGTAGGAGAAAATCCTGAGTTTACTATATTTTGTAAAAGAAAAAACCTTTTCACTTCACCCTTTATTACTTCACTATTTAACTCACCATTTATTTCAGGTTCCCCAGGTTACACAGTGCAGTGATAAGGACTTTTGTCCTCATCCAACACTACTCTGCAGCTATGATGGCAGTGTGTGGTCTTTCTCAGATGAAGAATTACACCTCAGTTGAAACTCTGGAAATCACCCAAAATCTAATAAACTCTTCAAGACAATGTCCTAGTGGCCATGGCCTCATGGTAGTGTTGAGAATTCCATGTACTCCGCTGGCTGCAGTGGCATATGAACGTCTGTATAATGTAAGGGAAAGACTAGCCCTTGAAGATAACTTTGAAATAATCTTGGGAAATCCTAATTCTGGAATCACAATAGGGAAGCACTTTGTGGAACAACTAAAGGTAAATTGAAGAATGGCACATACTGGGAAACTTTGTTAGATGGGTAACTGGGGAGACTTTACTGGTTAGAGTTATGGTCATGAGCTGAAATGCGGGTCTTATAGCAAAAATAAAAACTACCATAAGGAGTGTGGCTTTTATCTTTTAGACATACTGTCTGTGACACCTCTCCTGTCCTGCCTGTGGTTAATACTCAGTGGAGTATCAACTAATATGGCTAGAACTTGACTTCCAGCAGCAACCCTCGGAAACAGTTGAACTGCTTTTATCTGAAGGGACTACGAGAAATAAGTTAAAAAAACAAATAAAATGTTCAGTTTCCGTTGAATTTTCTCACAGAAACATCATAGTGCAAAACAGTATTCTGATCGGTGACCAGTTGAGAGTTAGATTATTCTTGTCACCAGCAGGTGGCAAAAAGGCATCGATGTGCCTACTGATCAGTGATGGTATTTATGGATGCTAGAGCACCCCTGTGTTCACAGCTCTGAACTTCATGCTTTCTGGACCTTGTTTTGGTTTATGGATCAATTTATATCCTTTAGGTCCAGATTCATGGGTCATCTGTTTAACAAAAGCCTCCTTTATTTTTTCATAAAATTACAATCATCTGATTGCCAAAGCAAAAATGTATTTACATTCTAGGATGTTCTAATATATATATATGTGGTACACTGTTTACTCTGATTCAGTGCGTTTTAGATGAAGTCATTTGAGATTGAGGACCTAATACTAACCTCATTCTGCTCTAAATTAGGCATAACTTACTCTGAAAAATGAGCAGTAGTTCTGAATTGCATTCTGATTATCTTCTCTGACATACCTAATGGTGGCACATGTACAATTGTCAGAGGCTGAGCTGTCGTACTGTTGATCCTACTGTAGATCCTCTTTACCTGTTGATCAGTCTAACGGCGAAAATGACTGAGTCCTTTTTGCCATAAGTGAGTAAAGCAATATAGCCAATGCTGAATAGTCAAACAATAGATTAGTTATCAAACTTGTCATGAAGTTATCAGGACAATCTATAGCTTTAGGGGAGAGTGGGAGACTCCAGAAGGTTGCAAGTGGGGACAGTGTGTGTGTATGTTGAACACTTCTAGCTTTCTCCTATTTCTCTAACATGAAAAAGTCTTGTTCCTAGGTCATTTTCTTCTTTGGATTCAGGTATCCATACATTATTTGCCACAATAAGCAACCCTCTTTTCTCTGCCCCGAACCTCCTGCTCAGCTTTACTCTCCATTGTACCTTATCTGTCCTATGCCCTGGGCTCAGTGCTACGCAGCTGGGAAGCAGCTGAGAAGCTGGGAGGCTTTTCAGACTGGAATGTGCTGCCCCAATATCCTCAGAGCAGGCAGATTGCGACCTGCCATGTTCTAGAAAGTGTGAGATCTATCTGTGTTCTTATCATGATGATAAAAGTATGTATTTATCTCTTTTTATTTGGGCTATACAGATATGTCTAACAGTGTTTCTCTTCCTTATACAGGTCTGGCAGAAAATTGAGGATGTAGATTGGAGGCCACAGACCTATTTGGAATTGGAAGGTTTGCCTTGTATATTGATATTTAGTGGGATGGACCCACAAGGAGAGTCCTTGCCACGGTAAGAAGATCCATTGTTTTCTCTGTGGTAGTTTCTTATCCATTGTTTACTAAATGGCTAAACATTAACTGTGTAATCGCTTGTGCGAGAAGAAAACAAATTTCAGCGTCAAGATGTTCCTTTTCCATTTTTTGGCAGTGTTTATATCATAAATACAAACCCCGTATTATTGATAATAATCTTGTGTTTATAGCAAGATATAAGTAGCTTTGAAAATACTTTGTGAGTTGTTTCAGCTTAGAGGAGAGAATAGGTATGTTAAAAACAAGTATAGCTGCTGTAGGCATCTTAGGGTAGCTGAGAAATCTGCATGATGTTGGCATAGATACTCCAGGATGTGTGGAGATACCAGTGCCTTCTGGAATGGCAGCCAGAAGTCAGACAGGATGCCCTAAGTGCTTTTGTATGTTCAGCTGAACCCCATTCTGTGTGTTAGGTTCAGAACCCAAATGATTATTCTTTTTCCTAGGCTGATGCTAATGTTGAGAATAAACTGCATAACTGGATTAAGAAAAAGTGTATGCACCACAGTGGTAAACTTAGGACACAGTATTTTGTGCTTAATATCTCATCTGTAGTTGAAGCAGATAATGAAAAACTTCCCCTTTGGCTGTGTTTGTAAAAGAAATAAGGGGGTAGATTACAGTGAGTTTTCATACTAGCACCTCTTGTTTCTCTCCAGATCACTGAGATACTGTGACCTACGTTTAATAAATTCATCTTCTTTGGTAAGGACAACCTTGGAGCAAGAACTTGGTTTGGCAGCATACTTTGTGAGCTCAGAAATTCACACAGAGAAAGCAGTTGTGAATGATGTGTTAGAAAGTGACCCAGAGAAACTAAGCAGCACTGATAATGAAGATGAAGAAGTAGCAACAGAAGGTATTATTATTAGTGATAATCAAAGAAGCTGTAAAATGATTGAGCTGTATTAGAAAAAGCAAAATTGTATGGGTGAGGGTTTCTGGAGTTAGTCTTACTGAGTGAGCTCTGCTCCTTAATTTTGTTTCATCTCATTGAATCTGTATTTTCTAGCATGCTATGCCCTGGAATGCTGCTGATCCTCTTCCAGTTTTACTGCTGCATCTGTTCTCTCTGTTTTCTGTCTCCATTCTCTCTCCTCCCCATGTCCCTCCTTTGCCTGTATGTTCTGGCAGCCACAAAGTGGGGCCTGAGTAGGTACATCTAGTGACACCCACTGTTCAGAGTATCTTCTGCACTTGCCCTTGCCAGCAGGGGAGGCTGTGATTTGCCATATGGGAAGCAGTGACCCCGTTCCCTCCCTCACAGCAGTGGCAACTCCGCCTAAAGTGTCCCTGACGGATGCTACCAAACCTGTGCTTACATACTGTCAATAATGAAGATTCCTTCCAAGGAATTTTCTTTTCTACATTGTGAGGGCGAAGAGGGCCTATTACTGTTCACCTGTGAAGTTCTCACTCACTGATAATAAGGGTGGCAGAACGAGCTGAACAAAAATATTTTCTTTAATCAAATACGTACTCTTCATAGAAGAATGAAATACCAGAGGTCATACTCAGACTGTCTGCAATAGATGCCTACTTTAGATGTGATGAGTACTTCTTGTGATGAGTACTTCTGTCTGTTTAGTTGAAGTATGCTGAGATTGTATCTGATCTGGGTCAGATGGGCACCAAAGTTTTTAGGTGTCTAAATTGTAAGGCTGCTCTCCTACTGCATGAAGTATGGTATAATCATCTAGACCCCATCTAGAACCTGTGAGATAGATTTACAGTCTAAGTTTGCTTCTGGCAGTACTTACGTCTGTTTATCGCAGTAAAACTGTACAGAAACAGGCATTTTAACATAGAAGTTTGAGCTAAGAACCTCAAGTGAATAGCCTTGATGGCCATCTAAATACGGATTTTCATCACCAAAAGCTGAGATATAACCTGGTCATAAAGCTGTGTGGGGTAGGAGGCAGTTTCATAGCATACTATCAAAATAGGACTTGTTGTCTGTTGGTTTGCCTGACATTGGATTAGTGAGGAAAGTAAGACATGGGTAGGAAGAGAAATCATGGTTGATATATCATGGTTGAGACAGGCCTAGAAATTATCAGCTCCTTGCTACAGCATTGATTTTTGTGAAGCTGTTGCAGCTCAGCATAGGTAAATGATATCATAGGCTGATCCAATATTGCATGGTAGGAACAGATACTCTCCATACTGAAAACAGTATCAGAATGAGGACAAACCCTACACAAACCCTTTTGTACTTTTCCTTACTTTGAAAACGTAGCTGTGACTTCTTACAGGCTTACTTTATTTTATTTTTCCTTTACTGCCATTCATGACACAGGTTCTACTTCAGAAAAGAGAAGTCCTATGAAAAGAGAAAGATCGCGTTCTCATGACTCTGCATCTTCATCTCTCTCTTCAAAAGCTTCCAGTAAGACCATAAGATCATCTTTATTAATTTAAATATAGAACATAAAAGAGACCTTTTATTCAACTCACTAGATAAATGAAAGGGATAATTCACTAAGGTTTTGATAAGGCTTATTTTAATTGGATCACTTTAGAGAACTAAAAAAAATAAGGACCAGACTTCTAAAATATAAGAAATAGGATGTTTTGTTTCTTGAAAAATAATCATGTGATGGTGTACCTAAATCAGGCACTTCTTTGATATGTGACAGTGAGGTGTAAATCTTGAGTTTCTACCATGATAGCTGAATGTGCTCATTGAAGCTGTGACAGTTTATGAAAGAGGAATCATACTTCACTTTTAAATTTTTTTTTTTTTTTACTCTGAGGGAGAATGAGCACGCTCCTTCTCATTGGTATTTTTACCTCTTTGGTTTTGCTGTGGAATGTTCACTCATTAATTCTGCACTGTTTAAAAGCTCTTTTGGAGATGTTTTTTATACCATCTTTCTTTTTAATCTGCAAACTGATGTATAAAACAAGAGGCAATGTTGAGAACTGCTGCAGTTCTTTTGTCTGATGACTTCATTTACTTGCTTTTGATGGAGGTAATATTAAGTGGACAGTTGAATAAAAGTGGGCAATAAAAATTGTACCATAACTTCCTAGAAGTGCAATGCTATGCAGCTTTTTAAAACATGGGGGGTTTTGTCAGTGACAGTAAATTCTTTTTGATCTCATTGTAGTTTTCAACATGGTGACCTGCATATTTGGCCCTTGATTTCTTTTCTAGAGGCACAGTGGTGTTACAAAAGGAACAAAAGCTTGAAAACTTTGGATAAGCTTGATCACTTCAATTTTCAAAAGGTTAAAATTGGGCTACTCATCATTTCCACAGTGTCCACGTGGCCTGCCTGTGGCTCTGTGGCCTCAGATTGCCTGTGATTAAAGAAATCTTTTTTCCTTTTTTTTTTTTCTATGCTCTTGGATACTGGTACTCTGTTACCTGGAACCATTTATAGTGCTGGTGATACTTTTGTATTTATTGCTAACGTCCTCTACTGACTAGATTAATATGCAGCTAGAGTGTATCTTACTATTTCTTGAAATCAAGAGGAACTACAGACTTTTATTAGCCCAAAATGTGGGCGCAGAGGATAACCAAGAGTCTTGTTTTCACCATGAGAGGAGAGCTGGTTTTATCTATGTTCAGCTTGAGACAGATATTTCTAATACCTTATGTAGACTCGTTCCACAACCAGTTCTCAGTCTACTCTCAAGATTGTGAAGTATTTGCATGTCCTCTTCCACTAAGCATTAAAGATGCACAGAACCACTTAGAGCATGCTAAACTTCCAAGAAGTCTTTGTAGTTAAAAAACATAAGGTAAAAATATACCACTTTTGGAAAATCGGCAGTTATGTGTGGGCTGTATCTACATCACGTATTCATAGCCAACATTTGTGAGTTCAGTATATTCTCTCAGCTGACCAAAAGCTGTATGAATGCAATAATGCATTATGTCATACCAGGGACTTGAGAGCTGCCAAGTTTTATTAGATCAGACTAAGTGCTGCAGTGACACAGAGATGAGTGTCAGAGCAGAGCTGACTGTTTTCTGATGTCAGTCTGTGTAGACATTTCTGTAGTCTGATGGGGTAATAGTCTGGGAATACTTAATTTCTTCAATTAATTTAAGCAATTGTTTCCGTGATTTTTTATTTGTCTTGAGTGATGAAAATATCTGGTGAACACATTAAGCAGGGAATGTATGAGGGAAACACAGGACAGGACAATCACTAACGTCTTTCCTATGCACTTCAAAAGCCAGTTTCTGCATTGAGATGAATACTCCAAACTAGTCCCATTATGGCTTCCTGTAAGAGAAGGGTAAAACAAGAAGAGGAGCAGGATTGCAATGTTTGATGGATGCTCTTATCTAGATGGTTCTTTGTTGTGTTTTGTTTAACTATGGTATTGACTAGCAGAGATAGTTGCACTGTTTTGAAATATAAATTTTCTTTTAGTCACAGCTTTCTGCACTGAGTCATCTCCTCCCCAAGTCCTAAGCAACAGCACTGAAGAAATTACAAATAACTATGAAAGGCAGAAGCAGAAAGTAGACAAGGGGGCACAAACAACAATCAGCAAACACTTGCCGCCGGTAACTGAACAGCTGGATACGAAACAAAATATAAAGAGTGCCCAAGTCTCCATCACCTCATCATCCCCCTCACCTTTCTCCTCCTCTTCTTCCTCCTCTGCACCTACTCATAACTCCTTCATCCTACAGACCTCTCAATGCTCCATGACCAAAGCATCAAAACAGCCTCCCATAGTTTTCCTGCCCAAACTGGTTTATGACATTATTACTTCTACAGACAGCAGTGGACTTCCCAAATCCTCTTCCCTCTTGCCTTACCATTCTGTTATGTGGGCAAGTTCTTTCCGTCCTCTTATGAGTAAGATGATGACTTGCACAGAGCAGTCTCTGTACTACCGCCAATGGACGGTTCCCAAGCCAATCCATATGGACTACAACAATAGAAATGAGGGCAGAATGGACACGTTTCACCCAAGGAGGCTGCTGCTGAGTGGGCCACCACAGGTGTGTAAAAAGAACAAGGTATTATCATTGATTTATTTTGTTTAATTTTATCATAATCTCAGAAAAAATAGTTATTATTACTCATACTTGAAGGGGCGGTTTTGGTAGAGAGCAAATTACTTACATTGTATTTCCTAATCCCTTCTAATGAAATAATCTTCCTTTCTTTACTGTTAGCCTGAGTTCAAAGGCAGAGAAGCTGTAGCAATGTTAATTTTCGGTCAGTCTCCATTAAAATGTTTTAAAAGACAGTTTGCTCAAGAGATAGATTTCGTGTATAATTTCAGTTTGTTAAAGTTGAATATGCATCTACATTTTAAATAAAGATCAAAGATCTTCACAAAACCACTTTTTTATGATCAATCTGAAGACAGCTGGGAGTTGGTAATTAAGTTATTTTCTCTGCTTCCTTTGCACCGCAGAGAGAAATAGAAGCTGTTGTAAATAATACATGCAAGAAGGCCAGTTCAACATTAGCAGAGCCATATTTACAAGATGAGTAGCTGACCCAGGAGTCTTTATACTACTTTGAAAAGATACATGGAAATGGGTCTAGTTCTAAGAAGTTCATTCTCTTCTAAATTCTCTGAAAATGTTTAGCAATAATCTCTGAGCAAGGTATCTCCTAGTTAAGTGCACGTGTTTTATTGAAGTATGAAGCATCAAGACAGGAAGAGGCACCTGGTCTCCTAAGAGCAGATATGTTTCCTGTTAACCTCAGAAGACAAACGGGATAAATGCAAACCAAGACAAAGATTCATGTTTCCAGTTATTGTAATATCAACCCAAGAATTAATCTAAAGATAGTTACTGATTTAACTTGCCACATGATCCACTCTTACAGGCCCATCCATGGCAAAAGAAAACTGCATATTACTGTTTCTTAAGTGAGTGTATTTCATTGTATACCTAAATTGATGGCGCAGCAGAGCAGAAAGAGCATAAATGAGCTTTTCATATTGGGAATTCCTCCAAATGTTACTGTAATTCATAAAGGATTCCAGAAAATATTCTGGTGATCAGTTTTTCACTATCCATTCCTTTTATCTAAATAGTTCATGTTTACCAAAGATTGAGTTATTATGTGATCAATAAACTGAATTTCATACTCAGCTGTAGCATAAAAAGGAATACATTCTGTAGAGAGAAATTAATTTTCATCTTAAAAAAACTCCCCACAGGCTGTGACAACTTCTGTTAGAATTTTATATGCATACACGTCAAGCCCCATAAAGATACTATTCCCAAAGCCACCCTAAATGTCCAGATTAGCCAAGTAATTAGCTAAGTAATTCAGAGACTTACGAGACCATACTACGCACCTGTGAAACGGTTTTGATGTTTCACACACTGAGTACTTGCAATTTAACTAATTATAATTGAACAGGTGCCTTGTTTATTCACCATCTCCCCTCCAGGGTGTGGTATTCACCACTTTTCACTATCAAATCTTTTTTTTTTTTTTCCGAAGAACGGAATAGGACTCCTGTTGACACTATGTACAGCAGTGAATTTCAGCCTTGATAACAGTTCTTTTACTTGAAGCTCTCTTTTTCAGCTGTCTCCACAATGCACGTCATTTCCTAGCGTTGCATTGGGTCCTACAGTTGGATCAGTTACTAGAGGATGTTTTTCATATATTTTTCATTTTATATTCCTTGGTTCTTTCTGAAGAAGATACCTGTTTCACACAGAACAAATTCATACATATGAAAATAGGAATATCATGTCTTCTTCCTAAATGTAGAAATGTAGGGGTATATATTAACTCAAGGGATTTTTCCATTTATTATTCCATGGAAATTTATAATTTATTTCCATTTTCATGGAAAAAACCAGCAGCGTTGCTACCTTTACTACTTTAAAGTACTAAAAAGTCCTGTAAACCAAACAGACAGCTGTAAAAGTATGTGGATTTTTTTGTTGGTTTGAGGTATAACAAGACTGTGTTTCTTCTAGGGAATACTTACATTAAAATATGCAGGAATTAGAATTACCCTTCTCTTTTGGGGAAGAAATAAGTTTAATCCCTGAAATATGTTTTAGTCATTACTTTTGATAATATTAACATTTTACATGGGCTTAACTTGTACCGCATGAAGAAGTGTAGGCAAAAATGAAAACAATTATTAGACAGCACCTGAGTGTTAGTAACATCTCAGCCAAAGTATAAGATTGCCATATTGTCTATCTATGGCTCGATGTCTAGTCCCCAGTGCACCCAAGCAAGTGCCTATGCGGATCCTAAATTCACTAAAATATCTTTCTTAGGAACATTCATCTTACATTTCCCCAAACTGCAAATCGAGGTTTTGTACCTTTGTTTTTTAACTGAATGTTACGACTTAGAACCAGCATTTTCCTCAAGCGTGGAAGCTGCTGGTGAGCACAGCTCAGTCCTGTGGCAGCACATCCAGGGAATGAACAAGTGTATCTTAAGACACTTCCCAAAGAAGAAAACTGCTGCCCATATTATTTGGTTTTACTCTACTTTTATTAAAATCTTCCTGCAGTGGGCATATTCATAAGCTGCATTCAGCTTATGTAAGGAAAATATTAGGGAAATATTTATTATCAGATGTGTTTTAGAAGAATGTAGCACATGGAAACAAGGAGAAGAACCATCACCATTTGACCAACTGTCTGTGCATCATCAGCATGTTTTCTGTGAATCACCTCTGATTCACAGGCTACAGTTTGAAAACCACTGCCATGAACTGTCTCACCTGGAAATAAAAATAGATAAGCCTTATGGAATTATTTCCCCTTTTTTTCTGTATTTCTCAGAATGTGAAGACTGAAATCAGATGATGCTTTATATCAACATGTAAGAATAGCAAAGTACTTCTAGTGGTCCTGGTGTCCAGTGGCTGGAACAAGTTAAAAAATAGAAAACTCATTGCTATTAGAACTGCTACAACAGCAGTTCTGGGTGTCACTTCCATGACTATGTGTGGTAATTTATCTGACAGCATATTTCTCTCTCAGGTTCTTCGACAGTTTTGTTTTCACCTTATCCTTGATATCTGTGGCAAGCAGAGTTCTGTGGTCAAAATCTCAGGACAGCTTTCCCCTCCTCTTTGATACAAAAACTAGACCTTCATACCTCTTGAATTTTCTGCAGGAAGAATTTGCATTTGTATTCCTTCCTCTTCCTACATCTACACTACACTCTTCATGAATGAAGAGCTTCAGGGGAAGCATATTCTTAGTATTTTATGGGTCAAATCATCCCTGGCACTAAGGATGAAAACAGAAAGAAAAAACCTAAATCTTTGCCCCAAATTCCTTAATTACCATCAGTTTTCTGGGATTTTCTTCTTCCAAGTCTGATTCATCAGACTTCTGTCTTCCAAATTCAGGTAGATAGAAAAAAATTAGATGAATACTTCCATTGTTTGAGAATATTGGCCCACAAGTGCCTTTTCTTATAAAGCATTGAAGACTGCTATGTATTTGAGGAACCTTTTTCCGGACCTTGCCCAGAGTACATCCTTACCAGTTATCATCATTGTTAATATAGCCTGCTTTTTTAGCCCAGAGACACTAATTAGGATCAGCACAGCATTGTACTTGGCTTCCCTAGAGCTGTGTAAAGCTGCAGCCCAATCAGGTATCCCATTTAAAATTTCATTTCAGATCCTCTATTTGTTGCAGTTGGGAGATGGAGCATGGGCAGATATGGCACTTTATGCTTCAAAAATGTGCATATCCTGCATGTAGGATCTCTTTTCAGCTACTTACAAAGCATAAACTCTCAAAAAAGAGGTAGTGACAGATCACAGAATCAGAATCAACCACGTTGGAAAAGACCTCCAAGATCATCAAGTCCAACCCTTGACCCAACACCGCTACCAGACCATGGCACTAAGTGCCACATCCAGTCTCATCTTAAAACATCCCGGGATGGAGAATCCACCACCTTCCTGGGCAGCCCATTCCAAAGTCTGATTACTCTCTCTGTAAAAAATTTCTTCCTAATATTCAACCTAAACCTCGCTTGGCACAGCTTAAGACCGTGCCCTCTTGTCATAAAAGATGGCGCAGGGGCTCATTGGAGGGATGTGGAAGTTGAGTTTATTAACAGCTATTCAGTATTTTCAAACAAAGAAAGACTCCATTTTGCCTGGAGATGATACACGTAGTAAACAGTGCAATTAATTTTAAAGGTGCATTTAGCCATCTGGGCATGCTACAAATTCGTTTGTTCAAGGTTCTTGTACAGTAACCACTGATTGTAAGTGAGAAGGCATTCTTTTTTCATTTTCTTGTTAGAAATCTTCTCAAGATAACCTGGAAAAGGTGTTTTCTCTTTCACCAATTCATTTCTTCAGCAACAAATGCAAGCAAATGTGCAAATGAATGAAATATGAATGTGGCATGTGCTCAGCCTGATCTCTCTCTTGGCAGAGAAACATTCTGAAAACATGGAGAGATTCCTGAAAGTTTCCAACAACTTCTTATATACAGTGTTGCTCATATCTAACAGTTCATAAAGCTCACAGTACTGAATTGGAAACTTTTAATGTGGCAGATAATGAGATTGGGTAAGGTATGATGAATGCAATAATGTAAGTGCATATGTTTTAGTTCAGTGGTTAGGGACTAGCACTTATCATGCTGGGTTTCCAGCATTTTTGACTCATGACCCTACAGCTCTGTGTGTACTTGAGTCAGTTGACTAATGCCTTCATCTAAGCACCACGTAGCAGTAGCCTGGTCACTCCCACATATGCTGTTGAAAACCATTTGCAAAGACTGGACCCCCAGGAAAAGAAAAATACATGTTTTTGATAGAATAAAATTTTAATGGATATCGAAAAGAAAAAGTAAGGTTTTCAGCCTGTTGTTCTGTTGACAGTTCTGAGTATATACTTTAAAAGATTGGGAATTAATTTTTACATAGATACCTGATATCGAGGGAACAGGTTGTGTACTTCTGACAAATGATCTCTCATTTGTTTAAAATCAGGGAACTGTTACTCTGTCAGGCCACCCTGTGTTTAATGAAATGACAGTCAGAGGCACTTTGAAAGAGTATGTTCAGAAAGGAGTACAAAGATAATCTCAGATGTGAGAGAAAACAAATTACAGTATTTTCTTTCTTTGCCTCAGGTGTGGAAAGATAAGATGGTTTTGTTTTAGCTCACCAACCAGTAGCCATTGCGGTCAAGTTTAGAACTTTGTTCCAGGCTCAGAAGAAAAACTCTCATTAGTCTCAATGGATTTTACATAAAAACTTGAAACGCAAGTTAGAAACAACTGGTCTGTGGACTGACTATAGTCCATGCTATCATTTCCTCTATTAAAAGTCCCCTTTTTTGTTCTGTCTTACTCCTGGATAACAGAAAGTTGTGTGTTGACATTTGACCCTCAACAGGGATAATGGTACCCTTATCCACCCTTTGCAAGCAACCGTTTAAAATGGTTTGTTAAGAACAATGGATAATGAACAAAACAAATGTTTGATCTCTTTCTTCGAGTTCAAAGCCCCCCTTGACATAGAAAATAGTAACTTTAGTACCTTATTTTGTAACGTTACAGCCTGTGCTTCTGACATGTCCTCGCAGTAATGGAACTGAAGCTGGACTTTCAATTCAATAACAATATAGTTATAATCCAAAATCTGATGCCACTTTGTGAAATTAGACAGTTGCAGCAGAATGTGTTGTAACTGATCTACACTACCCTTCCCTGTACAGGCGACACACATACACACATACAGTCATGGTTTGTAAAGCTGTCTGCTTAGATATGGCCTTATTTACTTGATCTTGTCATCAGCAAACTACATGTGAAAGACACAGGACAATCCATTGAGTAAATAATTGTCTGTGGCTTATACCTTCCAGCAATACTATTTAGTGTAATGAAGAGAAAATTTATGTAGTTTGTTGGTGGGGTAAAAAAGAAAGGAGAAAGTTATAATCTTAAGATAATTTTAAAATGGACTTTTCAAAGGTTATTTTAAAAGAGTCGAAGGGGAATAAGGTTTTTTAAGCACAGGAGATGGAACAACACAGTTTGCACATACCATGTCCTTCAGGAGTGGAAGTGGCCTGCACAAGCTCTCCCAGAGATCCATGTCCCACTTTGCTCCTCAGGATAGTCAGTGTATTTCAGCAACAGTCAGTGCACTGGTAAATCATATGAAAATAAAAAGGTTGAGGTAATTCTTTAATTATCTTGTAATTTGAGGAGGTTTTATTCAACATTTTAAGAGCTGGAATGGATTTTTTAAATGTTCATTGCCTATGTAGAAACTGTAACATCAGGAGAGAAAGTTCTTATCTGTGGGCCTGTAACTAGACCTGTGATATAAAAGGCATTTTCCAAACTAGGCTCCTGTTGAGCAGTAAGGATTTAATGTATGCCAAGGAATATGCAAATACAGGGATCTGCAACTGCTGAATATTAATATTCAGTTTCACTGCAGCTGCCATTTCCAGATATGTGGAAAAGTAACATGTTGAAAAATGGAAGTTGACTTTTGTATTTTCTAATTTGTTTATTTACAGATAGGGAAAACAGGTGCCTATCTGCAGTTCCTCAGTATTTTGTCCCGAATGCTGATCAGACTGACAGAAGTGGACGTTTATGATGAAGAAGAAATCAACATTAGTAAGTTCCTCATATAAAAATATTCTGTAGACAATAAAACATTGTTATGCTAAATTGAAAAGTAGTTGTCTGTATGTTCGATGCCCTTCACCTTTGCAATTACTTTATATTATTGAATTATTGTATGAAAAAATTTCTGTGATCTTCAACAGATACTTAAGAATATTTTACTATTTTACTCGTCATTTATTCTTCCTCTTAGTAAGAAAACAACATACCTCTGTTTTTCTGGGGAAATGAATGACAGAATTTATGTATATTAAATGATCCCAGCCACTGAGATAGAATTGAAATGAACTTTTGTGGTAAAGTGTATAAAAAGAATCAGTGAAACTTTGGCAAATTTATACCATGAGGAGTAATGCCTTGGATTGTAAGTAATGACATGTGTTTTTCTGTTGTAAGTAAGATTGTAAGACTACATGAGGCAAGAAAGTTTCTGCTCTCTAATAGCTAATTTTAGTCCAAACTTCCTTTATTTGCACTGTTCTACTCCCCTGTGTTTCCAGATGTATTTCTGTAACTAAGGGCTGGATTACACAGAAAAATTCAGGTGATATTTATGGACTATGTGTAATTCTGCACTAAATGTTTGTCCCCAGTCAGCCATGCAGAGGCTCAAGTAGGTGTTACCAGCCTGTGATCTGCCTCCATCAGACCCTGGCTGGAAGATGTTCAGTGATTTTACTGTGAGAATGTGCCTCAGCTCTTGTCTCCGAGGGCTTTTTGGGGCAGTACCCAGGAGTCGTCCTCCACAGTGAGCTGTGAAAGAGAAAGAGGCAGCTATCTTCCAAGGTTTATGGGAAAACCTGTGGAAAAAGTGGCCCATCTGCTAGTGGAGAGGTTTGTGCAAGCAATGCTTTGTATTTTTGGTAGGATTTTAGAGAAAACTTGCAATCAGGACATGAAGATAAATTTTAAAAGGCAGAGTTGCATTGAGGTATGAGGTACATTTTTGCAAAGGTGCACCTCTTGGTGCATAATAATGTTGCTTCAGCAGAATAGAGAGAGAAAAAATGAAGCAGGAATAATAGACACAGAAAAACCATCTATAGCAATATAAAGAGCTTTAAAATTGTATGATTTCTTATTTTTCAATAATGTGATAGACATAAAAGAAGAATCTGATCAATACTACCATCAGCCTGGAGATGTGTGGCCAGATTTGGAGACATTTAAGAAGATGCCTTTTGACTACACTATCCATGATCCAAAATATGAAGATGCAAGTCTGATTTGTTCAAAGCTTCAGACTATGAACAGCGAAGGTTAGAATTGTAAAAATCTAGATTTGTACACATATATGGATTTATTTGCTTTTAATATGAGAATCCTGACAAACTTTCAAGAGTTAAAATACCAGAATTTCACTCGACTAAGTAATAGTGAAAAAAGATTACAAGTTTGCCAGATGAAGTGCCAGAATATAAATGTTTTATGGAATGTTATATGGGTAGCTTTTCATTTAAAAAGCTTTAATTCCACATACGTTTGTGTATTTGAATGGTTTTATGTAGTAGCCTTGTCCTGCTCTATAGCAATAAAGTGACTTACATGGGTAAAGTTAATTATTTACTTAAAAGTGTTTATAGGTTTATTTTTTTTAAGTTTTGGTCTAGTTTTAGAAAGCATGAGATGCATATGTCCAGATGTAGATTCCTGGAGTATTGAGGTGTGAGTTAGTCCTCTGAATTATCCAGCTGGACATACACAAGCCCATGGGACTGGGTAGGATGTATCCAAGAATGCTGAGGGAGATGGCCAGTGTTGTTCTGAGGCTACTGTCTATTATTTTGAAAAGGTAAGGTGGAGGTTCCTGATAGTTGGAAAAAGGAAAATGCCATGTCCTTCCTCCACAGGACAGAGGAAGGACTGAAGCAATTACAGCCTACTCAGCCTACCCTCAGTCCTCAAAACAATTAAGGGGCAAAATCTCTCATAAGCCATGTCCAGAGCTATGAAGGCAAGGAAAGTGAATGGGATCAGCTGGAATGGATCATTAGATGCAAATTGTGATTGGTAAATGTGACTGCATTTTATGATGAGGTGACTGGCACTATGGATGAAGGAAGAGCAGTGGCTTTATCTTGACTTCAGCAAGGCTTTTGTCACTGTCTTCTACGATATCCATACAGGCAAAACTGGACGGAGGTGGTTTGAATAGGTGGATTTTAGAGTAGGAAATTATCTGAATTTAAAATGTGAGGAGTGTCACCAATCTGACTGACAGCTGGATATTCATGGCAGTACTCAGAGACTGATAGGGAGACAAATGCTGTTTAAGATTGCCATTAATAACCTGGTCGGAGAGACAGAATGCAATGTCAGCAAGTTCGTGGATGGTACCAAGTTGGGGCAGGAGTCAATATGCAGGAAGGTAACACTGCCATTCAGAAAGACCTTGGCAGGCTAGAGAATTGGAACCTTCAGGGATAAACCTCAGGAACAGGAACCTCATATAGTTCAACAAACATGCCCCTTGCACTTCGGATAGAATAATTTTTTTCAGCTGTACAAGCTTAAGGCCAAGCAGATCAAGGGAAGTGATTATTCTTCTGTGCATGGCGCCTCTAAGACCACATCTGGGTATTCTGTCAAATTTTATGCTTGCCAGTGTGATAAAGACATCGACATACAGAAGTGAGGCTAGTGAGTAGCCACCAAGATGTGAAGAAAATTGCAGAGAATTGGGTTGGTTTGCTCTGGAGAAGTCTAGCAGGGCCATCTGAATGCTGTCTTCAACTTCCTAATGGAAACTTACAAACACACACTATTGCAGATACACTGCATAAGGAGGAGAGACAACAGATGCAAACTGCAACATGAGAAATTACAAGTAGATAGTATGAAAAATATTTCCAGAATAAAAGTGATGAAACCATGGAACAGGTTGCCCAGAAAGATCATGGAAACTCCACTCTTAGTGATTTTCAAAACTTGACATGACAAGGAACAGCCTTGAAGAACCTAATCTGATGCTGAAAATCTGAGTGAAAGGTGATATAACAAAGTCCTTTTCAGAAGAAATTACACCTCATCTTCCTTCAGTCTCTCACAAAGGGGATCCTTTTAAAAAATATGGAAGTGAACTAAAGAGCAACATCACTAAATTGCCAAGTTCATTTCACATAATGTACAGTGATTTCTGTCACAGAATGGCAAATGTCATAAGGCTTTTTTTTTACTATTTATTACTTTTGTAAGCATTCAACCAGTAATAGCAACAATGACAATTTTAATAATATGGCTTTGCTTACACATCAGCCTTATGTAAAATCTGTTCAGAATTATCATAGTATTGAATTTGCAGATACATGTTTGTGGTTCCCTTTGCTGGACATAACAGTTTATAAACATACTGTTCTCAGAATGAATTCATAGTTTGTTTTGTACATGTTTAATATGGCCACTTTTCCTAGAAGCTGACTATAGTGACAGAAACAGTTTGTCACAAGGGAATATGTTCTAGCCTTGAATATATGTTAAAGTAGTTTCTTTTTTTTAATAGACAGATCAATGAGCAGGAGACAGGAGGATATGTATACATGCCGTCAAACAACTAGGATGAGATTGTCCAAGTATGCAGCATATAACACCTACCATCACTGTGAACAGTGTCATCAGTACATGGGTTTCAATCCCAGGTACCAGGTAAAGATTTCCAGAAGTTACTCTGCAGATGAGAAACTGAAGCAGACACAACCCATACACAATTTGTGTACATTGACTGTATTAAAATTGGCTTAGAAATTGTATGTGTGTGTTGAAACCAGCTGATTTACAACAGAGTTCATTATTTCTTGAGGTTTGCCTGCATTTACCAGACTGGAGGTCTGGGGCCATCAGAGAACTGTTTCCTGCCTCATTTACACTAGTTTATTCAGTGCTGTAATCTACATGTATACCAGTTAAAAGTACTTTTCCAACAATCTTTTCCCACTGGGACTTGCCTGTATTTTCACCTGGGTAACTGTAACAGCTGCAACTTCTGATACAGGAGTAGTGCAGCACAGAGCAGTCTATATGTGGTATACAACTTGTTATTACTCAGAGCAACCCTCTGATTTCCTGCCTCTTAGAGAGTGAGGAAGAAGGTGTCAGCAATGCAAATACTGGTTTTTATGTGTCAGTATTTCTGAAAACCAAAGAGTGGCCTGTAAGTATTGGTACCATCTGCAAGATGAAGCTGACACAATGGTTTCAAAAGAGGGAACATTTTATTGTGTTTTTTTTTAGTGTTAGCTCTGGCCTGGGTGATACTGCTTAACACCTATGAATAATGAAGTAAAATCTAACACAATATGTGAGTGATTATAATCTGTTTAGCAATGTTATAAATGTATATAAATAAACCAAACCTTATCGTTTGACTCTAACTGGAATGATCCTGTTTTTTTCCATCTTTAGCTTTATGAGTCCACTCTGCATGCATTTGCATTTTCCTATTCTATGCTGGGAGAAGAGATCCAGCTGCATTTTATCATTCCAAAATCAAAGGAGCATCATTTTGTCTTTAGCCAACCAGGAAGACAACTGGAAAGCATGAGGCTACCACTAGTCACAGATAAGGTAGGTGGATAATTGTATTTATGGCCATATAGGGGAGAGAGACACCACCACTTTTAAAATTTGTTGAATTAGTATTTGTTATACTGCTACTGCTGCTGTCAAGAGATAATGAAGATGTCCTTATACTAGGCTTGTACATGAAACAAAACTTTCTAGCCACCATGTTTCTTTTGCTCATTATCAAGGTTGATTCTGTGGTACAAATACTCTTATCTGTGACTGAAGGTCTTTTGTTATGGATTTAAGATGTTAAAGTGGGAATGGTTTCAGCAATGAACCTCAGAGACATTGTTTTGTTTATCATACCGTTACTAAGAGGAAGCATTTTTTTTCTGTGGAGAAAGGCAGTGGAATATCCTTGTCTTATTCTGCATAACTGCTCAGGTACTTTCATATAAAAATAAGACTTTCAAAGAATCTTTGTCATGGCTTCAAGACTGTATAAGAATTATGTCACACTTGTAAAGGAAACACTTTGTAAATCATTCGTCAGACAGGCCACACAAACTCTGATGCTGGCTTTACAGGGACTCCTGATATCCACATCTAAGGTGAAGCTGTGCCGTGCTCAGGCCACACTGCTTGGAGTATTGAGGCAATTTGTGGAACAGTAGTAAGCAGTAGCACTTCTATCCTGGAGAAAATAAGCTACTTCCAATACGCAGTAATAAATCAATACCACCCTCCAGTTCAAGTTTTAAATGGAAGAACCCATATAGCAACACAGCATCAACTGTGCAATGTGAGGATGAAACCTCCTGCTCTTCCTCAGCCAGTAACCTTGTGCTTGGCTACACGGTCAGAACTTTGCACTGGATTCTTTTCTGCTTCTGCCACTGACCTGCTTTGAGGCTTTGCCAAAATAATTTATTCTTCCTTTACTTCTTTTTCTGTTCACTTGCTCCCAAATAGTGGCTGCAATCTTGCTGCAAGATTGAAAAATGCTGTGTGATATACACCTTGATTATTAAATCATTATAAAATGTTTTTCATGATCCACTTTAAATTCCCTATTTGTGAACTCCACAGGCATCAAATCCACCATTTTGTGCTTTGGCAGTTTTAAATCTGGAGTGCTTAATTGTGAGGACTTTAGAGAGTCTCTGTAAAAAGGCACACTTTCATTCTGGGTCTTTAATGACCTTGGTAGGAACAAGGCTAAAAACAGTTTCCCAAACTGGAACAGTCCTGGACATCTGTAGAAACAGGGATTTTACTGTACTACTAAGCTTGGAAACACCTAGAGAGTTTCAATGCCTTCAAGTTTAGGAGCTGGCCAGTCCGAAGAGTTTTGGAGTAAGGTGTTTCGTAGTGTCTTATGTCATATGGACCTAAATCCTTTTCCAGATCTAGCCTCCAGGTCCCTGTGCACTTGGCAGGTCAAGGTTAGCAGTCCTGTCCACTCTACCACACTCTCACCAGCTGAGTAAGCTAAGTGATTGAGTTTTCTTTTTTCCTAGCTCTTATAAAAGTTGTTTATTTTCCTATCAAGGTAATTTAAAATGTGACAGTTTGTACAGTGACAGTGAATCTGATTTATTCTCCTGAAGAATCTGTTTCTCTTTCTCTTTTCTCTTTCCAGGTTAATACAGAAACTCACACTTCTTTTTACTTACAGAGTGAAGATTACATAAAAAGCCCCACATTTACTCCCACCACTGGTCGTCATGAACATGGACTTTTCAATTTATATCATGCAATGGATGGAGCCAGTCATTTGCATGTTTTAGTTGTTAAGGAATATGAAATGGCCATATATAAGAAGTATTGGCCCAACCATATCATGCTTGTCCTTCCAAGCATTTTCAACAGTGCAGGAGTAGGTAAGTATAACAAAAAGTTGTAAGAAATGTGGACACATGACTTGAACCCTTGAGGTGTTGTTAATCAACAGTGAAATGTAGATATACACCTTGTAACTAGCATGTCTGATCTGGAGATTTGGATTCCCTTTGGAGGCAATGGGTCACAGCCGACGATACAATTCACTTAATCCAGGTAACCTAAAGCAAACTTGATGAATTGCACCCTAGAAATACTTACTCTCTTCTATGGACTTTAAAAGAAGCTGAGGGTGTTAACTCTGAGTAACTGACTCTGTTATGTACTATTTGCATTGGCAGTGATGCACTGATTAGGTACATCCTTAGGGTAAGTTCTGCTAATATAACATCTGTGCAATATTTAGCTTTTTTCTTGTGCTGCTGGAACAACTTATACACAGCAGTAGTGACAAAAGTTCAAAGTAGATCATCAGGGAAAATTCCCCATGTCACTCAGCTGCTCAGTCAGCATGCCTAGCTCTTTGCACTAAGAGATGTTAGTGGACCCAAATATCTGTCAGGTGAAAAGAATCAGTCACTAAACCCTTAAGACACTAGCAAAAAAGTCAGAGTTCATTTTACATGTGTCTCAGTGTGGTTCTATAAGTCACTTTCTTGGCAAGTGACAAAGTAAGTTGGCTCTGGGGAGTGTTGGGGTGTTAAAATCTTCAGAGTGGTTTATACCCTTGTCTGCAGAAATACTCACTCCAAAAGGCTTCCAAATTAAAAGCTAACAATTTCTGCCCTTACTTTTAATGTGATGGTTTATGTCCTTGGTTTCAGGTGCTGCACACTTCCTGATAAAAGAGTTGTCTTATCATAACCTGGAGCTTGAACGAAATAGGCAGGAGGAGCTGGGCATAAAACCCCAGGATATTTGGCCTTTCATTGTCATTTCAGATGACTCCTGTGTTATGTGGAATGCAGTGGAAGTTGATTGTTCAGGAGACAGGAAGAGGTAAATAGAGTAATACATGCTTTTTCAGCTGAACTTTTTTACATTTCACGATTTTGAGATTATGTTTGATATACTACAACTTCTACCCTGTACACGCAGAGAATTACATCTGCCTGACGAGAGTAGATATCCTAGATATCTACCTTTGCATTGCACATAATGTAGTGCTTTTCATTTAGCCTGCTCTTCATTTCTGTCCCCTGAGGATTTATGTGCCCTGCAGCCTTTGCTGTTTTGATTGACACTGGTTCAAGCTACAGTTAGTTGGAATGCAGATTTCAGACTCTGTAAGCAATCCCTGAGACCCTGGACAAGCATGGACATTCACATGTACATTTTTCACCAGAATTTTCTAAGGAAGCTAGAAGACAATTCTGTGCAAATTGTGCATCTGATTTCCTGTGACTCTTTTATCAGTCCCAGTCTGTTTGGCTCCTTTATGAGTTCCCTAAATCCCCAAAATAGTATTTTTGTTTTCATTACTTTGGAACATTGTTTGTACTATATATTTTTATCTATTCCTGGAATGGTGCTATGCAGCATTTACAGCAAACCTACAGAGAGAATAAAACTCAGTGAAAACTGACATTTATGGAGTCTGGGGTTGGGCTAGAAGGATCTCAGTACTTTGTGCTTGGGTTATGCCACAAAGTCAGCAACCCTCCCAGATTCATTAGAATATTATCTAGGTAACTTCAAAAGCTTACATATCTGAGTGAATATTTTGAAAGATCTAAACTAAGTTTCAGATCTGTCGTACCAGTCCCCACCACATAAGATACCAGTTAAGTTTTGAATAGATAGACAAAAAAATGCAGTAAAGTAAGACAACACTGGAGTTATCTACCTGTTATAACAACTTTAGACTGCTAATAATTGCTCTTCGGCTGAATGAGATTCTGAATGCTCTCTACATACTTTAAAATTAACACATTTTTGTAATTATTGTAGTGACTATACATGGACTGAAAGGAATGTTTCCTTGAAGCAAATTCTACAACATATTGAAGCAACTCCCAATGTTACTCATTATGCCTTAATTGGGATGAGAAAATGGTCCAGTAAAACAAACAGTGCTGAGATCAAGGAACCATTCTCCTGCTGCCATGTGCATGACTTCATTATGCTGAATGTGGATCTGACACAGAATGTACAGTATAACCAGAACAGGTAAGTGAATCAGTAGCACTTTTTGAATAGAGATGATGAACCAAGTAAAGGAAGTTTTAAAAAAGCTCTTGTTTTTTTAGGGAGGTTGTGAACAACATGCAGACAGATTTTGTTTTCTTGTTAGTGATCCTTCCCGGGTTGCCAGAAGTTGAAAAAAGACATTAATTTCCATAGTTCCAAATGAAACAGTCATATTTGAATTATAGGGTAGACATACTCATCAGTGTGCCCTGAAGTGTTGGTTGACTCCAAGTGGCCTTTTGGTAAACACTTTACTGCCTCTCCTGCCCCCACTTACATGCACTCCCTTCCAAAGGAAACAGGGATGTGTGGGTGAATGGTGCATAACCAAGTCTTGTTGTAACATATAGCTGGGCTTTTTACCCTAAGTAGCAAAACACTGGAGTGCACCATATGTGTGCTCATCAGGAAAATCAGAAGGAAAGCATAAATAAATCTTAGTAACATTGATGGTTGTTTCTCCCATTGAGCTGTCTCAGAAATCCCACTTTTTCATTTATTGTGCCACATAAGATATATCAGATTATAATTTTTTCATACACAGTATCACCACAGTTACCAGAACAGTATTGACTAGGTACATCATCTCACAGAATTTCACTGATCTGTGTGAAATAGACTGTGGGTTTGGCCCCACTTTTGGGGGACAAGAATTTTTTACAACAGAATGAAGTATATATCACTAGAAATGGAATTCACTTGTCTAAAGCTAGTCTTTAGGCACCTGAGAATATGCAAGATGTTCATATAGGGCTGGCAGGTCTGACATGAGATCTGACATGTGTTTTTCTGTAAGCTAGGTGGGACACCTCAGGTAATCTAAAATGGCCCTACACACCTAGACTTAGGTAACTGAGTATCAGTCACTGTGCTTCTCAGAAGAACTCTTCTAACTCAGGAAGATACCTTTTGAAGTCCAAATTTGCTTGGAACTGCAGCATTCTGCTTTCATTATTCTGTGGATAAACAGATGATCTGTATTTCTGTTGTCACCAACCTGACACTTTAAAACAGCATTTTAAGATGGCTCCTGTGTGTCTCCTAGTACAGAACTGTGCTCCCAGGCTGCCTGACTGTGTTGCCTTATGAAGCATTATGAAGGGCTAATGGAGACAAAGACAATAAGAGTACAGGCAGCAATGTTAAAATGTCAGGAATGCCAGATCACACCACCCATTTCCTGCCTGTGTCTTTAAGCCACATGTGGCTCATCCTAATCCTCTGTGTGGGTGCTGTTGAGCCTGAAGTGTCCTATGACATTCCAAGCCTGGGCTGGCAAGGAAGAAGGTGTATTTTAAAACACAGAGACACTGACAGCGATACGAAATAACCATGTAGAGATTGCTAAGATCAAAGACAAATTTTTAAACCCCTATAATTAAATACCATGTTTCTCACTTATATCAGTTGTTGCACAAATTGCTCAGCTAACTTAAATTAATGCCCTGGATGTCAATCCAATGGTTCTACACATCCTCCTGTTTCCTTTGTAATAAATACTTTCAAAATGGAGAATTGAGTCTGCATTTTCCGAAGACAAGAGTATTTGAATTTAGTCAAAACTTTGGGAGTTTACCTTTTATTCTGTTCCATCATAATTTTTGAATGGGTCAGATTTAGCTTACGGATGTTTGGCCTCATTCTACTTAATTTATTCCTGTGTCTCAACAGTTCTCTTGTATTAAGAAAAGACGCCTTGTCTTCAAATAGTTTTCATCTCTGACATAAAATGGCATTATTTCTGTAGAGGAACATTGAAAAAATTACTGGATATTTGTATTCTGATGGCAAAAGGAGTAGTCAGATACATATGTGTTTGACAAATCAAATGTAGGACCTCATCCATTTCCTTGGAAATCAAAGAAATTAATTTCCTTGACCTTATTTGGGGTAGTTACATATGTAGCAATTTTCTATGACTGTGTTATTGTAGTAAAAGGAAAAGAAAATATTTTAACTCCTAGGTATTTTCCTGACTAGGTATTTACTGACCTTCCACTTTATGTTTCTGGTCCTTTCCCTCCCTAAGTGCTTCCCTCCCTCATTCTGATCTTCTTGAACCCATTCTAGCCTAGTTTATTATGACAAAGCTGAAACCTCCTTCCTTGACTGGTAGGCGCTGGTGGAGGGTCAGTATGTTTGACCCCTGTCCTTTCTATGGTGCTGGTCAAAGACTCTGAGTGCTTGTATTTGTCAGGATGTTACAAGAAACATTCCTCTGACCTGCTATGATTTTATTCCTTCCAGGTTTACGTGTCATGATGTCGACTTCAACTTGCGTGTCCACAGTGCTGGCCTTCTCATCTGTCGGTTCAATCACTTCAGTGTAATGAAAAAGCAGATTGCAGTAGGAGGACAACGATCCTTCCACATAAAATCTAAGGTGGGAACTAAGACCTCTGGTTGATTGTTGCTAAAATTCTGTTTTCCTTTTTTGTACCTTTTATCCAGGAGACCTGAGGTATTTTGGTGCATTTGTTGCTAGTAATGGGGGATGTCTGTCATGTGGGGCTTTTTTAGTTATTTATTTATGAAATCCACAATATTCTTGTCAAAAACGCACCTGTCCTTAATAATTCTACTTTAAAACTTTGAAAAACACCTAAATGTCTCTTTACGATCCAAGTAACCATTCACTGTGTGTTTGTTGTCTACAGCTATTGAATTGCTCATCTTCAGGTGACTTCATATGTAGGAGTACTTTGAGTTCAAAGAAGAAACCTCAAAGACTACAAATACAAATGCAATTCTATGATTGTCTGAAACTTTTCTAGTGGCAGACATTTTTGGCTGAATGATTTTGCTTGTTATATAAATCTTAGATTTTTTAGGGTAGAGATAAGTTTTATACAGACCAAAATTCAGAAAAGTACAACTTGATCTGTACCAGAAATATTTTTTCCTCTTAGGTATCTGACACTCCAGTTTCAATCTCCTCTGCTCAGTACATTTGTGCTCCTGACAGCAAGCATACCTTCTTGGCAGCACCTGCTCAGTTGCTCCTTGAAAAGTATCTGCAGTATCACAGCCATCGCTTCTTCCCTCTCTCATTGAAGAATTATAGCCATCCAGTGCTATCTGTGGACTGTTACCTTAACTTAGGACCACAGGTACTGAACAAGATAATCTTCAAGCAGCTCTAGAAATTTAGAGGATATGTTTTGGATGGGTTTGCTGATGCATTCCTTAATAATAGTTATACAGCCTTTGAAGAATTAGGTATTACATCCCTATTATGTTAAAATCAAATTCTTAGTCCCGTACAGATATTGGCAGAGGCTTCAATGAAAGTACATGGAGAACAATCCCAGATTTGTCCTAAATACTAATATAGTCTGTGGATTATATTGGATTTTGAATTATTACAGAGCACATTTTTCTTTAAGAACTGTTTTCTCAATCTGCTATATTTTGTCTCTTTCTACGGCAAATTTTTTCCATAAGAGGGTTTTCCAAATACTAACTAACCCTTAGAAAGCACTATAAACAATGTTTTAGTTCACTTTTGAGTGATAAGCTGAGCAGAGAAGGAAATACCAGAAAAACCAGTCAGAATGGTAGAAGCTGACATTAGATCTCAGGAGCTGTTAGCTCCCTCTGATGAGTTTGAACCTAAAGCCAAGGTCATACTTTAATTCAAATGTAGATTGAATAGAAGTGTGATACTAAGGTGGTGGTGTTCACCAGAGAGAAACTGTTTTTACCTTTTCACCTGACTTGAAAACTAAATGAAACTCAGTCTTGCTGGGTTTACTAAACTTCTTTACCAAAGTAAAGCTGCATAATGAGCTTCCCATATATGCTGCTCCCAGAACATTTTGAACTATATCTTTGAATTTTCTTCCTGGCTAAGCTCTTACAGGCCTATGATCCCACTATATTTAGGAAAACAAACTATGGAAGGGTGTTCTACTATTACTGTCTTCCTCCATTTCATACTTTCAGCCCTAACCCTTTTGGTATGTGAAATGAGTTCAGTTTGGTGCTGGAATTGTTAGCTGAGCTGGAATATGATACAACAGAATTGAAGGAGTATGGAATAGGCATGCTGGGAACAGAGTCTCAGATGCTATGGTTCAACCTTCCTCCACTGAATAAGGCTGATTTATGCCAGATGAGGATCTGCCCCATCCACGTAGTACAGTAGCACTTTGGAAGTAAAGCCTTGTGTGGAAGATTCCTTAATTTAAATTTTTAAATCCTGAAACAGTGCTATAAATCTCAATTCTTAGTGGATGTTGAGAGTAGCCATAAAAACAAACTAGACAAGAGGAAACCTTGTGCATTCATATATATGCCCAACTCTACTGACTTGAATAATCCTATTGCAATGTAAAGGAAAATTGAATTTGTAAAGGTTCTTTTCATGTCTGACTGCATGGTTACTGTATTTATTCACATATAAATAAAATTTGCTGGGCAGCTCACAGCATTATGGTTGTAGGGAGATAGAGTTACTGCAGCTTTCAAACTATCACGTCTAAACCTCGTGATAATAATAGTAATAAATAGTAGCAACTAATACATATTTATGAATAGTGCTTTATATATATTTGTAATAAGTAGAGGGATGTTTTGGAAGGAACTATACATCTCACAATATTTGGAGTTGGAAAGCAAGTCTGAATTTGAATCAGCTGAAAATACTGGAAGCTTGATATCAAGTCTAAGCTTTATATAGAGGCGTGAAAAATGCTGATTTTTTTTTTCCAACCTCTCCCAATCAGATTGCAGTTTGCTATGTGAGTTCTCGGCCTCATTCCTTGAACATCAGTTCCTCTGGTTTGGCATTCAGTGGTCTCCTGCTGTATCTCTGTGACTCCTTTGTTGTAGCTAGCTTTTTGAAGAAGTTTCATTTTCTTAAAGGTGAGCTGCAATAACTTTATTACAAAGAATTAGATGTCAGAGTCTCTGGGAACCTGGGGAAAGTCCACTTTATGTGAAAATATCTATACATAATATAGATGCATGTATTCATATTTGTATTTATATGTCCCACCCAACTTTGATGCTTGATCATGCTGGCTCTGCAATGTAGTAAACTGGTATATAACAGTGCCTTAAGTTCTGCAGATTTCTAAGCAGGGAGGAATGCTGGATCCATATCATTATGCCTAGTGTACATACACAACATCTTACTTTATGTTTGAAAGCCGAGTATTAAAGGTTTTTGCAGGAACCATTTACCTACTGTGTTCTTCCAGATTTTCTAATTTGTGATGGAAAATGGGTGGTGGACAAGCCTCTATCAAAATCTATTTACTATTTTTGGAAATAGAAGCAGGCTCATTTAAAATTTATTCCTAATAACCAGTTTTTCCATGTAATTCTAATGATGGTGTATAGCAGTGGAGACGACTAACTTCCACTTGGATTGCAGGCAGTCACATTGCAGACTTCTTTTGTATCATTCTGCTACTATCTTAGGCATTTAGTGCTCTGGGGATTTGTTTCACTCACAGCTATAACTGTCACTGGAAGAAGAACACCGTGGTTAGTGCCTCTTGAAACAGGCAGAGTTGTTATGAACTGCTGCGTTCTCTGTTGCAGTTAACACAGAGGCTATCAGTCAGTTTTATTTTGCATAAACCAGGCAAGTTTTATAGCATGTAGCACAAAGTATATTTGCTTTGGGATTTCTCCATCTCTCCTGGCAGTGTACTTGATTTTCGAACCTGCCACATAAGCACTAGACACCACATGACTATCAGTCTTGTTTCTTTTTAATTATATTCACAGCTTTTTTTCTTTTCTTTACACTTACCTCACTGTCTCTCATTCAGATGACTGAATGCTGTCAAGGTAATTATTTCCTCTTAATTGAGCATTTTTCTCAGAAGCCAGGAAGCCACACAAGCAAATTAAAATGGTATCAGCATGTCAGTCAGGGCACTTGATATTGGTTACAAATGATATTATCATAAAATATGATCTTTTTTACTTTGGCATTTTGGGCTTGCCTGTGTCCAAAGCCATACAGACCAGAGTCTTTGCTGCCAGCACATTAGCTTACCAATTCAAAATACACTAAAAGTTAATGATTAGTTTTAAGGACATATTTAGATCATTTCTGGCCAGCAAAGCACAAAGAGCTTAGACAGCCATCACAGCGATTGACTTGTGTGTTTTGCTGAGTGAGGGTTTCACTCAACAAAGGTAATGATCAGAAGGGCTAAAACAGGAATGGATGTAGGGCTCTTTATCTTGTTTGCTGCCAGGACCCATCAGCACCTCCTTAGACCTAGCTGTTTTACCCTTCCTTACCCTAAAGAGTAGGGGAAGTACTGTTAGTCCTGTTTACCAGGTGAATACTGGGTACCTCAAGTTACACAAGAAGATCCTGACAAATAGGGAGCTGAACATGGCTCCCCTCAGTCCTACCACAGCGGCTTAATTTTCTCCCAAGCCCATTTGTAACTCCTGATGTGAGAGTGGTGGAGTTCTACATGCCAAAGGGTGGTGGGAGGTGGGTGGTCTGAGAATGAAGGCGATACTCATGTGAGTTTCTTTTTAACTGTTTGCTTAGGTGCCACCCTGTGTGTGATTTGTCAGGACCGCAATTCTCTTCGCCAGACTGTTGTCCGGCTGGAGCTGGAAGATGAATGGCAGTTCCGACTGCGGGATGAATTCCAGACTGCCAATGCAAAAGAGGACAGACCACTTTTCTTCCTGACTGGACGACATATTTAATTGAAAAGAGACACATTTCCTAATTGATGCAAGAGACTAATTGCCACCATCTCACAAAATTACTTTTGAGAGGCTCTGCTTTCTGAATAGAAAGAGGGTTGGTTTCCAGGGTTTATTAGAATGATATATAATCAGACAATTTAAGGTTATATTTCCAAAACTGTAAGTGACTTTCCTAATTTAATTGTCTGATGTAAGTCATTCCTAATTTCTGAGAGAGACACAGATTTACTACTCCACATGGTGGAAATTATTTTGGATCAGAAGCGAGGTCAATGAATGCACTTCTTCTGTGACAAAAAAAAACAATGCAAGTTCATAAGGAAAAGTTTTAGGAAACTTTTTGTACATTCCAGAAATAGGAAATGTAAATTTAGGAGCAGATTTTGGTTTACAAGTCTTATTTATCGAACAGTTGGCACAGGGCAACAGGAGTTGTTACAGCGTTGTAGTATATTGCTACTGATTGATCCAGGTAGGATTTTTATATGAAGAGTTGTAAAGTATATTTCTTTAATAGTAGGAACTCAGTTGGAGCTTTATTTTTTGGAATAGTTGCCACAATGGATAGTTTTACCATGCAGGACCCTTGGAATAGAAGCATAATAATATGTCTGGTTTTATTAGCATAAGGAAGAGAGTTAAGAAGGTAGATGTTAAAATGAGATCTGAACATTTAAACCTGAAACTGTTATTAACTTGAGTAACTGAAGACATCAAATGGTAAGACTGACCTGCAAGTACCTTATTATATCTAGAACAGTGGTGGTTTGTAACTGAATTGTTGAATTGGCTACAGATTTCAAGCTGGGCCCAGTGCACTCAGGAAAGCAGATGAGACGGTTCTAAAACACTCCCAATACACTTTCTGGGGATATTTTCTTGCCAAGGTGCCTCAAAAGAGTGAGAAAATGGAGATAACATTCTGAACAATTCATGTGAAAATCTAAAAAGATGTTCTAGAATGGCACCAGGTATCACAATGTTTCATATGCTCTAAATGTGAAATCAGCAATCACTCTTTGTCTAGTTTTTGGAAATACTGTCTAAGTTACAAACTTCCTGTTTGTCTGTATAGAATCAGTGTTAACTTCACTCAGTTGAGGTGTAGGAAGGATGAGTATGAGACACTGTTAGTTAATATTTGAGCTGGCTTTTCTTGCTGGATACACCAGTGGGAGGATCATTGATTTTATACTGATGAAATGCTCTCAGGTCTCTCATTAAAATACTGTCCTTGAAACGCAGACATCAGTATGATTGTGCCAAAGAGCTCATTTAGGTTCATTTGCAGAGAAAATGTAAGTTGTGTAAGCTTGAGAGACGGGGATTGCTATCTACAAGGTAATTGCTAGCAATCAGTGTGTTTCTATATATCACTGTCCTTGCTTCAGAGTGAGAATGTTTTGGGAAGGAAGGTGAGCACTGTCCTATGTAAATAGTACTACCTGTTCAGTTTTCACCAGTTGATTAGTTAATTTAAACTTTTTTAAAGAAGTGTGGCATTTATGTCTAATCCATCCTTTACAAATAAAGTTCATGCTGCATGGACATCTGTCTCGGTGGTGTACAGGACCAACAAGTACACTTTTGTAGTGGGAAAAAACAGTAAAAGGACTGGTTGAAAGGAGTTAATATAATTAAGCAATGACCTGAAATGATCAAGAGAAAATACAGTACTGCTTAATGGTCCACAGTATACCACAGCCTCAAAGATACAAGAGTTTTTGCAAGAACTCAGATCTAAAGACAGCGGGTTGAAATCTCCTTTCCTGTAACCAAATATTTAAACAACTTATATAAAGTGTCTGTTAACTTTTCTTGTGTTTTAGATCTGAGATTTGCTTTGCCAGCCTTTACACATCCATTTTCTCCAAGAAACTAAAAAAGGCCTAAAGTATATAATAAAAAAATAAATAAATCACATCCTCTCTTAAAATTCTCTTTTACTGCAAAGTCTTCGAAACGTTGACAAAATACAGCTGCTAGTTGGCTAAAGCAATCATACTCCTGAGTGTTGTTTCACTGATAACCTTTTGCTCCATGAGTTGCCTACATACTATATCCTGCCTACAGGGTGGGAGTCTCAGGACCTGCCCTCATGTCATAGGTTTAGCCCCTGTGCTTTCTGCACAGTTTTATCAACCCATAAATTTTGCTAATAAGCAGGAAGAGTTTACACAGACAAAACAGATCTTTTTGAAATGGGGATTAATATTAAGATTTATTGCTACACAGCAAGAACTAAGGGAAATACATATATATACAACAACTCTAACTAGTTTTCTGTAATAACAAACTTACATATTTACAAGTACTACCCCTCCTTCTCTTCCTCAAAAGCAGTCCAGAGGAAGAAAGAGAATGGAGGGGAAAAAAAAGTCTTTAAGGTAACAGTTCCACATTCCTGCAGTTCGAACTTCTCTCTCTTTATTGGAATGCAGAGAAGTCTGCCTCCCACCTCTAGCTGCTTGTCCACAGCCGCTGAGGGTTTTATCATGTCGTCACCACGGG
>VXAY01000994.1:673887-774281 GCA_013399855.1 Oxyruncus cristatus
ATCATTTCCACAGGTGGCAGGGGTTTTAGTTTTAAAGTCTTTTCCCCTGCTGCAGGGAGAGGGGGGCAGGCCCTGGGCCTTTGCTTCCCCCCTCCTTTTCACTGACCTTGGAAACTACACCATTATCTCTTGTTCTCCGCCGCTCCTCTCAGGGCTGGAATTTCTTCTGTAACATCTCAGCCGAGCAGCTTTTCTCTGGAGTTTCTTCTCCACTCTGCTACATGCCTTGGCCAGAGGCTTCAGTGCCATGCCTGCCCCCAGCCCAAGGCCAGGGGAGGAGGGGGCCTGGCCCCCACTTGGGAGGAGGCCTTGCTGCTTCACTCACGCCATGGCTCCGAATTTCTTTCTGCGCCACACCCAACCCCACCTTTTTTTCTGGTTTGTGTTAAATATGTAATTCGTAGAGACGTCACAGAAGTCCTCTATTGGCTACTTAGCTGGAATTTCACCTGGAATCAACCATCTTCTACCCTAATACTGAGGGGGATGGGCTAAACCATGACACCTCACCAGACCTAATGTCTGTTGTGTGACCGAGTGCAACCATTCTCCACCATCGAGTATACACATAAGAAATTGTGGACGGTGAAACTTGCATGCACAGCCCACTGTCTGACGCAGCACATCCTGTTACAAGACCAGATACGTGTTTACTGTGTGATCAAAATGCAGTACTTCCCATCATACAAATAGCTGTGCACCCCCACGGTAGAAAAACACAGCATTTTGTTCACAAGATGCCAAAAAAGTAATGGTGAATGAGTCAGGGAGAGCCACACTCCAGAGCTCCATCCAAAAGTTTCTTCATCCTTGACCTTGTTTACAAACTAAGCCCCCCTGGAGTGTAAGCTTTCACAGAGAGGGACAACGTAGGGTTTGTGTCTCTGGGACTTCAAGGTGATAGAGTAGTAGAGATAGATAATAATGATAAATAAAAGCAAATCTGCTTGGGTGGGACTGGAATCCTCTGCTACAACTCTTGGTGCTGTAGTTGTTTACCACAGGTGCATGTGTAGGGCTAGGAGCCCAGGTCCCAGCCCCACACTTCTCTTGTCTTGCCTTTTGTGGGATGGAATTACTGGCTTTGAGTCCTGGTGGCCTTTGTGAGAAAAACTGGCCTATGCCCCTTATGAACACAAATCTTAAACAAACTAAAAGGTGTTGCCTGCACACTTTTAAGACTTTTTATAGCCTCTACCTTCTCCTCTAGTGCCTTCCATGCTTGCTGATTTAGTCATCCACTATTATCACCTGCAGATAGTACTATTAGCATGTTCTGTATTGTGTGTCAGAGAGTGAAGTAGTTCATGATTCACCTTCTGCAAAACACAGAGTCCAAATATAGAGAAGGTTACTGGGAACATGACATTATTTTCCTTGCTACCATCCTCTCTTCTCTGTCAAAGCACTCTTCACAAGTACTTAAGCACCAATGTCTAGTATCTAATCATTACAGATGATTTGAACACTAGCAAGTGCTTCCTGTTTTGGTGATACAGAATGTTCAGATCTAGGCTCCCACTCTGCATCTAGAAGCAGTTGCTAATTATTGCTTGAGAGGGGGCTGCTTTTCAAAGGCTATATCTGTGACACTCTGTGGTGAAACGTCTCTCACACAAAAAGAAAGAGGTGCAAGTAATAGACAGCCAATCCAAAGTATAGGTCAGATGAGAGCTTTACAGGGTGGAAAACAGCAGTACAAAGTGTTTGCAGGAACACAAAGACCATGGGCAGGGACTGTGTGCAGTGTGAAAGAATCTGGATTTCTGTGTCAGTTGGAATTCACATGGGTGGCGTGAGCACTCAGCTCAACAAGTCCCAGTCATGTGCCACAGGCTGCTGGACTGAGCCAGCTGTAGGGCTTGGTGGGGATTGCAAGACATCACTCCTTCCTGAGATCCATTCCCCAGCTGCTGCCACAGTGACTGTAGCAGATCTGACTGTGCCAGAGCAGTTTCTCAGGGTGGTAATGCATTGCAATTGTCGTAAAACCCAACCTCTGCTCGCATCCCTCTGCCACACATCACTTGGCCAGTGAGCGCAGCCCCCCACAGCCCCATGGCACAGCCTCTCACCACATCCACCCACACACAGCTGCCACTCTGCCTTTCAACTCTCCCACCAGAGTCCTCTGCTGCCACATCATGCCCCAGTCTTTAAGAGTCTTAAGGACCCTTCTGAGTCTTTAAGACCTCAAGAACCACTCTTAATATTTCATCAGCTATCACTGAAATATGGTGGATATGCTGGCACAAAATGAAATCCATATTCTTTCCATTTTCCTACTTCCTTAAGGGTAAAACTTTTCAAGGAAAAGTAAAACTAGTCCCATACATCCTCTGCCTGCTGACCGTCTTCTATCCCTTATACCTGCTCTAGTCTGCACCTGAAGAAATACTCAGCAGTTCTGGTAGTTTGCAAATGCTTTTATAGTATTTTCAGTCCTGTTTTGACAGCTCCCAGAATTACCACTGATAATTGTGGAGGTCACAGCTCTGGGAGTTTTGAAGCAATAGTCCAAACGCTGGCATTGCCCATTGATGATGTATTTGGCAAGGGGTGATGGGGTATTGAATATAACAGCAAGGTTCCTGTGCAGTGAGAAAAAGGTGTTGGGAATCAATTGCCAAGACTTTAGGAGAAACTTCTTAAAGCTGCTTCATACATAGATGTGGTTTTGATTAAAATCTTCAAGAAAACTCAGAATTTTTGATTTATGTTTATATAGTAATATAAACAGAAGGAAATCTCTCCACACTTGTTACATGACTGATATGTTGATTATGCACTTAAACCCTGAACACACTAAGAATTATTATTCTGGCAATGTGTGCTGTCGTGCTGTAGAAAATGTTGAGTGGTGCTGTTAACAGCAACTTAACAATTTTCTTTATACTCAGAGACAACAGGATTGATAGGAAGGTGAGTTTTTACTTGTTACTACCTACTGGGACCAGTAACTGAAGAACAGATTCTGCCTCACAGGTTAGTGGGGCAGCCGTGGAGTTGATTCCTTTGCATAAGATACCTTTGCATGTACATGCTTTTGCAAACACACAGAACCTTTGTTTTTTGTTGATGGTGTGATTTCTTTCTACTAGAACCTAAATTATTCTTGTAAATAATGTTTATTTATCAGCCATAAATCTCGAAGATCTCTCCCAGACAAATTGGCACCTGTGCTGGGGCACGCTGTACCTGTCTGATGTCCCCCACTAGGCTCGTGTTTGGTCTGAGTACTCAGCATCTTGAACCTTACCTCTGCAGGAGATGCAAAACAGGAAAGTTATGACTAAGTAGCTGTGTTAGATAGATTTTATTTTTGCTTTCTTAATTTAGCCCTGTTTGAGATACATGATGCTATGAACTGCCAAGGGTGTTTAGTTCCATACACTTTGTCCATGGCAAATGCAGTAATATGAAAAAACTGGGAAATGTAAAACTATTTTAGGAGAGTGAAATTGTCCCAGTGCAGTAGAGTTGTGATTGTATTTAAAAATATCTTAATCCTTGCATTGAACAATTATTGTATTAAAAACAAGATAACACAATCTCATCAGTTCACAGAATAAAGTTCAAGTGAAGGTTACCATGAGCTAATATTACTATATTCAAATATTCTGGAATGATTACAAGAATTTCTTTTCCTTCTCATGATACAGCACTTGCAAGCATGGTTTATAAAAAGAAGCTGGCTCCTGTTTACCCTGTGTCATCATGTAGTGAAATCATAAGATATGGTTTAAAACTGACATCAAAACCTGTGTTTACACTGCGTAATTATCCAGTGAAACTTGTTGCTATAGGATCTCACAGAGGCCATGGGCTGAGCAGGAATCTGAAAACCAGTATGAAGCTTATGTGCAGTGCAAGTCTGAGAACATCTGTGAATTTTGTGTCAGCCCATGTTCCACGTTTGTCTTTGGTTGAAAACCAAACTGGCAAAGTAGCAAAAAAGTTGTGAAGTCCTTAGAGTGGGGAAATGCGAAGGGAGGAGAGGAAAAAGCAGCTGCTGGGGTTGCGAGCACTGGGAAGGAGGCAAAAAAACAATGGCCTGGCTAAGTGGGCATGACAGCAGGAGGTGGGATGGGAAGCAGGTGGTGGGGGTGGCAACCTTGGGAAAAGTCTGGGAACCATTGTCCTAATTTATGAAAACTATGGAGAAAGTTCCTTAAACATCTGGTTATTATTCAGTTTCTGGATATGTTGATCAGAACTGTTTGGTGATGGTTGCACATGGAGATGGGATACCAGATGAATTGATCTAGGACCAGTCACTGGATACATCTATATTGCGCAGAAGAAATGCTTGCAGTTGTTAGTGCTTCCTGGAGAAAGCAGAAAGATCCTGAAGTTGGACAGTCCAGAAAATGACAAAGGCTTCAGAAATACAGTGTTCTGGGAAAAGATGCACACCCACTTCTTGAAGAATTTTATAAATAAACAATATGAAGGATATTACAATTATTTAAATGCTATTTCTGATAGATTTTTATACTTACCCATCACAGCTTGAAAGTAAATTTATCAGAAGAAATGGGTGGGACAGTGGAAATTAACTCCAGCAAACAGTGGTTCCTATCTTTTAAATTTAGTGAATAGACCTTTCAGCAGAGGCCGTAATGCCATTGAAATTCAGTAGGTGTGGCATTTCCCTGTTTAGCTGAAATGAGAAGAATTGTATTGAATTTCCTTCCCCAAAATTGTTCCAGAAAGAAAATGCGATCTGTCAGATAGCTAATAAATGGGTTTCTGTGCTTACAGTCTTAACATTTGGTGTACAACAGAAATGAGTAACTTGAGCATCTTGGTAACTTAAGTGCTGTGCTATTATCTCTTGGAAGATTTATCCTGCAACTTGAGGGTGACTTGGCTATTGGGCCACTTTGGATTCAGAGTTTCTAACGTGAAATGTGAAAACATCTAAGTAAGCACCCTTTTTTCTGAAAATCTCTTCCATGACTTCCATGTCAGTGTTCTGTGATCCTAAGACACTCATCAGGTGGAAAGCCCATCAGGGACTGGCACCAGTGGGCCAGAGTGGCAGAATTTCAGGGGCAGGAGAAGGTCAGAGCCACCAGCATGAGGTGTGACAGTGCCTAAGGGATGCTGAGGGCAGCCCAGCAGACTCCCATAGGCCCAATGAGTAACTGGGGTAAGTTGCGGGAGTGTTGCCTGCACCTAATGCTTGTCCTGTAATACAAACTGATATTTCCTTTGCCATGTCAGACATTCACAGTAGTTTGGCAGCTGTGTTAGTTTTGGTTGATACACAGGAATAACACTCATGCCCAATACTCCCAAAGCTTAAAGGCAACTCCACATGACAGTGAACTTCCCCCACAACTGGGTTGTCACAACTCTTCTTGAGACCCCAGAACAAATTGTTTTAGGAAACTGCTTCAGACTTTAAAAAGCTCTGCATTTTGTATTTCAGGATAAGGAGGATGACAGAGGCAAGTACAGCTGATGCTGACGTTGTTGTTGAAAATGACAGACTATCAAATCACGGCCGGTGTGACTTTGACACCCTAATGAAGCTGATGATGCCTGCTGGGCTGCCCAGCTGTCAGAGGGGGCTGTCACTTTCTAGTCCGCTCTATATTTACATGCTGCCCAACTTAGTGACACAGTGGTGAGAGACCACGCAGTAGCAACAGCCTATTTATCTTCTCAATACTGTTGTTTTCAAAGTTTTCTTCTTCTATCAATTGGTAATTTTCCTACTTACTCAATTTGCATATCGCTTAAGGTTAATTATGAGGCACAGCTGGGCATATTTGTTCTTTTGATAAGCATTATCAGTTCCTAGCTAACACTAGGACTCTCCTGCAGTGGGGTGCTATAAATAGCCTGTTTCATTATATAACTCAGTGGAAAGATTTAGAAGCCTTTGCCCAAAGTCAGACATGTAACAGAAGGTCCAGGGGGTTTGATGGCAATTTTATTTCACCAGCTACTGCAGTCGGATGCCTTATAAGCAGAGGAAATACAAATAATAAAATTCAAGCCACAGGCTGTGAATTTGAAAGCACATCATAGCTGTGAATTAGTGGTCAGTTCAGGCACAAAACCTCAGGCCTGATGTTGGTGACAAAGCTGCTATCCTGGCCAGCTGCCAGATGTGATTTCAAGATGCTGGACTCAGTTGTCCCCTCAAACAGCCAGAAGTCTCATAGCCATCAGGACAAGTTTATCTGAAGTTACGTAGGCTGTGATCTATGATAATTGGATTCTACGTGCTGGTACCAAACTAGACACAAAGAGAAAAACAAAAGGAACAAATGGCAAAGAAAATGGTCCTCTTTCAAATGTTATTGCACAGAAGAACAGAAAAACTGTGCTGCTTCACACATATACAGTTATGATTATGGAGTTGTGCTGCTATGCAGAAAGGCAAAATTGGGTTTTGTCATTAGGAACCTGTCTTGAAAACAAAATCAAACTATTAAAATCCATACAAGAATATAATTAATGATAGGAAGAAAATGTTGTCGGTAAAAATTCCTTGTATTCTGTTTCCAGAGTTTATAACTCGGCAAACTGTCTGACCATAAAATCTCATATGCAAGTAAGGGTACTGCCTGTTTGGAAGAGAATTTGTGTTTGTCAGGCTCTAATTTTTCACGGAACCTTTTGACTGAACCAGGACACTTGAGGAATCAGTTGCAAGGAAAGTGTGCTCTGATTTACTGAGCTCAGGTTTCTTGCTCTGACTGTGCTTCCAAGAACTTCGGCAGGTAAAATTAGCAAGCAAACACGATCGCTGGGAAATTATATTCTCTGGAGCTTTGTTGTCTACAGCTAAACCTTGAAGGCAGCTTTTTTGTATATGGCAGCAGCCAAGAGTGGTTTTAGTGGCGTATGCGGAGAACGGGGAAAAATTATCGGCTCAGGATGTCGTCTGAGGAGGAAGACCATCCAGAGACCCCCATTGGCTCCCCTTGGTCTTGGGTAAGAGCTTATGCCTTAAAGTTGCATAAATAACACTTAAAGCTTTAGAAAAAAAGTAACCAGCTGGGCTGTGTGACCCTTAATAGTAGTGAGTATCAGCAGCTGTTTTACTCTCCTGTTGAAGTTTGTGTTTCATGAGTGATTAGATCATTTGTTCTAGTTCAATGTGGACATTTAAAAAGAATTGAATGGGGAAAACCTTTTGCTTCTGCCATGTATGTCAGGTGCTACAAGAAAACCTGGCTGATTCTGTACTACTGGCCATGTAAAGCAGCACTGTTGAAAGGTAACTTTTAGGTATAATGGAGGCGAAAGGATGTAAACAGTAGTGTAAATGTTTGCTCTGGAGGTCTGCGTTAAGAAAAGAGCCCATGAGGCTGTATTACAAATATAGAAATGTCTTGCCATTTTTTTTCAGTAAGATTGAATCTGCCTTAATGAAATACAATCTGCACTGATGGTCCCCTAACAGTGGCTGCACGGTCCTGTGTTTTAAGGTCTGGGCTTTTGCCTAATGCTGCTAAAGAGGATGTGGGTCAGTACAGTTTTCCAGCAGAAATATAGAAGATGAATTCTCTCTGAAAGGACTTTTAGTAGAAATAGGAACAGCTCTACTGCATGGTCTGAGAATTCTCTAAGTTTCAGGAAAGGGGGGGGGGGCTTTCAATTACTTTAAAAAAAATTTAAAGTGATTAAAAAACAGTTATATGCTTTGAAATTAGTATTTATGGCTTCATATATGGTTTCCTTATCTTTTGGTAGACATACACACCTATGATTTTTCTGGGAATGATAATGTTTGAAATGATTTCTGAATGTTTGTGGTTAGGCATGAATGCGTGTGATAGCATGGAGCTGAAATGCCCTGAGGGTACCCAAGGAATTATCTGAACCATTTGCTTTTTGAAGCTAGAAAGCATGGAATAGATTGGTTTAGCTGCTAATAGGAACATGTATTTAAAGTAGTGTCATCCTTGGCGGAAGATGCAGCAATGGTGAAAATGAACACCAGTTGTTCTCACTATCAGGACACAGATTTCTGGGTGAGCAATGGTATTTGTGTGTTGGTAGATGTCTATTTTGGATGGAAAGGAAGATAATTTATAGGTCTTGATTTCTTAATTAAATATATGTGGAAACTTTTTATTTCCACTGAAAATCCCCTACAGACTTAGCAGAACAGAGGCTGGGTGGGGAGAGATGTGTCCTGATTGGTTCACAGATGTTTGGAGAGCTAAGGAACATCTAGACTACATTAAACATAAACCAAACTGAGTAGAAACAAAGAAGGCAGGGATTTTATGTTTTTCTTAAAACTTCAAATGCAGGTGAATTTCTGACCATCAGTTTTAGTAAAAATTAGTATGTCCTACACAATATTTTAACTATTGCATTTGTATGATGTGTACTTGAGCTTAAATTTCCTTCTGAAATTTCTTTCACATCTAAGTCTCTAATTGCCAAGAGGAATCATGGATCCCACTGCTCCTTGGAATAAATGTGTAAGTTTTATTACAAGCTAAATAAACAGTGTTATTCAGCATATAAAGGATATTGGATTTCTAATAGAAATAGATGTGTTAAAGATCATTCAAAGCTGTTGCTACTGGCCTTTAGGAATTGCTGACTCTGGGCTTCTGCTAAGGACTTCAGAAGAGAAAGAGCATTTGCCTCCATAGATTTACTGAAGTGCTTCTGCACATCACTCCCTGTAGAGTACAGAGAAAATTGTGGTCCTTGGAGAGGAAGACAGACTACATATATTTATTAATATTAAAAGCTCATAATAGAGAGCTCTTCAATGAAAAGATTCCTGAGGTATGCAAAGATAAACATATGAGCCCTAGGCTTTGAAATGTAGCATGTGATTAAAAACTTACATACTTCCAGAGGCAAAGATTTCTTTTTGTAAGCATCTAGACCTCAAACTTCCTCTGATTTACCAGGATGTTGTAAGAGGACCACACAATTATGATTTCATACAGACATTTTCTTTCCCTAAAGATGTGAATCAGATTGCACACTTCTGTTCTTTCCAGAGTAGGAACAAATAAAAAAATAACAAATAAGTTAGGCACAGATGGCCATGTGCTGGGCACAGAAACCTGATTTCCCATTTATGACTGGGACAGGCACACATGGGACATGTGGTGGCAGCTGGGCTTGTGTCACAGACTGCTGGTGGCAGCCAGATTTGAGGGCTGTGGAGTTTCTCTTTCAACTAAATATTGCCCAAAATGGCCACTGGTGGGTCATATGTGAGAATGCTTCTGCTCTTCCAGCCTGGGACAAAGAGCAATCATGTTCAGCAGGGTGATCAGATCATCTCAGATGGAGACATGATGCTTGGCCTGACTTGCCCCTGGCACCCCTGGGCATTGCTGTCCTTCTGCTCTGTCCCCCAGCAACCACAGCAGCTGAGACATGGGGGGATTTGCTGAGTTACACTTTGCTAAATATATTAGTGGTTTTCAATGCCCACCACAAAGAAACACCTCCCACCTCGCCAAAACCCACATTGTAGAAAAGAGAATATAAAGAATACTATTAAAACATCTCCAAGCTATCCACATGGTGGTGTTTCTTTCAATTTGAGCTATTGAAGATGTTTTTTTTTTACCTGATAGCTAATAAAATACTATGGGCTGTGTAGTTTATATAACAAGTAGTGTCGATACCATTCACATTTAATTACAGAAATATCTAGGAGGGACATTAAAAGTACTCACACACCCTCATTATCACCAAACTGTAAAGGAGGACTGGGCCTGTCAAAGCATAGCAGACATCAAGAAGAACTGTGCAGATTCCTGAATCAAATACAAACTTCCCATATGGCCCTAGGCAAAATTCAGGTTTGATGTGCTAGTGTTTCCACTTATTGCAGGTAGCTCTGCTCCAAGATCCCAGCTCGAGAGCTTCATATTCAGAGGACTTTCTACAACTTTCACCTGCGCCACAGGGACTGAGCATCTGTGAAAATACCCCCTGAGCCACTTGCACTGGCTACCCAAATTAAACAGGCACACTTGAAAACTGTAACATTCATTTTCCCCCTATCTGCAACATCTTAAGGTTAATTTAATCTGAATTTTATGTTGCGTTTTTGTTGCCTTGCTGCAGTTGCCATCTGCTGCCAGCGCTGCCGCTGCAGTTGATGCTGCCAAGGGAGAGGGCTTGTTTCTGTCCATCTCTGCCCAGTCCCAGACCAAACCACTGATCATTGATAAAATGCTGTCATTTCTCCAGGGCTGCAGGCAGTCCTGGATTTACCAAATTCCATTGAGAGTAACAATGTAATTAGCATCAATTTCTCTGGAAAGCTAAGAATGTCTGTGTGTCTCTCACTGTGAGACTTTTACTGCATTAAACAGCTTTCCTGTGTAAATCAGACAGAGTGGGCCAGGGCCAGAGGCTGTCTTCCCCCACCAACCCTGTTGCAGCTCAGAGCAGCCAGAGACCAGAGCCCATTTGCCTGGTGGCCGCAGTCCTGCACTTTACAGCAAAGGCGCCCCCAGCAATTCTGACCGTAGGGCTGTTCCCAGCTGTTCCTGCAGATGGGAATGGTCTGGGCTCTGGGACTGCTCTATCCCATGGACCTTTGCTGGGGAAGGAACTCTCACATAGGGCTTGATTCCCCCCTGCTTTCTGACCTGCAGCTGATCTGTACCACTTCAGGCATAGGGATTCAACTACTGCCCTATGCTCAGGGTCTTCCTTTGGTGTGAGTTCTTCTTTTTTTTTGGTAGGCTTTTTGCAGCCATCTCCTGAGGAGACTTCAGACTTTTCAGAGGCAGGAGAATCTTTCCCCCACATTGGTCTTACCCTGCCTTGCCTGGCAGGTCAGCAGCTGTAGCCAGGGGAGCAGGTGCTGCCTAGTTGCAGCTCCTTGCTCCCATTTTGGAGGGCTGACACTTCAGAGGCAGGAGGATATATTTTTGCAAGTATAAATAAGTCTCAAAGGTATTCAGTGCAGATCTGTTTTCTTCCAGCATCAAGCACGTGTGCTGCCTTCCCACCTACTGAAAAACAAACAGTAAATTGAACCCAGACCCCTCCTCATGGTTCACTCCAGGGTTCAGAGAGCACCTCTCTGGGGAGGTGGTTGCAGGCCGAGTCCATTTGCATTTTATTTACGGCAGATTGCTGGAGGTCAGCAATCCTGTATCTGGAGATCATGTCTCAGAAAGCCTGGCCTATCTTAATATAGATCTGAAAGTTCAGGTTGGTCCATGGGGATGAAAGTCTGCGAGGGCAATAAGTGGTTGGCAAATGGTATCATGGCTGTCAGCTGCTTCGCCCCCCATTTCCTGTTGCCTCCACTGCCTTTGCATGATAATCTTCCTCTGCATGATGAGTAATGCTTTAATAATATTTATCTTAAGCTGCCATAAATGTGAGTAGAGTGTTAACCTCTCTGCTTCCAACTCTCCTACTCCTTATAGTGGTCTGTGACAATTCAGTCTCAGTCAGAGTAGGAGTTTGAACCATGACAAGACCACAACCCGAGACCTGGTCAGCCCAGGGGTGAGCTTCAGCAGCCCCAGCCAAGTGGCTCAGCAAAACCTACCCTGAGATCTGAGCTGCAAGTGCAAAACACTCTGAAAAGAGGAGAACATAAGAAAATCCCAATCCAAACACATTTCTAAGAACCAGGGCTGTCCTAAAATCTGAGATTTTTGAAAGCAGTGATACATATTTGTTTCCTGCTACCTATTTTTAGATATCTGCATGTAAAAATTTATTAGGCTCTTAACAGTCACAGCAAAGGTTAAAACTCTTTTTCACTTAAGTCCCCTGTCTCTGTGAGATAAAAATAAGCTTCCTGAAAAGCAGCAGAAGTCTGGCACTTCTGCTGCAGCTTCCCAAAGAGCTTCTGCTCCAAATCAACAAGCAGATAAGGGCTGGGCTGTCATCAGCTGAGCATTTCCCACTGCCATCACCCAGGGAGCCATGAGGCCATGGGTGTCATAATGGGGTGCACACAAAAAGGCCATCATGTTGGCACCTCAGAATGTGTCCCCACTGTTTTTATTGGGCACAAGCTGGGGAGATCATTGGAGAAGAGCCTTCATGGCACAATGGTTCAGGAAATGCAGAACTATCTTCTACTTTGCTCAAAATAATACAGTTTACACAGGTGTAGACTGTGTTAAGGAAACAGGATCAAATGATCCTGTGGAACTCCTTGCTTTCACACGGCTAGAAATAATTAAGAAATTGCAAATGGAGCTGCATATGGCAAGGGCTAGAGACTGGCATGGAAGTGAGCCTGGGAGCAGAAAGCAAAGCTGTACTTGCCTGTGGAGTAAAGGAGCAATGCGAAGAGAAGGTGGTGTTTCACTGCACAGCCTCGTGTGCAGCCATCCTGTCAGGGCAGGGCTGCCTCACAGCTCAAGGCCCCACGCTACCGGCTCAAATCCACTGTATGTTAGAGCCGAGGTACGTGGAATCACAGTTCATGAAGTGAGGAAGGAAAGTGACCTCAAGACCACCTTCAGAATTGATTTTCTCTCTTTTGGTACCAGTAGCCACACTCACAGGAAAATCAGCCACTATTTTTATGAGAATTTACCAGTATAATGTCATAGAAATGGCTGTAGAGAGAAAAAGAAGTTCCTGAAACTGTTTCTCCTTTAGCCTGTGGTCTGTATTGTTCCAAATGGAGCTTGTAGCTTCTGTTGCACCTTCACCACCATCCTTGAGTTCTCTACACCTGTGCTGCTGCCTGTCAGTGCCATACTGGGATGGTTTCCCTGCAAAGGAGAGCCTTCACTCAGCTTTGCAAAGCCTCTTTGTGTTCGGTCCTGTGGGGGCCGGGGAGTCCCCTCACAGAATTTTGTGGGTTTGAGTGTAAGTTTTGTTCAGGTTCAGCTTCCTGAGGCACTGCCATGGTGCTCAAGGGCAGGAGGCAAAAACCTGTTTATCCCTCAGTAGTACCACTTAGAAGCTACAGCTCTTTAAATCTTCAACAAGTGGCAAGCGGTGGTTTTTATCTTTACAGTCCCTCAGGGAGCTCATCATCAAAACCACAGACCACAGCACAAAAGAGCAAACATTTACTCCAACACAGCAGGTGCAATATTACAGGCACTGTTACCAGGCAATGGAGACAACGCCCATTCACAATACATGCTCCATCCTTCCTTCAGAAAGGCCAAGAAGAAAATACCTGATAGAGGTATTTATGTGTTTTCTGTATTGTCTTGCCCTTTTTTCTTTTTTTCACTTCTGTCTCCTGAATTTCACAAAAGTCTTGGTCTGATCTTGGACTAAGTCTGCTTTTGTGGCATTGAAGCTGAAACGCTCTGCTAGAATGGATGAGCAATTTGTCCTTTGCCCAACAGAGATGGTGAACACAAGGGCCCAAGAAATTGCAAGGGTGCTCCCAAGCAAGGGAGGCCAGGAAGCAGCTCCCTTTCATGATTGCCTCAGGCAACAAGAAAAAAAAAATCAAAAAGAGAGACTAAACATTGGCAGCTGGTCTGAAAGAATCTTTTTTTATTCAGACACTCTCCCTCTGAAGTCAATTGAATCAATCATATAAGGAAGATCCCTCAGAGGAGTAAGATTTTGCAGAATTAGTCTAGAAATTAATTCAGTATACAGAGTATTGCTACTTTTCTTTGCTCTTTCTTTATTCCTTCAGTAATGAAAGCAGATACTTGGAGCCTTTGAACTTAGTGGAAGATAACTGATCCAAAAATCAGGTGAATAGCTTTAGCATATTCTCCTTTTAAATGCAGAGCCAGTAATGTGTCCACATAGCCACACAGACATTTTAACCCAATCCTATAGTTGTTTTTGCAAAATTCATTGATTCATTATTGTGTTTCAGGCTAGAAATTTGCTAGAACACTCTGAAGCCCTTCTGGGCTACAAAATATATAAAAATGAAAGAAGTACTTTCCAATGAATTTTCATGAACAGTTTGCAACCCCCAGTTGTGCTCCCTCCTGCGTTTGCAGAGTTGTAATGCTGCCAAAAGGCTTTTAAAGTGAGGGATTTTTAGATCAAAAGTGCCCTCCAGTGGTCCCACACATTATTTATGGCTGATGCCTGATCTTTATCTTCCTCTTCTCAGAAATGAGGCCATGAGATATTTAAGCTTGAAGAAAGTACAGCCAATTAAACTGGATGTACCCTTTAAAAAAAAAGTTGGATAATCTGAATGTATCCTTGTATCCAGATATTTTGTACATTTCCCAACCAGTATAAAAGTTTTTTTTTAAATCAATGTTTTACATCTCAGGAGAGTTTTTTCTGCATTATGCAGGGATCTCTTTGCTCACCCTCTCCACGTAGTACAGCTTTGATGCTAACAGCGTTATTGTAATCTGCTACAGGACAGAGGTGTCCTTTTAAAAGCAGATAATATATCATCAGGCATCTCAAGGGTAATTTTTACTTACACAAGCAATTAGGGATTCTGCATAGGTTTGCTAATAAATTCATTAGTTTTCCTTTAAAATCCGGAAATCATGATGGATTGCCCTATCTTTTTCTGAGTATTTTAGGATCCCATGGACTCATTATTTCCTGAATATTTTAAGGCAGAGAAAGGTGAGGTAGGGGTATAAATCGAGGCTTTGATGGATTTCCATCCCAGTAAATATCTCTGAGATATCTCTAGAGTTCAAGGATTTCCTTTCATTATAAATTTCTGAGCCCCTCCAATCTGCCATCTTTTGCTTGGAGGTTTTTATGAGTCAAAGACATCTAAGGGCTAGCTTTCCTTCAGAGGGACATTTTGAAACTTCAGTGGAAACATACTCTTTAATTAATAATGATAAATAATTTGCAATAAATACTTTATTTGAAATGTCTTCTGCAAAATAGCAGTTTCCTTAATCTGTTTTAGCCTTATATAAAACAAAACAGATTAAAGTTGAAGGAGAGTTTTCCCAACGGGTATTTAAATGTCCTTCATCTTTATTTCCTTCGCTAAATTTGATTCACTGGCCGAGTCCCTGTGTTTTTGTAAGGTCAGTGGAAATGCAACAGTCATTGCAACTGAGCTAATTTGAAGCAATTACAGATATGACCTTTGGTAAAAAAAGGTTTGGGTACTCATAAATCCCTTCTCCTGGAAATTTTATGTTATGTGTGCAATAGGGCCAAAACTTGAATGTAAGTCAAGGAAGACTTGACTCTCAGCTAAGATTGAGAAATGAAATGTAGCTCTTGACCTAATCAGTGCAGTGCTGGCCTGGAGGACAGGATGACAAAGCTATTTTCCCTTGTGCTGCTGGATGAGTTTCAGTAAGCCTCTGCAACTTTCTCAGTTGCTCAGATGCAAGGGGATTATGCTAATGACATCTTTTGTAATATACTGCAAGATTCATCGAGGCTCCGCTGTATGCGAGCAGGGTGATGCAGTTAACAAACAGGTTATAAACACAATAATACTTTTCTTCCCCTTCTATGTGAAAAGTAACATTAAGTCATCAGAGTTTATATGAAAGAAGGCCTTTAGTTCTATTTTTCATCTCATTTCTCCCTTCTGTTTCCCTTCAGCACCTGTATTAGACTTATAAAGTAGGAGCTCATGAAGATGGGCACAGACCATTTCTGCAGCAACACATTTGGATATAAACCATGCCATAAAGCTGATGTTTTGCTCAAAATTAATATACTTTCTCTCTCTTTTTCCCCCCAGGGTAGCAGGTTGTGGATAGTCAGGCCCTAATGGTATAACACAGTACAAGTAGTTCCCTTTAACTCTTATTTATTTGACTAGTTCACTAATTTTACATTGTTCCTCCTTTCATCAGTACTGCACAAACCTCTGTAGATCAGGAAATAGGACAGAAAAGAAAATCTGTGAGGACCTGGGAAACACAAAGAAGATGGATGGGGAATGGCATTTTATCTTGGCATAAGTCTGTGACACACGAAAAGGTGGCCTATTAATAGGCTTTTGGCAGACATACTACACCAACACTTAATGACTGCAAGAAGACGACCAAAGCAGGTGTCTAATTTCCTGCAAGCAGCCTGTGCCTGATGGGTGGCAGGTTAGTGCAGCAGGAGAGGCAATGGTCATGTTTCCTGACTCAGTTTTCTTGGCAGTTCATGGCAGCTGGGCAGGAGAGAGAAGTTTCTGCAATGGATGAGGAACTATGAAAATGTACTGGACTAAGAATTAACCCAATGCTTACTGCAGGATCCAGATATTTAGCTTTTGCATGGGCTGGGTCCTTTTCTTGTAGCCTGTAAGAAGGAAAGGGCTTATTAGCAGAACGGCCTGTAGTGATGGACACAGGTTTGGAAGAAAGGCTGGGAAGAGATGGGGGTTAATAGTAAGAGTGAAGCAGAGGTGAAGGGTGAAGGATGACAGATCTAGGGGCATGGGGACACCAGCCGGTGGGGAAAAGGTTTTCCTTTCACTGAGTATCCACTTAAGTTGTACGCAAGAGCTGGGCTGCATCCAGCTCAGCAATGCTTTCCCTTGGCTTTTGACAGGAGCTGGAGGGAGCCTTCACCCTCCACTGAGAAGGGCTGCCAAAGGCCAGAGGTATCAGCCTTTAGCTCTTCCTCACATGGCATCTGGGGAAGAAGCCTCAGTCCCAGCCACTCCGAGGATTCCCACAGGTTCCCCAGGGCTCCCAGTTACTGCTTTCCTGCGGACTGATTTGATCTCTACCCACGTTGAAGGGAACAAAATAGGATGCTGCAGGTTTTTTTTACCTCATTTGTGCTCAGTGGAAAGAGAGGCTTTGTTTGAAGCCACTGAAGGATTTGTTTCCACAATCTAACGGCAACAATCCCACCGGAGTAACTCAGTTCTTGGAACCATCTGTACCTCTCCACTGCCTACAGAGGGAACTGTGAGCTCGCTTAGGCTTCCTCTAAGGTTCGGGAAGATGCTAGTCACTGGGGATCTGCACAACATTTGCACGTGGGAGAGGCAGTTTCTCACTTTAACTGGCTTGTGTCAGCTCACAGCTATTGAATAGGGGCCCTTTTTGCTTGGTAACACCAGTATTTTCTGCTTTGTAAAAGCCTTTTTTAGATCCCCAGACAAACATCCCTGAAAGCAGGACATGGGGACTGCTAGAACAGACATACTTGCTGACCACGTGCTGTCCCTGTAGCTGGGCAGCAAGTTCCTCACCCTGCCATATCGGTCAAGCAAACTTTTCAGCTCATCCTACACTGCCCACATTAATGATGACTTGTTTCTTATTATATCAATAAAGTTGGTGGCAAGTAGCAGACAGTGAATGACTGCCCAGAGTTTTGAACACTAAAATGTGGAAAAACTTCACTTTCTTAAATTAAGGAGGATTTCACAAAACAGACACGCTGGCATGACCTTTTTGTTTTGTCTCTGTACAGCATGTGACAAAGTGAGCCACAATTAAACGTTCTAAGCACTGCTGAAGGTCAGAAAACAGCAGTATAGAACATGAGTCTTAGTGCGTGTTCTTTTCCTTTATAAACCCTGGGACAATTTAATAATGAAAAAATGAAGCTCTTTTTTGACTGCTGTACTGATCTGTAGTATGTGTTTGCATTTTATTTTCACTTTTCCATTGACTATGAGAGCTCTGCTGAAGGAAAGCTGACTATTTTCATGAAGCTGCAGCCCCTGATGGAAGTGGCATGCTTTAGAGAAGGTACAAAAGCAGATCTATCCTGTAAGAAAAAAGGGTGAAAAATGTAAAGTAAAAAGAATAGCAGGCAGTTATGGAAATGGCCTTTCCAAGACAGGTGAGAGGTACATTTACAGAAAACAAGTTGTTATTTGAGTACTCTATGTCATGCTGTCCAAGGGAAGCTCAAATGGATCATGCTTTAGCAGTGCTACACTTCCTGTTGATTAGAAAGGGAATCCAGGCGTAACCACCTTTGTTATGAATATCTCAGATAAAAGAGGCAGCCCCAGGACCTGATCCCACTTAAGAAATGTGACCTTGAAGTTAAGGGGAACTATTCTCTGTCCCTCAATCAGACAAGAATATCTGGGCTGAATATAGTGGGGTTTTTACATTAAACATCTTGGGATTATATGCCATGGGGGCTCCAAATCTAGTGCTATCTCACTTAACACTAGCACTAACAACCCAGCCTAGAGGCAGGACATCTTGCTGCCCAACTGATGCCACATAATGAAGACTGTGACCTGCATGAGAGAGGCTCTGAAAGGGTAAAGTCCTGTGTTGGCAGCTCAAGCAAAACAAGAACAGCTGGACATATGTGCTTGCCCTCTGCAGGAATCCCTTCACATAGGAATAATTACATTATGGGCATTGGATAATGAAGAGACAACAAGTAAATATGCTGGAACCTGCTGCAGTGAACAGATTATCTCCTGCCACCACCTCTCTTTTTGCTGACTACCTAATCTGTGAACGTAATTTAAAAATGGATCCTGCCAGGCTGGAGTAGGAGGAGGTGTTAATTTCTCACAGAGCATTTAATAACCCTTCATCCATCTGAATACAGGATTGCCTCTGAAGACCGAAGTACTCAAGAAAAGACTATTTACAAAATGGAGCTTTGAATGGTCACTTGATTTACTTTCTGGGGGAAAATAGCCCTTTTTTAGGCAACATAAACAGAACTCAGGATCCTCCATTGACAGAGGTGGATCTCTGATGTCCTTGGCCCTGTTGCTGGATGCTGGGTGTGGTTTGTGTTGTAGACCTTGTAACCTGTCTCTCTATATTGTTCTTGAACTATAAATCCAGGAAACAGAGTCCCAAAGCATTCCTGAGGGCATCTGGTTATGCTCTATTAATCCAGCACTGCTTCACTGCCAGCCTAGGAGCAGTGGCATCTTCAGGAGTGTTAAATAAACACTTGGAGTTGCTCTATTCTCAAGTCAGCCAGCCCTTTGTGGTGACATAAACGGTATTATCTACAGCCAGGGATCTGTAAAGCTTCACCCATAGCGTTGTGCTGCCTGGAGAAAAACTATATGACATTTAACAGAGACCAATGGCTGCCAGGCTACTGAGCCTAGTTTAGGCAAAATACTGAAGGAAAAAGGAGGAGAGGCAGGGAACTTCTAAAAGTGTGATATTGTTATATGGTGAAAGAATTTTAAAGCCAATGAAATTATTTTAGTATTAATTAAAGCCCAGTAAAGCACAAGGGATTATTAACATTTAAAAAATATTTCTAAAGACTTTTAAAGCTTTCTGTGTGAACAAATACTAAACATGCACAACAGAAATAATACTTTTCTGCCCCATTGCCTTTTGACATACTTCTTTCCTAGAACTTAATTCAAAGACTTCCCCTTGTTCTGCACACGCTGTTTTTCTTCTAGTCAGCAACATTGCAGCACATGTTGATTGGGTTTTATGACTGCCTTCTTCCTAGAAATAGTCCTGAACAATGTGTAGCGCTAGTGAGAAAAACAAATCCCTTCCAATGAAAAGGCACACTTAGCTTTCCCCTCCTCCCTTTTTTCTGCCTTTCTGGACAAAAGCCAGTAGGAAACTGCTTTCGAAGTCTATTTATGAACGTGTGTTTACTTTTGCATACACGCAGTCTTTACTACATGTGAGCCCTGTGTACTGACCCAAGGAGCTCAGAACCTTTGTGAACATTGAGAAATTCAGTTTCATAACAGTAGTCTGAAGTTGATAATGTTTTCTGTATTTTAAATTGAAAAAACAGAAGCAGAGTGAGGTAAGCTGGGCTGTGCAGCAGAGCACAGACAGCCTGCAATAGTGCCAGCTGCAATGGAAGTTTCCAAACTTCCTGACCTGTCTCTCAGATGTGGGATTGTTTTTCCTCTCCTGCTGTTTCAACTCCAGAAATCTGATCTTGGGACAAAAGGTCTGTCCTCTCCATATTACAAACATACCCATGTTCCATGAAATGACCTAAACTTATTCCCTAAAAGGCTGTGGCTAGTAAATCCTTCTAAAAATTATGAAAACTACACACAAGCCAATGGTACTTTTTTTTTTTTTCTACTGTTAGTAACGGACATGTGAGGCTTTAAGATTTGACCGCTTGAAAGGTTTGAAAGAATAGCATAACTATCTGTATTTTTATCCTAGATGGACAAAGTGGGAAAAAAAAACCACTTTAATTCATTCCCATTTTAATGCAGACTGTTATGACTGTTCCAAACCTGTCATGAAGCCACATCTTAAGACCTGTTGTGCCCATTACTGTTGGTGCCCTTGTTGACTCTGGACAATGACTTATATAAAAGTACTTAGATATCAGTACTGACTTGACAGAACTAACCTCTGTGGCAAAATTTAATCTTCTCTAAATAAATTGCATTCTGATGGGAAGCTTACCACAAATCAATGGCCAGGAGGATCAAAAACATCACTGGCAGCCTAAAATAGTCAAGATTCCCATAGGGAAGACCTCTGAGTAAAAGTCTACAAGCAAACAAAGTGAGTGAACAGAAAGAACAAAAAGCCCAGCTGATTTTTAAAGGTCAGCCCCAGATGTGGCCATTACCTCCCACTTACCACGATATTTATGCTGCACTATGGACGAAGTTGCTGTAGGCAAATGGACAAAGGGCTCAATTCACAACATGAAAAGCTCACACAGCTTTTCAGTGTACAGCTGTCATCTTCCTAACCCCATCCCCACCACTGAAACTCATGCCTGAATTTGCACAGAAAACAAATGGAAACAGGGAAATGCTCCTTTCCAAAAGCCTTCTACAAGGTGTTTGTATGTGACCTGTGGCAAAGTTTACTAGCAAGCCAAAACACAATCTGTGCCCGATATTATTTAACGAGCAGGCACAGCACAGCAGCCTCAGCAGTTTTACTCTGGGTACTGGTTGGTGCTGTGGAGCCTGAGGATTCAGCAAGTGGCACATGCCCAGTTTCTCAAGCCTATAAACAAGCCTGCTGCCAGTTCAGCTCCACTGCTATACCTGTTTGACCAGAATCCCTCTGAAGTAAGCCAAGAGCTTCTTAATAGTTCCTGCCTTTTTTGCCTCCTGAGGGTCCTCTGTGTACATGACTTAGCATGTGTCTCGTGGCTCAGACTGAACATCAGTGGGGCAGCATCAGTTTTGTCTGCTCTACATCATAAAAGCCCCAAATTTACAGATTCTTCATGGCTGCACATCCTATATTCTGCCAGAGTTCAGTACTCTTAATTGCTTTGTCTTGTACTTAAGAACGAGAGACTGGATGGCCCAAAGCTTCCTCCAAGGCCAAGCTGAACGTGCAAGGGCATGTGCAGTGCAGATACCTCAGTCATGCAGCTCCACTACCCGCCAGCTTTCTGCCCTTGGCTGTGAAGAGAAGCAAACATTTTAATCTTTCTCTGGTGAAGGGCATGTATGGCCTTCTTCAGTGGTCTGGGGTAAGCCGTGGCCAGCAGCCCCCCTTCCCAAGGCTCATGGTGAAGTTGCCCTGAATAGGAGTGGGCTGGGAGGCCTCTGAGTCTGAAAAGGCTGATGCCATGAGAGAGTGTGTGAAGATTGGTGATGTGGAAACATCACCTCATGAAACACCTTTTGCTAGCCTGAGGTGGTTCGTAAGAGAAACATTCCCAGGTGCAGTGTTAACTGCAGCCATTAAAACATCCGCCAAAAGCAAGCTCAGGTGTGGTGGTGGGGCCACCACTTCTGCCAATGGTGGTGGCAGCCAAACATGCTCCACCCAGCTGAATGGTCTGTGGGACATGACAAACAGCCTTTATCAGCCTATGTTGTAAGATCTTAGATAAACAGCTGATAATTCTTTCTGGGAGTGACTAATGTGAGGTTAAGAAATGGGAGGAGCTAAGCAGGAAGAATACAGACCTGGTATGAGGCTCTTTCAGGTTGTACTTCAAAGACTAGAGCTGGAGTCCTCTGTGTTAAACCAGTGCTGGGATACACTTACTGAGGTATCAGACTAAATGAACTGCCAGGTAGTGTCTTGCCTCCAGTCCTCAATTTTAACTTTACTAAAACTCACTTTCAAGTGTCGTTAGCAAACCACTATGCCTGAGCCCTGCTGCAGATTGCAGCACTCTGACAGTTCCTCTTGTCCCATTGACAGAGAGCAAGAAGATTGGAGCTCTGGGACAGAAATGCCATAGACATTCTCTTTTTTTTTTTTTTTAAATTTAAAGAATTTAGAGGCTGGATTATTACAAAGAAATCAGCATAAGTCTGGATTTTTAAATCGCTTAGGAACTTGAGGTCCTACAGACTGGGAAATGAACTCATTGAGGGCAGTCCTTCAGAGAATGACTTGAGGGTCCTGGTGGATGAAAAGCTGGACATGAGCCAGCAATGTGCGCTCTAAGCCTGGAGCTGAGATACTCTGGGCTGCAACAAAAGGAGCTGTGGTGAGACCCCAGCTGTAGCACTGATTCCAGCTCTGGGGTCCTCAGTACAGGCAGGAACACAAAAGCACTGGAACACTGCTCCTATGAAGACAGGCTGAAAGAGCTGAGGTTGTTCAGCCTGGAGAAGAGGAGACCTCAGAGTAGCCTTCCAGTACTTGAAGGGGGCTTATATAAAAGAGAGAGAGCGACTTTTCACAAGGGTGTGTAGTGATAAGACAAGAGGGAACGGTTTTAAACTAAAAGAGGATTATATTAGATGTTAGGAAGAAATTCTTTACTCTGAGTGGGGAGGCACTGTCACAGGTTGCCCAGAGCAGTTGTGAATGCTCCATCCTTGGAAGTGTATAAAGCCAGGTTGCATGGGAATTTGAGCAACCCGGTCTAGTGGGTGGCATCTCTCCCCATGGTAGGGGGGGCGTTGAAACTAGATGATCTTTAAGGTCCCTTCCAACCCAAGCCATTCCATGATTCTATGATTAAAATGCAGCTTTCCATATTTTTAGCAGTGATGGGGCAAGGACAATACTGTGCTCATGCTGTAAGAGGTGGCCTGGTTCCCATGCTGCCTACAGAGCAATAAAGGCTGTGAGCGCTGGGCAAGTATGGAGACTCCAAACTGCTTGTGATCTTTCCACCCTACACCTGTTCCTCTGTCTCCATGTGATGTCTTGGGATCCTGGAGTTACCAGGCTCCTTGGCTATAATGACTCCTTTGACTTGGAAGCAATTACATGGGCCAGATTTGAGTGAGCTGATAAGGCATAACTGTTTTTTTGTCATGCCTCCTCTTCTTCATACAATAAAACTTGACTATGGTTTCTGTGTTGCAAAGTACTTAAACTGTTCTGTGGAGATCTCCATGGGCTGCAGCCCATTTGGCCTCCTACAGACCAGTGGCTATATTTTGGTAGCCTTCTTGTAGAAGCTACATGTAGATAGGAATTTTTTGGCTTAATGGGTCTAGACATCAGGTCATTTAACTACGAAATCACTACTGCAGTTTTTGACAGAACTCTCTGTAGTTAAGTTTTTTTAATCATTATTTACTGATGTCCCAAGCTTCATCTGACTCTAGTTACAACCTCTCCAGGAAAACTAAAGTTGTCAGTCAAACCTGACTAATTCCAGATACTAGGAAATGGTTTTCTTACCGTAGGTCACTTAGGTAATTTGGTCATGTGCCTAAATTAGATTGTCATCTTATTTTGAAAGAAGGTGGCCTTCCTTCCTCATTGTTGCTTAAAATTTACTCTGTGGTGGAGATAGCATCCTCTCACAAAAGGTACCAGCTCTGGGTCACTGTGACAGAACAGACCAGCGGCTCTGCACTACGCACCCACACTGCAGAGAAAATGTAACTCACCTCTGGGCATCAGGTGTGGCTCTTGTAATTGTTTTGTAAAATCAAATGCTCCTCAAGGGAAGCAATTGGATGTTTCAATCTGGTATTAGCAGCAATGAAGCACACATACACTGTGTACTTAACTACATTTAGAGGCATGATTACTGTAGGAACCTGATTTAAATTACCAGAGTAATTCACAAATGAGTAACGTTGTTTACAACATCTGTTGCATCAACGTGATGGGCTAAACACCAGTCAGGTGATATCGTGAGACTGAGTCAGAAGTTTGAGACAGAAGAGCTACTTAGGTCACCCTGCCCATCCCTTGGCTACTCTGCCATGCTTCCTTATAACCCGTTTCTGCATTGTTTCCTTAGTCAGATTCAAAAAATTTCATTTAACAGGGTTTTCCACCGTGAGATTACATTGTTAGGAAAGAACTCCTGAAAATGCACACTCATTCTGCTGTGTCACCTCGCCACAGAATAATAGAATACAAGGCTGGAAGAGACTCAGAGATCATCTGGTCCATTTCTATGCCTACAGGCAAATTCAGCTATAATTAAAACATTTCTGACAAATGCATGTTCAGCCTGCTCTGAAAAATCTCAGCTTCTTCCAGCAAGCCATATCAGAGCTTGTGTGGTCCTGTTATCATAAAGTTTTCCTAATGCCTAAATGTTTTGTCTTTCCTTTCATGCTCACTGCACCTCTACATCTCTCCCAAGGAGTCGTGGATTACAGTTATTACTTTTTCATTTGTTCCTTGAAATATTTTTATATGACATGTATTTTTCCCTCTCGTGAGAGTATGAAGTTCTCTTGCAGATATCAGGCCATATCTGTTATCTCTGAATCTTCTATTTTACTTCACCTTTTATCGGCTATCAGAAATATCTTAATTCTTAAATGTTTCATGTTTACTTGGGAAAAATACAGCTTGGCTTTAGTCTGCCAGACTGGGCAATATAGGGTCATAAAGAGTCTTTTTAGAGGTCAAAAGGCAAATTTTACTTTGCACCAGAAGTTACAGTTTTCTTATAAATATTATTGAATTTACCCTGACAGTTTAGGAGTATAATATTAATTTTAGTCATCAGGAGAACTGAGCATTAAAGCTTGTGGCATTCCCACATTCCTGGAAGGAAGAAGGTTCAGGTAGCTCCAGAGGCAATCTGGATCTCTTTGCCACACTGGTGCTGGTGAACTAAACAGTGACAGTGCCCATTCTCTGGCTTTGATGCCGCTGGTGTGGTCGAGACACCTCCATGCTATTAAGCTCCATCAGCACTCAAAACCCGTCGGCCCCCTTCAGACGCCTGCTGGAACTGCTCTGTGGTCATTCCCAAACTGGGAGCTGCCAGATGGCCGCGGCACCCTTGCCAAGTGCTGTTATTCCAGCGTCAGGGCACGGACCAGAGCGTCCCAGTGACTCCGCCTGTGCCTTGACTCTGATTGTCTCATACAGGAATAGCACTTGTGTCCTATTTCACTAACTCAAGTGCAAGGTCATCTTTTCCCCACATAAGCTTGTTCTCTAAGGTCAGCAGGGTGCCCACAGAGGCTGGCACAGCTGAAGGAAAGATTTAATGCATTGTGTCCACTTTAAAATAATTTTTACTCCTGTCAGTTTGCATTTCCAAGCCTACTAAGTAGGAAAAGCAGCCAGTCGATTTACAACAATCACTCTGAAAATGGGCAAAATATCATTCAATAAATACTAAATTCTTCCATTGATTACAGGACTGAATGAAAGCTCCTTAGGGCTGTTTTTCAAAAGCAGGCAGGAGCAGAGATTAGACAACTCTAAAGATCAAATACTAAACTGCAACATTAACTGTACTTTCAGACTGCTGGCAGGGATCCTGGAGAGTCGCGTGGTTGTTGCACCAGTACACAAAGAATGTTTTACAGGACTGTCTCTGATCACTGTTTTTCAGAGGAACTGAATGCACAGGCAGTAGCACTTTTGTACAATTACCAACTCTGTTGCAACACACTGTTGACTTTTCTGTTGATGAAACATACTGTTTTCCTGTGGCAGTTCCTATTATTATGTTTCTGAGATTTATTTTTTGGATTGTGGAACTTTGTTTTTAAGAAAGAAAGAAAAGAATGTGCACTTAGCCCAGGAGGCCATCTGTATCCTGGACTGCAGCCAAAGCAGTGTGGCCAGCAGGTCAAGGGGGGTGTTTCTGCCCTTCTACTCCACCCTGGTGAGACCCCACCTACAGTGTGGCTTCCAGCTCCGGGGCCCTCAGCACAGGGAAGGCATGGACCTGTTAGAGCAGGTCCAGAGAAGGGACACAAAAATGATCAGAGGGCTGGAATACCTGTCCTATAAAGACAGGCTGAGAGAGTTGGAGTTGTTCAGCCCGGACAAGCTGAGACCCCAGGGAGATTTTAGGGCACCTTCCAGTAAGTAAATGGGCAACAAGAGACCTGTAGAGGGATTTTTTACAAGGGCATGTAGTGACAGGACAAGGTGGAATGGCTTTAAACTGAAAGAGGGTAGGTTTATATTAGATATTAGAAAGAAGTTCTTTACTGTGATAGTGATGAGGCACTGGCACAGACTGCCTAGAGAAGTTGTGGATGCCCCACCCCTGGAAATGTTCAAGACCTGGTTGGATGGAGCTTTGAGAAAGCTGGTCTCATAAAGCTCATACTGCCCATAGCAGGGGAGTTGGAACTAGATTATCTTCAAGGCCCTTTCCAACCCAAACCATTCTATGACACCTCTTAGACACAAACAGGCATACACAATACAAAATTGTAATTATATTGAATTCAACATTTGAATACAATATTTATGTGTATTTCAACTAATAATTTACACTGCAAGAGTGTTTCTGTTCATTTAATTATTGATGAAATAATGCCAGTATTTTTATTCTGCTTCTGAGAATAGAAAGGATAGATCACTTGTTAAAACAATAGCCACGTGTAAAGAGATCTATTTCTAATTCAGATGCTAGAATCCCTTTGCAATGAAGAATAAGTCATTTAATTAGGGTATCCCTCAGTTTCTTAATTTAAAAAATGGACCTTAGGGACCTCCAGGCCCATAAGGTTGTTGAGAGACTCAGTAAATTCTGTTTGAGTAGTGTTGTGCAATCCCTAGTGTAATGTTCAAACCCAAGATATTATGGTGAACAGAGAAGGGCTGTGTGCCAAACCTCTGTGTCTTCTGATGGTGCCATCCCAAACTTGTCACATCCCCCACACAAAATGTTATTTTAATTATACATATACCAGAGTGTGTGAGTGAAATGAACAATAAGGGAACCCTTAAGAACTGCACCTACCAGAACTGGGTGAATTTATTTCTGTAATGCTTGGTTTTCAGTTTCTGATTGCTCCTTATTTGTAATTGTTTCATTATCTTAATTCCATTGAAAGAAAGTTCAGAAAAAGGATCATCTCATGCCTTTTCTATTTGCTCAGTAAAATTCCACAGAGTATTCTGGGTTTCACATAACTCGGGAATGACAGAGAACAGAGTGGGTTGGTTTTTTTTCTCGTGAGCATTTGGGTTTGAAAAATTTTGATATTTGAATATGAAGAAATATAAGTGTTTTCAGAACACACCACCAGCAAACCTGGCCACATTTGGAAGTTAATTCTTCAAGGCAAGCAAGGGAAATATTTCAAATTATTTTTTTATATCATCATCATATGTATTGATCCTGTAGAGTTAGTTCTTTCAGTATGAAATTTCTCTGTCAAATAAAAAGTAGTATAAAATGCAGTACAGAATTTCCCTTCAGTAACTTTTATTTTAAACATGTAACCCTTCATCTCCAACAACACTGGAACCTTACCCTATTAAGTGGATATAAAGTGGGTTTATTTCAGTGTGACTTGAAACTGTGGCTTTTTAAAAAATGAAATGATCATTCACTCCTACTTCTGTGCTTTCAAAAAGAGGTTGTCACAGTAAGTGTGTGCCACCTCAGCTGTGGGGCTCTGTGTGTGGAGGTACAGCCAGTCTGCTGAGGCTCTCGTGCTGCCTGTCAGCAGGGCACTGCTCATGGAATAAACTCATGGCTCTGCTATGCAGCTCCTGAGCCTCAGGTTGCTTCAAAGTGGGTGAAGTGTGTTCTTCTTTTCCTACAGAACTCCTTTTCCTGTCCTACTTGATATTAGAGGTCTTCCTGTGCCATAAACAGGTCTAAGAATGCTGCATTATGAAAAGATTTTTTTTCCTGGGCAGTGGGGTGGAATTACAGCTCTACCTCTGCCCTTTGCATTGGGCATCCCCATACTGCAAAAGAATAATCAGAGACTGTTGTGGTCCCTGCTTCGTCAGAGCCCGCAGGGATCCCCTCCTTCCAAGCTCTCTCCAGCTGAAGATACAGATCCTACTAGGAGAGGACTAAATCCTTCTGCAAAACCCCTAAAAACCAAGGCAGAAAGAGAGAACTGTTCTCCGTTCAGGTAAAGAATGCGGATGACACAAGGGCAATGTGGCTTACAAAAGAATCACAGGAGAGGTATTCATTAAGAGCAGCTGCGTTACAAGGACCATGATTGAGGCTCGTATATGTTAACTTCTCTGTATAGTTAATTAACTGCATTATGTCTCATTATTTCTTGGTTTTTTTTCAGATTCCGTTGATGAAAGATCCCGGTTGGATTCGAAATGTCTGGACTCGCAATCTAAATGTAGGAATTTAATTGTTCATTTGCTTTTTCAACTCAGTGCCGTAGAGCAGGCCTAGCTCGGAGCCCGGTGTGTCTCTGATAAAGCAGGATCAGGCAGTGGTTAACTCTTTCCACCTTCTGGTACCCAACTTGTCCAAGTGTCACCCTTTGGACACTATGTTACTATATGTCCCCTGTGGTATTATTACTCCTGTTTGGAAAGTTTGGGTGGCCTCTGGTGGCCCTCACATGTGGCTGGTACCAGCAGGATAAGGATGGAAACAGCACAAAAGTTTGGAAATTTGGCACCTGACCTGGGCAATAAGTGCAGAATGAGCAAACCTGTGGCAAATGTGAGAGGCAAAACATGTCCCAAGCCAGGGAAAACATGCCCAGACATCCCTGCTGCTGCTGCTCCCCAGGAAGGCAGAGAGCATATCTATGAGGTGGTGGTCTTGGGACACAGCTATGGATTGACAGAAGAACCTCTCAGGAGAAGAAATGAGACAGGGAGAACAGCACTTCCCACCCCAGTGATAGAACTGCCACCACTGAATGATTGCTGAAAGAGGGAAAAGAGGCAGATCTGGGGATCAGCCTGATGATTTTCTGAGTGACTCTGGATTGTGTTTCTCAGTGACCTACTCTTACAGCAATGGTGGAGCTGTCTAGGTGCTGACGTCATATGTAAGACCATGGCATTTCTACCCAGCACGAAGCAGAGCAATGCAATCACATCCGCTGAGCTGAGCTACTGGAGTCACCACACAGCTCTGTGTAGGTTTCACAGGAGATGTATGAGTCTGGGTGGAGTATAATCTTAGCATAGCTATACTGCTATCTCATGTAAATCCCACTCTGGAGTTTCCAGACAACCTACACAGTGCAGTGTAGGATATATTCTATGATTTACAGAGGAACCTTCCTGATCCAAGAGCCTGTGGAGACTCGCGTGTAGCTCCTTGGTGTGTGCTGGCTGGTTGGTAGAACCGTCAGCTTCTCAGTTCGGGTGTGGCAGATGTAGGAAGATATGTCAGCCTCTACAGATTTAAGATAGAACCTGCATGAGGAGTTTGATATTAGGAATATCATGTAAACTGGATAGGTACAAAAGCCAAACAGGCAGTCTGAAATGAGTATGAGGTTGGTTGCTGTCAGCAGGGCTTGGGTTTGGACATCCAGTACTGTAGCTGAGTTCTGCAGAAAGGTACCTTGAAATTCAAAATGCCAGTAAAATGAACAGGGAAGGGACTCTAATTAACAAAGGACAGCATAAAATCTGAAAATTAAACTTATGTAAGGCAATATTATAGATGTGATCTTTTAATTCCAAACTTTGGGAACATTCAGATCTGCATTCAGGTGAGATCTGAACTTTACATCTCCTGGCTAACCAAAACATGCCATGTGAACTTGTACTGTAACTTTGAAAGAACTGAGGATAATGCATTCTTCCAGTAGGACTATACTTTAGGAAGAATCATGTTATGTTTTGTTTGGGAAAAATTTTGTATTCTTCTTTATATATCAGTACTATGTTGTTTGCCCTAAATGTCTCATAATCTAGTACAGAAATACATGAAGTAGGGGAGGAGGAAGAATTTTGTAATGTGGATGTGCTATATTTAAAATGTGCTTCACAGAAAGATCATGGGAAATTAGCAAACTACTAACAATAAAAATAATCTCGAAGGTGTTGCAGACAGAAGATATGTTGGCACTAAGCTGGGCCTATGTCTGCTCAGAGAAGATAGCAGTATGAAACAGAAAGTGAGAAAACCACATCAGACTTAATCTGCCAGGGGAAGCAGAATTGCGCAGAACAAATTACGTCTGACCTGGACAAGGTAGATGAGCAATAAGTATGATCCCAACCCCACGCAAGCAACACGAAAAACATGCAGGGTGAATGAACTGGGATGTCACCTAGGGCTGCAGGGGAGGGCCATCTGATATCACCGGGATGACTGCACGGAGAAGCCTTTTTGTTTGTGCACAAATCGCAGTGTGGGGGTGGGAATGGGGAAAACAGTGTCTGAAGAGTTCAGATCAGAAGCAGACATGTACCTTGACATGACTCTGAACTACCTGTGGGTATGACTTTGCTTTTTATTTTATTAAATAGAATTATTTTCTGACCAGTCCTTTGTCTCTTCTTGTACTATGGCAGAGCTTGATAAAAAACACTGCTTGCCTAGTTTGTTCCTAGTCTTGCTATTAAAAAAAAAAAAATCTTCACCTGTTTGAAACAATGAGCAAGACCCTTTGCTTATGTAATACAGAGTTCACTGGCTTGAATGGGATTTTGTTGTTTTGTGTGAACTGAATATCAGACCTGATACTTTCAGTCTCTAAACTCACTGGGATGGGAATTCTCTTTGTGCCTGATACATTGAACACAATGTCACTGACGTGCAAGTAATAGTAAAACAAGCTTATGTTGCTTTTGTGGGCAGAAGCTGCCAGTTTTGGGAGGCTGTGCATGGTGTGTAGATTTTTCTGAAGTAGATAAACTGTACAGTCAAGTGGAATGAGGGTAACAGGAATGAGGAATAATCTCTGATAAATTCTCGTATTTGCATAATGGAATATGGAATGCATACAGGCGTCCAGGACAATGCCTTTCTGTCCCAAGACATGCTGGACCTAATGAAATGGATTTCATTAATTTCACCAAAGTAAATGATCTCCATAGATTTACACAAAATGCTTGTTTTAAGACAAACCTCTGCCACAATTTATGGAAAAAGGATGAATAATTTGCACAGTGTACTAATACTTGAATGCAGCTATTTTATTGAAATTGAAACAGAATGTTTAAAAAGAATTCTTGTATGTATGTGCAAGTGCTTGTAAGCTCTTTTCAAACTATGAACAGGAATTTATGGAGACAGAATTGACCCTCACTGGCATTTATGTAAGGGCAGGATCTAGAGAATTAAATGTAGAGCAGGTGGGGTTGATAATACATTAATTTACAATATCTTAATACTGGACTAACTAAAATTGTTTCAACTTTCTCAGTTCAACATTGAATTACGTTTTCTTATAATGGATCATTGCCTCCTGAGAGCCATTCAAATATATCATACTTTTCAACCAGATTATATAGACATAATAAACCTATTTTAAGACAAGTGTTTCACTTGTAAAAACTTCTGTGCATTTTAGACTTCAAGAGTCTTTTATACTGAAATTTTTTGAGTAAAATTCTAAGTTTTGCACACCTTTCCTCAGAACAGTAAAAATAAGAAAAAAAAAAAAAAGAGAAATACTTCCTTTCAAATAACAGACTGTAGTTCCTCCATCGTCTGAATACCCTTTGTCACAGCAAACTTAAATTTAGTTTTCTAAATAATTACTTTTAGACTGATGGAGATGAAATGCTGCTTAATTAAACATAGATATGCATGTCCTTACAGAAGGTGAATGATAGCAGGTACAAAATGGAAATAAATTACAATGTTCCTGCTTTAACATACCTGACCAGGAGAATGAATTGCTTAGATAAGAGAAAGACTGCACTAAACAACCTTATTTACTGATTAATTGCCCAGGCTTGGTGCAAATAATTAAAAAGAATTTATTGTCCTGTGACTGTATATGCAGGATTTAATTGTGTGCCTTAGGATTTTCACACAATCTTGATTATTAACTTTATACGTAACAATACATTTTTAAGAGCAAATCAGCCCACAACAATAAGATTAAGTCAGCACTGACAGCAAGTAAGACTGAAAAGATTATTTGCTTAAGCAAAATATACTTTAAAACATTGTCATTGTTCCATATAGCTCAAATTTTGCATGAAAAATATTATCACAAGCATTCAAAGGATGATTGTACTTTGAATTCAGAACAAGAACAGTCTTTGGCATAAACTGTAGTCACTAAAATCCCCAATAATGGAATTACAAGGAAAGCGCTTCTAAGACAGATTATCCCAAAACAGTATCTCACCTCTCCCCCTGAATCACCCAGTACTGAATCTAGAGGTTAAAGATCAGAGAGATCTGAAATCCCTGCTGCCAGATTAAGGTGTCCTCACAGCTTGCCACACAAGAAGGAATGAGCAGACAGTGTGGAAAGACCTTAGAGCAGGAGCTCATGAACAAAGCAGCACCCTTGTGCCTGCCTTGCAGTTACAGACAACCCTGTGGGAGGAAAGCAGGGGCCCTTCAAGCAGAGTCACAGGACCCACACCTGCTGCACAGGGTGAACTGGGAAAATTACCCTTTTAAATGTTACACACAGCCATTTTAAAAAAATGCTGTAAAATTCTACCACTTCAAATATTCAAGAAAATTGAGTATAATTGAGAGAGGGGGGAAAAGAAAAGTAGTAATGGGTTGCATTATCTCACTTTATTTTAGCATCAGTCACAAGACAGGGCTGAAGAGGGGAACTTCCGGGCAATGCCTGGAGAGATCTTCCCTATCAGCTCCGGGATCTGCCTTTCCTACTGACAGCCTGCTCACAATCCTCCATGTGCCTCTTTCTTGAGGGGAGATTAAACTCTTTTCATCCAGTTTATATGACAGCCAGAACCAGTGACAGTACCTGAGATGGCGCAGAATTATTTAACTTCAGAGCCAAGCCAACCTGCTTCTTGTAACCACAAGCCAGGGACAGAGTGCCCCTTCATACCACACTGCACAACCCCTTCTATACCCTGGTCTGCATAGAAGAATTTTTCTGTCACAGCAAGAAGCACCAAATATTGCTACTTTTATTGTAAAACTCATTTTAGATACTCCACTCCCTCAGTGGAGTTATAGAATGAACTTCAAGCTGCGCTATATTAGCACTTAATGCTTAGCCCATCAGAAGAAAAATGTTTACATAAAATATATATTTATCTTCTCATTATCATGGCTGTAGCTATGCCAGCTACAGTTTGCATAGTAAGGAGGTAACAACACAGTAAATGAATCAAGGTCTGCTGCTCTCCAATCCCTGAGCAATAACTTTCAGAACCTTTGCAAGGATAATTTCATATTGGTAGGCAGTCTGATGTAGAAATTGCAGACTTGAGGCTGAGAGAAAAGCAACAAACTTTTCAACAGAAGGAGATGGTTTCCAAATATCTTCTTCCTCTTCAGGATTAAGATTGCTGTTTTAGTTTGCAGGAGTTGCAGGAACAGTAAAGAAAAGATTATACCCTGGGAAGCAGACCAGCTTTGTTTGAAGTTCTCAAAGTATGTTTTGTACTATTTTGTTCTAAGCAAATAATACTGGTGATTTTGTTTTGCTGTGCTTTGAAAACAGTATTCTGGGCAAAAGCTTTGCTGGTCATGCATAGATATACTGGACTGATGAAAATCTAGCTTTTGGCCTGGAAAGCATTTCTGTCCACAATAGGATGGAGGGGATTTCCATGGAGTTGAGCATGATCTCTTATTTCTTGTACGTGTGTGTACTTAGGCATCAGTATGTATTTTGCCTGAGCAGACTACAGGTCTGTGTTTGAACAAGCACATGCAGGAATTGTGGTCTTTGGCTGAAGAAAGAACATGTTGATGATTTCACTGTTATATCCTTAATCACATACACCATGATTGCTTTGCTTTGTCAGGTCTCAAGTTTTTCTAAGCTTTCTAAGATTATACTTAGAGAGCTTAACCATGGTTATTTACAGATTTGGAGCTAAATTACTTTCTGATGAGATTGGACTGGTGCAAGTGTACGTCCAGAAAGGTTGATAAATTTAGCCTTTCTTGTTCCTAATTTAAATATTCCTACACTCACTTGCTTTTCGTAGAAGTCAATAGAAGCCTCTGTTTCTCAGTAGCCAAGTATTTTGTAGCAGAGAAATGAGTTTTGACTGGGGAAAGAGCTGCTAGGATATAAAGGAAGCATTGAGGTTTTCATGGTTTTGCATGGCTGGATGTGGATCTAGAGGAAAAAGAAAGGCTCTTTTGAGAATTTTCATCATCATGACATGTTATATTCTGAGAAGGAAAAAAAACCCTAAAACTTGTCTGGTGGTTCATTTGCTACAGATCCTTTTTTGGGGCTGCATTTCAGTGAAGGGGAGGAAAGGGTGTATCTGTCACAAAACCAAGTCCAAAAGTACTTGGTTCAAAACCAAGTTCAGATGGCATGAGAGCTGTTATCATTACAGATGAGCATTTTGGTACATAACCAGTGCCTTCTGCCCTGCCTCCAATTCCACCCGCAACAGTTCCTGGAAAATTACAATCCCACATTTGATCATTTGACATAATAAGCCTCTCAGTTTTGCTTTTCACCGGTCTCTCCCCTGCCTCATAACTGGCTTACACTTTATACTACTTCTGGTGACATCACAGTCCTCCTGAGGATGATGTTGTCATCTCAACTCTTAACACAGAGGTCAAAGAAGAAAGATAAGAAATTATGTCAGAACGTGTATGTGCTGTGACTGTCAGCAAATGATTACAATACTCAGGAACTATGACAATATGGAAAGCAAAATCGAAAAGCTAAAGCTGGCAAAGTGGAAGTTGCTCAGGGGGACAGACTTGATCGCTGGGGCAGGCCAGAAACATCTGCCTAAACGTGACAGACTGAACACACTGCCGAAAGGAAGATAATTTTACATGAATAAAGTCCTGTACAGATTCATGTTGGACAACAATTGCATTATTTCTCTTTTCAAAGTAAGTTGTTTACTTCTCAGACATTCAAGCACCTGATACTGAAACAGTTGGAACAGTCTATCCCAGGAACAGAGACAAAGCAAAGCCAGCAGGACAGTCAAAACTGGCAGCAAGTTAAATTTGGGGGGGTGAGGGGGGGGAATGTTTTAGAAATCTCTGCAACTAAATAACATCTAATTATACCCTTTAAAAAGGGTTCTCAAATCAATCAAGTACTTAGAGGTAGATGAAATGCCAGTATTTAATGAAGTACTAGATAATTGGACTTGAAGGGAAAACAAAAATGAAGGGGAAAAAAAGTGAACCAGACAGAGAATTCAGTAAGTTACCACAAGTAACTGTAGGTAGTGTATAAAAATATTTACTTATGTTAGGAGAACAATTCATTTGTTAGGATTGTGGGACATTTAATTAAAGAATTACATAGTCAGAATCAAACTGCTTTTTTATGTTTACACTAGAATAAAACTAGATCAACTCTTAATTTACATTGCCTGAGCTACTCTGAGTTTATTGCTAGTACGAAGAATGTCAGCACCAGACCCCAGAGCTATCTTTGCTTATGAGTTCATTATAAATTAAAAGCTAAACGCTCAACTTTTTATTTACTGAATAATTATTACCAGCACAGTGGGTATGCATTAACACTTGCAGTCATTCACGACCCAGGTACTGCGTGCCTGAACATCAACTCCAGTTTTAGTGGGGAAAAAGCCAGACATTACTGCTAATGCACAATGGTTTGAGTGGTTATTTTGCTCTCTGGCAACATACTTGCTAGAAAAATCAAGTGTCCCAAGCAAGAATGGAAGGTCTTTTTTCCCTTGCATGAACTTATGCAATGTTCTCTAGGAATCTGTTCTTGAGCATTATTAAAAACTTTTGTGCTTGTAGACTTTTTATAAATTGAGTTTTATTAATTTACAGAAGATTACACAGCTCAACTTTCTTCTTGTATTTTCATAGTAACTAGGTGCCCAGATCATAGGCTAGAACTCTATTGTGCCAGAACTGTACAGAGTGAATACATAACCTATAAGATCTTTGGGACAGGAATCAAGAATTAGGTAATAATGGATGCATATAAGTTGACCACCAAAGGAATGGAAAAAAAAACAACTTACATGACCAGGTCCTTCAAAATTTTGTGAACAGTTTTAGATCAAACCCTGGGAAACAAATATGCATTGATGAACACAATGCCTCCAGAAAGAAACCTGTCAAGGGGGAAGAGTTACAAGAAGAAAACAGTAATAGTTCAGAACTTTATCATTCCTGAGTGTGTTTTGGAAATGATACCGCCAGGGACTTCCCTCTTGCAAGGGCAGAGCATACCTCCTGACCATACTCCCTCTGCCAACTAGTATGCGGGTAACTCCAGAATATTTTTTAGGAACCACCCCTGACCATACTATCCTTCAAACTCTGCATTGGGCTGAGTCAAAATCACAGCCATGACTGTGCTAAGGCTTGGATGATATTGAAGATTACGTATTAGTGCTTGGTACTCCAGATGTAACTGGGGAGTAAACTCATTAGTGTAGCTGTGCAAGTGGGAATGGAGGAGAACAAGAGGCAGGGATTTGAGTCTCTGAGAGTGCACCAGGCTCCATCACTCAGCAACTCCATCGTAGCTGTGAGCTGTACAAAGACTGGCCAACACAGACACAGAGCTAATGGAGCTACAGCAGGAAGATGCGTCACAGAAAACAAGACTGAAGGATTACGACTGGGTTCTGGGCTTGTTCTACAGTGTAACTGGAAAGTTAACAGAAAATGGAAGGCTCAAGCATTAATTACTCGACAGGGAACTGCTCCCAGGCTTCAGCTGCACGCACATTTTGGGGACTAGAATATGTAGATGCACGAAATCCAGTTCTCAGAAACTTGTTTGTTTGTTTGTTTGTGTTTTTTCGTTTGTTTTTTTCCTTTTTTTTTTTTTTGTGTTACTCTTTTGCACTTAGCACCACCCTCTCCTGCCTTCTGCAAACAGACTTCAAAGAGCCGAGAAGACACCTTCAGCGGGTCATTTTTAACACGGACACCCACTTCCCCACTTAAATGTGTACGGCCGCTCTCAGTGTAGAAGGAGATTGCGATACGGTTTAAATAGGAGGGAACCACTATCTGGCGGCAAAATTTTTATTTAAGCCATTTATTTACGGCGATAAAGCTCATGAGGCTTAAAGACGTGCTCCCGATGGCTGGGCTTTGGCAGCTCTAGCTTGCACCGGCGCCTGCCAAGGGTCAGGCTGGGCAGACCGATTCCCTCTGCCGCTGCCCGCTTTTCCCACCGCAAACCCGGGGACCGCATCACCCCACCCGGCCGCGCCGCCCCCCGCGATGGCGCGGCAGCTCCGCCCCCGGCCCGGCCCCGCGGCNCCGCCCCGCTGCCCGCAGCCCCTGCCTTCCCTTGCCGGGCAGCCCGGCTCTGCAGTGACAGCGAGCGCCGGGGGTGTTGGGGCGCGTCGTGGCTGGGCAGTGCTTTGTGCACCGGGCGAGGGGGAAGATCCGGTGCTTCCCGGGTTTACCCTCGGGGAAGGCGTCCGGCTCGGGGATGTTGGTTTGGGGTGTGAGCTGGTGCAGGCCAGTGCCCCTCTGTGTCCTGCTGCTGCTGCTGCTTCCCCTTTGACGTTCGGGATTGTATTTTTTGCCTCCCTTTGGCTGGCAGCAGCTGATGCAAATCTCTGCATTAGTGGCACTGCTTCACTAATACTTTCCCTGAGCTGGAATAATGAAAGGGGTAACAGGACAGAGGGATTTAATGGCGTAGCAGAGCCTGGCTGACAGCCTTGCAATGGCTATTAATGAAAATGAACTTTGAGATATTTTGTATTTCTTTTATATGGCACGGCTTTCCCCGCTCCTTCCCCCTGTCGCAACACTTGTTATTCTTTCTATTGATTGGTGTATCTCTCCTACCTTCAAGAAGCAAAACTAAAAGCAAATGTATCTTGTGAAGGGAGGGGAAGGAGACAAAACCCTGCAATTTTTTTTTTATCCCTGTCAAAAACAGGAGTTGTATAGAGACAGTATCCCAGCTTTGATGTTGCAGACTGTCTAGCAGATCATTTTTCTTTTCACGTGTAAAGTCATCAGTCTTGATGGATCTGTTAACCTCTAACTTGGTGCATAGTCTGGGGGAGTGTTTGGGAGTGGTTTATTTTCTGGATAGATTTATCTGTATCTCTGCTGTTCTAGGAAACAGATACTGGCAAATGCACAAGTGTACATACATAACATTGTGCTGTCATCGTTGCATTGTTAGAAGTTGGATGAATGAACTCCTGTGACTGTAAAATGAGCCTACTTCCATGAAGAGAGATGGAGAAAAAGTGAGGAGACAGTGAAGGAGATAAGAGGGGAAACACTCAACATAATTATAATTTTAGGCATAAAGCCATGACAATAGATAAAATAGCTTCCAATGGTTTTAGATACTTTCTCCTTTTCTGATAGCCCCAAATTTGGATAGCCCCTGATAATATTTGTTTACCTTATGTAGTAGGTCCTGTTTGTAAGGAGTTGGGCAAGTTTTAGTCTTTGGCCCTTTTCCATACTTGAAGATGTGCAGGTGCCCACATTTGTTTGTCTGTGAAAATAAGTAAAGTTGAAATACAGTAAGAGTTTAAAGTAAACTCTGAAAATGTGGAAAACATAAAATTAGAGCCTAATAAACAAGTTTGTTTTCCAATCCTGCTGAAAGAAAGGATGCCAAGTCACATGAGGTGTCAGTATAGAGTAGAGCTACTGCTGTTTTTCCATTCTGATTTGTGTTCCCTCTCTGACATCAGAATAGTAGCACCGGGCAGCACTGTACATGACCTACCATATATCCTCCAGCTATTTCAAAAGTTCTTGGTTTCAGGCATCGGTTTGTACTTTTCAGTTGGTTGTAGTGTTTGCACTTCTTTATGCAGAGTCAGTCCAAAGGGGTCTGAGCCCTTCTGTATGTTCCCTCAAAGTGTCTCCATGAGGAGGGAAGCACTGTACAGGTGGGAAGCTGAGGCACAGAGAGATCAAGGGAAATGTGGAAGGTCTCTCAGGAAACATCAGGGAAAGGAGGAGACAAGTCTTGAGGTATGATTTCAGGACTGCCTGAAATGCCAACAGAGATGTCCTTTTTACTACACAACACTAACTCTTAGTTTCTCTCTTTAGGTGGTAGTAGCAATTTTATGGGTATGTGGTGAGTCAGATCATCCTGTTGATCCAGCTAGAAGTTATTTTACAATAATAAAATAGGAAATTTAAAATTTAAAATTAAATATATTTATTTTGAAACTGGTTTTAGTGATGTTAGTTTTCAGTGCTGAGATAAGGGTAAGATTCAGGAGAGTGGGGACTGTGCATTTGGGAGGTTGGTGGGGGGATTGTGGTTATACACTTCAACTGGCACTGAAGTAATGCTCCTGGACTCTTGGGTACCATCTGATACCCTGACTGTGGGGCTGTGGGCCAGTCCTCCATTTGTTTGAAAATAAGGATTCATTACAGACAAGATCTGAGTGTTTGGTTTGAATTTTTTATATCAGCTGCTCTCAAGAAAATAATCTACCTTTTACAGGGGCTTTGTGAAGTATTGCACCAATTAAAGTTTCAACTTTTTGAATATCAGAACCAAATGAATAGTCATCTCAAAGTCAAAGTGCACATCTTCGAGTGAGTGTGAGTGGTGCGTTTTTGGAGGGACCAGTTGGAAGATAAGTTTGACCTTTGGTCCACTTGACTCTCTGGCTGCTGTAAGAAGTCACAATTTTTGCCACTGGCCTTGGCTAACTTGTAGTAGAAGTCAAATAGTTCCTGACAGCATAATCTCAATCCTAAAATATTTCTGGAGATGGCTGGCAGAGCAATCACAATGCTCTTACTTTGTTATAGAGCCAACCATATGATGAATTTTGCTTTCTGATGTGGGCTGTACAAGTGAACTGTACCTGTCTCCTGATTGACCAGACTTACTGTCAGATCACCTGCAGGAATGTGGTTTGTCCCATGCAGCTGTGACTGTGGGGAAGTCTGGAACAAATGTGCTTTTAATCAGACTTGGACAGACTTTGCACTCCTATTTACAGAACAACCAGAGTCATGCTGCTCAGCAGAGTGCTCTGGAGTTCTCCCTCAGCTACTTGTCCAAATGAGGGTCATGGCTACTTACAGCTCCCTTTCAGGTCATGTGTCCAGGTTTCCTTTCCCAGCAAAAAGGAATATGCAAGGAGAGTGCTTGTCTCTGTCTCACTTGGATGAGCTTGGCATACTGCAGTTGATACATAACCACAGTGGTAGACCCTGCTTAAAACCAATGGGAGTTACACACCCTCTGAGATATAAGCCTTAATAACTTGATAAAAACTATGTAGAATATTCTAGGAAAGTAGAGCCCCAAACGGAGGGCTCCCAAAGTCCTGTGCAACGTCTGCATGGCTCCTCTAGAGAAGGTAAATCCAGGCTCTGACCTTGCTCTGAGAAATGTGCAACTTTGCTGTTGCGCCTGGGAATTTACTCAGAAAAAGTGCGATTGGAATTCATGGCAGTGACCTTGAGTTTGACTGATGTGGAAGCTAACAAATAGTTAATAAAAAGGCTTTCAGAAGTTCTTAATGATTTTCAGTTTCCAACCTGAAATTATTTAAAATATAAGGAGATTTTAATGTGACAATCACACAGCTTTAGTGACTGTACAGTGTGTTGATTGCTTACTAATAAACAAAAGTACCTCTTTTAAAAATAATAGATTGATAGTTATTATGAGCTTTTGTATTTAAGAAGTCACTGTTTCTATGCTTGTGATACAGACGTGATAAAGGCTAAGCTTAATTTAAAAAAAATCATCTAGGGATTTTTTATCTGAAATATTTCCTTCTCTCCCGTACATTTTTATCATAAATCTTTTTTAGAATGTAACCTCTGAAACTGTTTTCAGTATGGTAAAGACTTAAGTCAACAGTAAGATTCCATTAATTGCAGTAGAGGGAGTTGATGTTCAGAGTCAAGAAAATTAATGTTTGATATACAGTAAAAGAGTGACAAGGAGCACTGACTTTGAATAATGTGATTCACTTTTTTTTCTCTTTTTTTTTGTAAATGTGAAATAATTTTCTTGAAAGGACCGCAGTCTGATTGCCAAATATAGTCTGGTATCTCTCAAGCTTTACATCTTTGAAGGGCAAGATCAAGTTTATAAAATTGTCATAGTTTCAGTGTTAGCAGCAGAGTTGCAAAGATGTGTTTTAAGTGAACACCGGCTCATCAGTTTTTGTCTCCCTTTCATAATCTCACAATTTGTGTGGAAGTTCTTAGGAGAAAAGTTGATTTGTTTTGTGCTTATGTCCACCACTTCAGTGGTGGACCAAGGTCTCATCATATCATCAGCATAACTGTCTATATGTGTTGTTCTTCCTTGTGCTAAGCATTTGGTTTGTGTTATGTTTACCATTGCTGCAAATTTTTCTCTTCTGGTCTACGAAGCCAGTCCACAGCCATAACTGTGGAACCTGAGAAAAGGAACAGAAAGGGACCTAAATGTTACATCCCTCCTAGTGAAAGAAACAGCGCCAGAGTCCGTTCTTGGTGGTCAGACCGGCTAGCACCATCTGCTCACATCTATTCTGTAAAGCTCTCTTAATCTCTAAAAGCAGGTGACTACTTCTAAACTGGTCATGGGAGTAGCCTCCAGTCCATCTTCTCTTGTTAGCTGTGCCTGGGAATTGTTGGGAGAGTGCTTATTGGCCTGTGCCTAAAAGGTACCAGAAGCAGATTTTGAAATTTAAATAGATTGAGTTGAGATGTCTGGATCGTAATGGTCAGGTCTGTGATGGGGTATGGTTTGGTCTACTGTTTTGGTCACAGAACAGCAACAATGTCTTTCCCAAAGATTACAGTTGCCTGTTCTTAAACCAGTCCTAGCAGATGGTCGTCATTCTCAAAATTTTCTGCATTGGAAATTTCATATCTTCCAGAGGAATTGTGCTCCAGTTTTTAGTTACCCTTGCAGCATGCTACTTAAATCAAGTGTCTGACGTTAGAACACGTTGAACAGCACTTTCATCCCTTAGTAATTTGGATGTGTGTGGATATCTAATCTATTATTCATTATGTTGTGGCACCTGAGGAAACGCTGGGTATTGCAAAAGGAAAAAAGGCCTTTAGTTCCTTTGACTTTAAGTATTTTATTTTGTGAAAAGAAGGTAAAGAAAGATGAAAGGTGTGGGCAAGAGCTGAGCTGTAAAAAAAACCCCAAACAATCAAAATTGGGCCACAAAGAGTACAATTACTGGCTTTTCCAGTGGAATTAGGACAGTCTAGTGTACCTGTATGAAAGAAGTGGATTATCAAGATGACAATGCATTTGATCTTACTGTGGCATGCAGTAGAGCAGGACTTTAAAGAATTAACTTTGCTAGGTCAATCTTTTCTAAGTGAATAAATCAGTTAGGTAATAAGGGAGATGCTTAGCTATTTATTTTTGACTTATTTTTCCACATGATGATAAATTCTGAAAAATGACTGCTGTCTTTAGCAATCAAAAGAGTTGGAAGTTTTCTAAGCCTCCTGGCAGATGATGCTAGTTAAATTTACATTAAAAATTATACTTTTAATTTTATAATAGATGCATTATTTAGAGCTGTTAAATGTCTTCTGACAAAGAAGAAAACTCAAGCCATTTGAAAATTGTGACAGAAGCAGTACAGACTGTGCTCTCTTACTGCAAACTTGGATCAAAAGAATTCTGAATTTTCCCAGCACAAAAAAAGTATTCTATGCTATGTCCACTAGCATGATATGAGAACAAGAGTTTTACTAAGTTGAGTATAATTAAACAGACAGGCATGGGGACTTCAGCCCGTGACGTAAGCTTATGTTTATTGCTGAAGTTGCTGCTGCCTGGTCAGTAAGTGAAAGACTTCTTGGAGTGACCAGAGTGAAGTGTTCCTCCAAAACCATGTGCAGTCTCTCTGGGGTTTGAGGAATGTTGGTTTCCTGGAGTGCTGACATAGTATGGACTGACTTTAGGTTCGGAGCATAAACTTACAAACCTCAGACTCCAAACAATCTCAACTCTGGTTGGCATGTATAAAAGTTAGAATAGAGGGCCTACATCCATGAGAGTCTAGTTTCTGGACTCTCCCCCACTTACACTACAGCATCTTTTATTCCTTACATTTGAAATATAAACCCATTTTTGTCAGGAAATGGTGTTTATGTGATTAGTCTCCTAGTCTGTCTCTTAGTTCCACAATGATTTTGTTGCACGTCAGGTTCAGCCCAGCTTGAAAGGAGTGTCCATCACCAGCAGTTTGCATGTGGCACTTTCTTTATAAGGGATAGGAGATTTCCACTGTCTGGAAGCAAGCTGTACTGTGCCAGTTGGCCTGGCCAGAGCTTGAGGATGGTGCCTAACTTTTTCTAATTTGTGAGTATAAAAATAGTCTCTGTGTCCTAAGATAGGCCAGGCAGTGCAGCTAAGATTTGCTGTGAACAAGAACAGTTGCAGAGTTCTCTGTTTATGATTTTAGGAGCCCTCCTGGTGTAACTTGTTAAGGGGATCCATCAGTCCTCATATTTGGATTGTCTGACCATAACTCTCCAAACAGTGGGGTGTATATACTGTCCCAGCAGCTCCTTCCCTGCCAAGGAAGTTGTGGCTGTTTTACACCTAGAAATTTTGTTACTTCAGCAATCCAAGCAGTAATTGGGGTGAACTATACAGTGTAATTTTGAGCCTAATTGTAACCATTGTTAAATTTAGTCTTAACTCAATTAGAAATGTGTTTCTTATTGTGCTTTAGACTGGAAAAAATCCTCAGTAGAAACTGAAGTATTTTACCACAGCAGAAGGGTAATTTTAGAAGTTTCCTCACATCTGTCACCCTGGAGGCTCACTTCTGAACTTAAGTCTATGCCTGTGTGGTGCCATCTTTTAAAAAAGTTCAGATGGTGGCCACCAAGATAATTAGGGGGCTAAGAACTTTTGACTTAAAAGGAGAGGCTGAAAAAGCTAGTTTTATTTAGTCTTCAGACTGTTTAGTTACTTGTTGGGTATAGAGGAAACAGCTGGAATGTTAAGAGGTGCACAGTTATAGGACAAGAGGCAACGGCACAAGTTGCAACAAGGGAAATTCAAATTAGGTATTGGGAAGAAAATTTTCTCTGTGAGGGCAGGCAAACATAGGAACAGAAGTGCAGGAAGGCTGAAGAATCTCCATCCTTGAAGACACTGAGAACTCAGCTGGACCAAGGTTGTGGGCTGTCTGGTCCAAGTTGTCCCTGCTTTGGACAGACCTTGGGATCAGATGATGTTTAGAAGTCTCTTCCAACCTGTTCTGTGATACAGCAGAGGGTGTGGCCAGAGTTTCAAGTGACGTTCCCTATGAAACAGCTTACCACAACCTTTGCATTCAGGAAGGCATGTTTCTAATGCATAATAGGAGCCCAAAAGTGCAGGAGAACTGAATATAATTGTCATGAAGTTTTTATGTGTCGGCTTTTCAGTAGGTGGCACTTTCTAGATGCCTGAATTGAGGGCTGTGCAGAAAGGCTTCTCCAAACAGTATTTAGGGATTATTCTTCCATTAGTTAACATGTGTCCTGGTTTTGGCTGGGATACGATTAATTTTCATCCTCCTAGATGGTACAGTTTGGGATTTTGGGTGAGAATAATGTTGATAACACACTGATGGTTTAGATGTTGCTGACCAGTGCTTACACTATGCCAAGGACTTTTCAGTGTCTCGTGGCCTGTCAGTGAGAAGGCTGGAGGGGCACAAGAAGTCATGAGGATACATGACCAGGACTGCTGATCCCAACTGACCAAAGGGATATTCCATACCATATATTGTCATGCCCAGAATGTAAACTGGGGGGAAAACTGGTCATGGGCGGCTGCTCATGTACTGACTCTGCATCAATCTGCGAGTGGTAAGCAATTGCAGTGAGTGTCACTTGTTTTGTATATTGAAATTATTTTCTTAATATTACCATTATTACATTGTTGTTATTATAAAATTATTTATTACTATATTGATTATTATTTTCTTTCTTTTCTGTCCTGTTAAACTGTCTTTATTTTAGCGATGAATTTTATTATTTTCACTATTCTGATTCTCCCCCGCCATCCTGCTTGGAGTGGGGGGTTGGTTGTGAGTGAGTGGCTTTGTGGTGTTTGGTTGCTGGCTGGAGTTAAACCACGACAACATCTTGTGTAGTAAATACTTAAAAAAAAAACCTGTGTGATTTTTGAAGTTAGTGCCTAGTTTTAATCTTAAGCTTTTTTGTAATTCAGCTCCCCAGTTGTGAGATGGGGAGACCATCATTGCTTTTCAGGGGCAATGTTGTGATGACTATCATAAATAATTCTTCCTTCAGAGCATGCATGGTTTGTGTCCTGATACCCATATATTACAATAGAAACAGAGAAGAAAGCAAAGCCTCAGTCCATCCTATGTGGAGGGACTTTTGGAAAAAACCACAGGTGAACACTAATTAATTAGAATAGCAGTGCATGAAGAGATCTGCCTTAATTATAGCATTTTCTAACTTTCTGATTTTTTTACTGTAATGCTTTCACTGTATTCTTTAAATAGTTTTTTGTTCATAACTGTAAATAACAGCTAAAATTTGTAGCCATTTTTACATCTCACACATCTTTTTGCTGTTTATGAAAGAACACAGCTGAAAGAGTCTCTATTGTAGCAGATGCTGCTGCTGCACAGTGACTGTCAGAATCTGAGCTCAGTTCTGTTCTCATCACCATCAATGGGACTTTTAGCGTTGCCCATCCTGCGAGCGTCTCTTTTATTGATGTCCAGGTGATGTAATACAGCCTAGCAAAGAACTTGTATGTAAGTCTTGTGCTCTGTACTGAGTGCGCAAGGACTTCGCAGAAACCAATACTTGGAATCTGCAAGAGGTGTTGGAAAAATAATGAAAACAATAGACACTGTAATAGACTCCTTAAAATCTGTACTGCACAGGATGGTATCTGCTTAAATTCACTTATATTTTGAGAGCCCTTAAAAGTCTTTTTTATCCTATAAGTATGTCTATGCATGCTGTCTGTCTGGGGGGCTAAATGTATTAAATAGGAGGTGCATTAACAGAGTAGAAGCAGCAAACTAATTACTAAATACTAAACGAATCCAGGAGCAGGGGAAATAAAACCAATGACTTCAGCCATCAACACATGTCTGATTTTTAATAAAACTGCTGATACTAAAAGGCTGTTTGAAACAAGAACAGTGAAGTTGCATTAGGAAGCACTCCAATGTTCAAACACTCTGGATTAAAGGTTGCTTGCCCAACCTTAATGCATATCTATTGTCTGTATGCATTATAATAATATTTTAATGGGAGAAATCCCTGTAAAGTGGGAAAATAGTCTTTGACTTCAGTGCAGTGGAAAATTAGATCTGCTTAAAATGATTCACTTGTCCTGCCCTTAAAAGCCTGTGGAAATAATGAGAAAAGTATATTTGGTGTTGAGGGCACAATACTGATAGGAGGAGATGTTATTCTGGAAGTAATGCTTTCCAGAGATAATTGGAGATACTTATGAGCTTCAAAGGCTAAAAGTCTGACAGTGGTTTCATAGGCAACTGATTTGAATGAACTTTTGAAAGTTGTTACAACTTGCTGACTTACAAGGTCTCATTTGCTTTTTTCTATTGAAAGCTCTTTACGAACGTGCATCAGCTGTAAATAAATTGGGTGGGAAATCTTGATTCTATGTAAAATTATTAATTTATCAAAGAGAAGAATACCCCACTGCTGGATTTCCTGTCTCTCAAATATCTCTAAAATACAAATCAGGGATCAAAATCTCATTTGTTCTATCTTTTGCCTTTCAGGTGCAAACCATGAATTACGTTGGACAGTTAGCAGGGCAAGTATTTGTAACTGTGAAGGAGCTCTATAAGGGACTGAACCCAGCCACATTGTCGGGATGTATAGATATAATTGTTGTACGTCAGCCAGATGGAAATCTTCAGTGTTCCCCTTTCCATGTTCGCTTTGGGAAGATGGGAGTTCTACGTTCTAGGGAGAAAGTGGTAAGAAAATTGAGAATTTTTGTATGTTTTGTTTGTGAGTTAACTCTCATAGCATGAAGGTTACTGAATGTGCTGTGGTCTGCTAATCAAAGTTTTCTTTAGAAACCCTTCATAAAGGGCCTGAATTAAGGCAGGGTTCAATTAAAATGGTTGTTACTAATTCTTGTATTTCAGAGCATAATTTATGAGTCATGGGCTATAACAAAAAACAAAGCAAGCCATGAAATCTGTAATGTTTATTTTCAAAAAGCAAATTTTTGAATGTGCTAATTTGAGCCTCTACTAGATTCTATTAGTGACTGTGTATTAAAACCCACTTCTTTGACACGTTCAATGATAATTACAAAAAAGGAGGTATTAGTAAAGTAATATTTTCAGATAGAATGTTGAGGTTAATTGAAGCTAGAAAAAGCAGTGAGGACCTTGAAATAAATGTAACCAGGCTGAATGACATGGCAATATGATATCAGATATGAAGTTACCATTGAGTAATGTGTGGCAGATTATTTTAGGAAATAATTTGTAACTACATACAGTCTAGGTTCTAATGTAGCCATAATTGTTCAGCACATAGATCCTAAAGTCAATATGGATATTGTTCAATTCTTACATGGATCAGAAAGAAATTCCAATATTTAGGATGGGTAAAAGTTAAAAATGTAACTGTGCCAATACTGTGTCCTGAAATACAACATAAATGTAGACTTGTCTAAATTTCCAAAAAATTTACAATGAAAACAGAGTTGGTGGCAGGAACGTTTATAGGCAAAGAGAGAGATCCTCCTGAGAAGAAATGGAGATAATTAGGGCTGTACAGTGATGTGATAAATGTGTGGAAGAAATAGACACATGAATTGAATGTATAAAATGATTTTTCTTATTTTTGCTTCTCATAGTGTAAAGGGAAGTCTGTTTAATGAATTTGAAAGACAACTTATTAAGAATTTGCATTTAGAAGTACTTCTTGCACAAATGAAAATTATGCGATGAATTAGAAGACCAAACAGATTTGTGTGGCAAGTGAAGCATTCAGAATCATATTTAAAAATATTCAGAACTTTATATAATTGCTGGAAACCTTTCTGAGTAAAGGAACAAAACAACAAGAAGCTGAACGAGTTAGGAGAACATTTTTGTAATTGGTTGCCTTGTGAAGGGGTAAGGAAAGAAACAGAGAGGTTCAATGTTTTATGTTTATTATAAAGTTTCCTACACTTCCCTGAGAAGAGTTTGCTCAGTGACAGCAGAAGGACAGCTGAACAGGAACTGTGTACCTAAAATAACTTTCTTTTCATGTGAGAATATACTTGCTTTCTTCTAGGTTGACATAGAAATTAATGGAGAGGCTGTAGATTTGCACATGAAACTAGGAGACAATGGGGAGGCCTTTTTTGTGCAGGAGACAGATAATGATCAGGTAAGAGTCAGAAGTACTTTTAATTCATTAAAAATTCAATGCCTGCTCTTCAGAGTCAGTTTTGATTTTAGGTATTTTGTTGAAAAAATAATACTTTTACCCATTTCATAATTTTGAAAGTTTCTGGACAATTTTCTGCTGTGGAGATTAAATGCTGTTCACATGCTCCAAAGTTGTGTGCAACAGAGGTTAATGTCCAAGGACCTGTTTTTTTTTATGGAAATCTTTAATTTGAACATATGAACTCAGACAGACTGCCAGTAAAAGTGCACATGCTCTGTAATCATCTGTTCACAGATTAATTCTGGTACTCACTGTGAACATGATCTCACAACTATTATTCATTTGGAATTATATTTAAGTGAGAATGTCTGCTTTTGAGCTGTGGTTAAATACTTATATAGTTAAGTTATGGTCACGTTAATTTTGAGTAGTCCATGCCTAATTTAACATAAAATTTTGCAGACATTTCTCCTCAGATATCCCCAAAAAATTTTGTCCATGTCCAGAGCAGGATGAGTTTTCAAATTCTTATATTGAGTATGATATTACTAGTTTCAGGTGAGAGCTGTGTGCATGTGCAGTATTCATTTTTATATCTTTATTTTAAAACTTTTATGTCGCAACAGCTATTTGGTGACTGAAAATTCCTGGCAATACTTCCAGGAGTGTTTAGAGATGTGTATATATATGATTGAATAGCAGGATGTTTGTGTGACCTAGTTATACACCACTGACTTATCTGACTACTATGTGTCATCTGAGTTGTGAAGGGGAATTGGATTTTACAAAATGCTCAGGTTGTAAACTAAGTTTTTTCTTCTGCTCTATGTCTAGCATGAGGTGGATAGAGACTCATGCCACAACCTGGCCACTATTAGATGCTCAGAAGATGCTCTTTATTAAGAGTATTGTTCCTGGCTTGTCTAAGGAGATGCAGCTGTGGAACAGTTTCCATTGTCATGCCCAGAATGAGAATTCTTCTATGGAAGAAGCATGCTGAGCTGAGGAATAAATGACATATTTTGGTAGTTGGGCATAGATTTTAGAACCAGTTGTATGACTGGTGAAAGAACTAATCTAATATGTTTCATGGTTTGAATTTTTTCCTTTCCAGGAGATAATTCCTTATCATCTCTCCACATCTCCCATCCTGTCTGAGGGAACTGCTTTAATGGAATCTCAGCTGAAGAGGAATTCCATAGACAGGATAAGAAACCTGGACACCAGTGCATCCTCACAATTACCACCCCAAGCCCATGGATCCCAGCCTTCTACTGAAACACCTCCAGTCTGTAGCTCTGTGAAAAAAAGGAGGAAGAAGAGGAGGAAGTCTACCCATAAAATAGACAGCTTAAAAAGAGAAGACACACATGGAGACACATCAGAAGATGAAGACATGTTTCCTATAGAGATTAGCTCAGAGGAAGAAAAAGAACCATTGGACAATTCAAGGTATTGGAATTAAGATATGTAATGGAAACCTGGGTTAATGTTCCATGCCATGCCTTCCAACAGTAATTTCTAGGTTAGAACACATGGGTAATGAACATGTTACTTTAAAAAAACAGCTTTAGGCTAGAGAGCTATTGGGAATGTTAGTAATAAAAGTAATGAAAATGACATTGAAAACATAAGAAGAATCCTCTGTGGTGTTGTGAACTAGAAGGTTTGAAACAGATAACGTTTCTCTATCTCTTTTTAATTCTTCTCTGCAGCAGGATTTTTTTGTTATCTGATATATATGACAATTCAGTATTCAGATACGTTTTTTAAATGTCACATCTTTCCCCGTACTTAGGATCCCTGTTCCAGATGTGTTTGTTGATGATGTATCTGACAGAAAGGCTCCTGCAGTTTCTGTGCTTTCTCAGTCTGCACCTTACCCTCATTCAGATGGAGAATGGTCACCTCTTCAAAGGTACTTTTTCTGATACTACAGTCCTAGGTAGTACCTTCATCTTCTTTTTTCCATTAAAGTCTTACATGCCAGCGCTATGTGAAGTCCTACTGAAAGTTTTGATATCAAACATGGTCACTCACCACTGTTAGATGAATGCTTTCTGTAATTGCGTTCAGATAGTGTACAAAAGCTTCAGGTAAACTTTGTCCTTGGTTCAGCAAATGTATGCATACAAATGCAGGTCTACAAATTCTGAAAAATATTTTTATCTGTTAATGTCTCTGTTTGTTTATAAATACTGTAGAGAGGATGAATGTTTTGTGAAATGTGAATATTTCCCTGATGCACACACCTTGTAAAGACTGTAGTGGATGCTGGTCTATAAGTCTTTAGTACTCTGGGTGTAATCCTTTTAAGAATTTGAAAGATTGGAATTGATGTATAAAAATAAGATTTTTTTTTAACGAATAAGAATATGAGCTTTTCATGTCCCCTTTAATGAAATATTTATTATGTGAAAAGGACACATGCAGTAATTTGCTTACTTTTTCCTGTACGTGTGTTTGTGTGCATGTGTATACCTTTCATGTCAAATCAGAGCATCTTGGACCTCCTTTATTGTCTGGGGAACCCTGGCAAAAAAGGACAACATTTGCTTAATGTGCATTGCATTATAATTCCAATTAGGTCTGTGTGTGTGCGCCCCCATGCATGTGTGCTCCACATCCTCCGTGCAATCTGCTGGAGTACAGCACTATTCACAAGACCTTATGCTAAGAAGTCTAATCTCAATATCCTGCCTCTGTAGTTGAGGGGCTGAGGAAGGGACTGTGAGGAGATTATTTTAGGGCAAGGACTCAATTTAAATGTTTTGAATTGCACTCTGGAAGAAACTTGCTCCACTGCCTGTAAAGCTTAATGTGATTAACCTCACCAGTCTGGCAATAGCATATGTCAGTACTCTGTCCTTTAGATGGCTTTTGGAACTGTGTGCTCTGTTTGTTTCTTGATTGCAGTATTCTGGACTTTGAAAACTCTAGATGTAAATTCAGCATTCATGTATCTAATACACAAAGAGTTTGTGTTAATCAACACTGTTTTTCTTTCTCCCAACACGCTTTGCTGCCCAGTAAACCTATAGATTGTGCAGGGCAAACCTCTCTCCTCACTGTTCCAGCAGATGGAGGCCTATCTAACTCTTGTCCACAACAATCTTCCCACTTTTCTCTTCCAGACAGGTAGAACAGTTGTCCTCTTTTCTGGACTGCTTTTTACTCCTTTTAACACATTAATACACTTTTAACACATTAATACTCAGTGAACTGCGTTGAATTTATAACTGTACTTACTGCTAACCCAGATGCTTTGAAAGTGACACTGAAAACCACTTCCTCAGCTTGCTGCTTTGTGGGCATTGACTGGAGGTAAGTTACCTTGTTGAATCATCCATTGAATGAGGATGGCTGATATAACCTGGGTTAAAGCTCAAGTTAATTAAGATGATAACAACACCAAAAAGGAAGAACAAAGCTAGTGAAAACTTGCATTCCTTTGAAGATTAACATTTCCATGTATCTTTTTACAGTCAGTGTATATTTTAATGACGTTTTTATCTCTTGGTTTTCCTCAGTTGTTTGCTTGTGCATAGGTTGCAAAAGTAAAAGCAAAACAAAACACTAAGAGATTAAGTGATCAATAAGAAATGAAAAACTTGTCATGGGAGGAGCCCACTACCAAAATAAAACTCCTCTTCTTTGTTCCCTCGTTTGGGAGAGAGGAAGACTTTGTGTGTTGGGTTGCACTGGGGGAGAACATTGCAGAGTAAAGAGGACACAGTAGGTAAGGAAGGCATCCTGTTGGAGGTTTAGGAGACTAAGACTTAAACCTTCTCTGTAGGTAGGATTCTTCTGAGGGTGGACTCTTTTCTACAAAGGTAAAGTTGGATATAGACACTTTTTGTGTTATCTTAAATTTGAGAAGTCTCAAGATTCCCCAGACCCTTTCTTTCCATTAAGTCAGGGGAGAGAGGTCCCAACAACTCAGTTAAAAAATTTAAAGTAGGTGTCTGAATATGACCTCTACAAATCTCCTTTAATGCTGGGAAAACTTTGAGAATAAATCAGGCTAAATTGCTCATTGATTATCTCAATATAGTTGCCATACTAGGTGCCTAAGGCTGTATTGGAACTGATAATCTTGAGGTTTTCCCGGCTTCTAGATCTGCCTCCGACTGTGTTGCAGCACCAAGTCAAAGTGAGATCTTGGGATATTCAAAGCTCTTTGCCTTAGTGTTTTTCATTGCAAGGAAGGGCAGGTGCACAGGCTGGAACGGAGCAGTGGTGTGCTCCATGAACTTTCCTCTGGAGTTCACCTGACTTAGAGTCTAGATAGCTAAAGTGATGTAGTAACTTGTCTGAGTGAGGCCTTCTCTGTGTGTGCAGGTGTTGAAATAAATACCTGGTGGGTCTTTCAGCAATTTGTTTCACATGGAGGGAAAAAGGAACTTTATTATGACCACCTAAAAGAAGGTTTGGAGGCTCTCAGTTCTTGCTGTGACATGTACATGGCATAGCCCTCTTTCCTTCTGACTGTGTTTTCATGGATTATTTATCATCAGTGCTCAAAAGAAAAATCATTCTTGAGGAGAAAAGACAATGCAGAAAGAACCATGTCTTGCCTATACTGCCTAAGGAGACTTTCCACTGTGCATTTTGCAACTGGACTTGTCTATCTCGCATTGGCCTTTTTAGCCATCAACAGGTTTGCAGTAAGCGTGGGTAGAGTCCTTCCCAAATCTATGTTCACGAAGCCTAGTGATGAGATGTCATCAGTCAAGACGGGACTTTTCCTCAGCTCACACTGCTACTTTCTCAGAGATCTTTTTGCAATCAGTGGAAAACACTGCAGAGATCTTCATTGTTTGCTGTTGCAGAACTGCCTACTACAGGCCAAGTTTCTTGTTCTTTGACAATGGATTAGATTAAGTGCAATCATAGCCTGTTAAGGAATACGTAGGATTGTGACATAAGTATTCATCATTTATGGGATATGAATCAGAGATGCTGATCTAAGTGGCTGAAGTCTCCCTTCCTGCTTGTGCAGTGTTGCCAGGATGGGTGACTCTAGTTTGATCTCAAATATCTCAGCAATCTTTGCAAGGCTAGGGAATTTCAGCCAGGCTGGATCAGTCCCTAACTTAAGGACAGAGGAATTGCAAGAGATAACTCAGCCCAAGACAAACCCAGATGTGTGCATGGATCATCGGACAGCCTTTTCCAGCAAGAGCCTTCAGAGAGCAGAACTCTGCCTGCTTTAACATACACACATGTGCAAGTGTCATATTTCTGGTACTTGCATGTGTGTGTCCGGGAATGTAAATCATGGTACTCAGTAACAGCCTGGGCTCTTTTTCTCTGCACCCCAAATCAGTTTTCTCACTGCAAAATGCAGAGGTTCTAGCTAAAATGGAAACAATACCTCTATTCTCTCAGGTTGGCTGAGTAATTGAACCTGGGCTAAACGTACTCCAGAGGCCAGACTGGAGATTTTTCCAAGGTATTTTGAAGGTTAAAATGGCTGTAGTGCACAGATTGGGGAAGTCATGAAGTGACAAGACTTCTTTAAATCTAGGTGTTTTAGGCTTAAAGCACCAGTAGGAGCATTATTGCCTGTTGAGATTTTCTGAAGTGTCCAGGGTCCTGATTTCCAAAGTTTCAATACACCCTAAGCATGGAAAATACTGCAAATCCTACAAAATTTTCAGTGGGAGATGTAGAAGTTGCTGAAAAACCCACTAGGCATTTCTTGAAGTCTTAGAGCTTGAAAATACTTCTAAAATTGCATTGTATTTATTCCTTCATCTGTCAAATTGTAGGTTATACCCTAAGAACTGATAAAAATTTGAAGTTCTTAGGACCTTAAAAGATCTTCCACAGTGGTATGGCTTATGAATTTTATAATTTAATTAGGTAACATAAATATCTGTAGCTAAAAAGTCATAGCATTTGTCCATATTCAAAGTGTATCTTCCTGCAATATAGATGAAAATAATGAATAAAGTAGATAATTAGGTTGCTGTTATTTCAGATGTGAGTGTGAAGTAATCATTTTGCTGTGACCAATGAATTCCCTGCCAGATAGCTCTACAGAACTGCCTTTCATTGAAAGTGGGAGACCTTAAAGTAGTATCTAAAAGGGAGAGGGACTTTTGACAAGGGCATGTAGGAACAGGGCAAGGAGCAATGTCTTTGAAATGAAAGGGGCTAGGTTTAGATTGGACTTTTGGTAAGAAATTATTCACTCTGGGGCTATTGAGGCACTGGAACAGGATGCCATGAAAATTTGTGGACTTCCCATTCCTGGAGGTGTTCAAAGCCAGGCTGGATGGGGCTCTGCAGCCTGGTCTCCTGGCATGTCCCCTGAAGGGTGGTTGGATTAGATGATCTTTAAGGTCCCTTCCAACCTAAACCATTCTATGATTCCGTGATTCTACCTTCATTAAATTAGGAACTTCATGAGATAGGAAACGTTTTGTTTTTGAGAGTGAAAGTAGCTCATTCTGGACCTTTGACTTAGGAATCTTGTAGATTCTTTTGTAGCTTGTAGTTTTTGAATCAGAATTGAATGAGTATAGCAACACATGTTATGGCTCAGGGCTTTGTTTAGGGGGTTCTGAGTGAAATTCTGTGACTTATGTTATGCAGAAAGGCAGAGTAGATAATCAGAATTTTTCCTTTTGCCCTTAAAATCAGTGAATCATTGTTAATTAATAAGTGACTAGACATTACATGATTGACTTCATCACATTAAAAATATGCTACAAGCTGATAATTTACTAATTAATTATTAAATAGTTTATATTGAGTAGTTCTCCAAACAAACAGTTAACTGTGTTTGAACTGAAAGGGATCAAATTCTTTTTGTAGCTCTCCTGCTGTTCTCCATATAAACATGAATAAGCTAGTAGAAAGAAGGAGTCAACTGGATTCCTTAGACTAACTTTTTACTTAGTCAGAGTAAGGTGTCTTGTTGATGCAAGTGAGTAATTTCTGCGCTTCACGTCCATTATAATAATAATACTAACAACTATTCATCAACTGCTGCTGGTACCATCCACATTGTTTTTTCCATACAGAATACCAAAAATCCTCTGGAAATATTCAGGTCCAGTGTTCTTGTTCCATCTCTTTCAGCTTCTCAAATCCTACTTCCTTAACAGCACTTACTACAGAATGGATGAGACCTCTGAATACCAGTGTCAGAGGATCCTGAACTGTTTAACCATTTTGCCATCCTTTTATATTTTCAGTTGGCTCATGACTATTTCAATCTTCAGTGCTTTGGGTTGATGGATATTAGCGTGGAAAGTGCTTAGTGCATTGTGGTTACATTTCGTTTTGTAACATTTTTTGTTTTTCTTTAGCCAATCAGATTCACGTCCTCCTACTCCTCAGAGTGACTCAGAATTAGTCAGTAAACCTATGGACAGAAATGGACTGAAGGATAATCCCCACATGCACTGGGCGTGGGGAGAGCTACCCCAGGCTGCAAAGGTATCCAACGTAATTTGTTTAATTCCTGCTATCATCTGTTGTGCTTTAGTGGGGCACATCTGCTTGTTCTACTGCAGACTGCTGAAGAGGGGTCCTCGTTTTACGTAAAATTACAGTTTTTTATGCATAAGAATTACATCTTACTCCTTAGGAGGTATTGGATCTTACACCATGGATGTTGTCAATACTGATGATATACAGTAGAAAATAAGAAGTACCTGAGACCTGGTAGTCTTGTAGTCTTGTCTAAGTTACAAGCTTAAAAAAACAGATAGAATCAAACCCAATGTCCTTTGGTAAATCATTGAAATTCATAAATAGTCTTAAGATGGAAATTAGGTGCTTGGTGTTTGCAGTATACTTCACAAAAATTAAAATGTGTTCCTTGAGTACATAAGCATACAGAAACACCTGTATTTCTGCAAGCCCAGACATGCTGTTCTCTTGGCTGAGAGGACTGGCTTGGTGCCATTTGGCCCAGTTAGGTGGTGGGATCTGCAGCATTGTCTCCTGTGCTGCACAGTGACTGTGGCAGCTGTGTACACTGCAGTTCTGTCAGGTCCTGTCAGCTCCTTGTGATGACTGTGGAGTCAGAGCATCCACAAGGAAAAGGGGGAGTTATTATGCCTGCCCTAGGGTGTGAGAAATAAAGGTCAGATTTCAGTGGAATACTGCAACTGTGGGGGCCGGGATGGTGCAGGGTTTGGCCCCTCCTGCTGAAGGCTGGCTTCTCTGCAGACAGGAATGCAGGAGAGATGGAGTCACACACACAGCATAAAGAAAAAACGAAATTCTGCTTTGCAGGCCAGGGCAATGGGTATCCTGCTCAGAAAGAAGGCTTCTATGTTCTGGTGATGGCACCAGAATTATATTGGCACAATTATAATTTATCTTTAATTCACTATTGGTAACTAGTGACAAAAGCAGGGATGGGAATCCAGAATTCTTAATTTCTTCAGAAGAGCTCTGGTCTTTCCTTTAACAGGCCAAGGATGAACTGTCCCATCACCTCTGCGTTATTCTCCTCCTCATGTGTATTAAAAAAAAATTGGGAGCTGTTTTCTGTTCATAGAGAACCAATTTAAGAGCACAGGTCTATGCAGGAGTGTTGCCTTAAGCCCTAATAGTTTTTTGTAGTTTTCTAGGTTTTGTAAGCTTTATAAGTTTTATAAGTAGTAGAATTAGTTTTATAAAGTAGCAACCCTTATTCCCTTACCCCGTAGTAAATTCCTAACCCTTTTACCCCATTCTATGCTCCCCATATCAAATCTACCCCTGAAGCCAGTAGAAGATGTTTAGTCTCATGTTAAAGCAAGGCCTGAAATGTTTGGGAACAGCTGGATTAGAGCCTGAACAACAACACAGGGTCAGAAACTCGGTAACTGTGTACCCTTTGTGCTCTGAAGATGATGAAGATGATGAAGGGGTGGTCCTGAAATGCCCCCAGACCCAATTCTTGGGGGTGGGTCAAGAGGTGGACCAGAGCAAAAGTTACAGGGCGGACACCTTTAGGATTGGTCAATTAGTATTATAAAAGATGTAACACAGCTGTGTTCGGGCGAGCGCGTCATGTAATATCTTTTGCTATAGCTCGGTAAATCCTTTCCTTATCTCACCCCAACTAACTGCTTTGGAGTTTTTTTTTAAGTTCAGGTGCTAGCAGGCATCAGGAGTTTTCAGTTTGCAGTTTAGAATTTAGGGTTTCCTGCCAGCAAATTTAGGCATATCTTTTTTTATCACAGTCACATAGCCTGGTGTGTGTTGCAAATCTTATTCCTGGAGGCTTTTCCCCCTGAAGTCCCTGTCTGTGTCCTTAGACAAGTTATTCTGGGTTGATCTGGCCATACCTGAATTGGGAGTTATACTCTGGATGCTTTTGATCTTCATGTAAGAGTTGTTTGTTTGCTATGACATGAAGGTTATAGCATCTGTACAGATGCTGCTGTAGTTCAGCTCCCCTCTGTAAGAACACTTCCTATCCCACACATTTAGAGAAGATCTGAAATTGTTCCTATAAAGTGATTTTTAAAATCTAAATGTGGTGTATAGATGAATGACGGTGTCCTGGTGCCTGAGAGCATCCTGATTGTGCAAGGACTTCAGTCTGCACTACCTTCTCCTATTTGTCAGGGTTACCTTCTGAGGGAAAGCCAAGATTTTCACAGGCAGGGAGGAAGGCAGGGTAGGAGGTGGGATGTGCAGGTGAGTGGAACATGAAGACTGTAGAGCAGATTGCAGAACAAATCTTTCCTGGCCCCAAGATGCAGATGAATTTTGTGCAAGCAAACACACAGCAGAAAGGTCTTTTGTACACTGTAATTTCCATCTCAGTTAGCAATGGCTTTCTGCCGTAGATGGTTATCTTGAGAATCTCATCTCACTGGAGTGAACCAAACAGGTTAAATTCTGGCTGTTGCATTTTTAAAGAGCTTTTCTGTATAATAATATTCTTAATTTTCCTCGCAGGCCAGTTCTCTACTCAAAGCGAAGGAACCCAGCGTGGTGGATGTAAATCCTTCTGAAAGCACTCACTTTCGGGTCATCCAGAGCTCTCCTGTAGAGGAGTTTAATACAGTGTCTCCTTCGCCTGCCCTTGGACAAGCAGATGCAGCAACTGCTGATGAAAGTGAGCTCTTACCAGTTGATACAAATAAGCCAGAGACAGAGTCACCAGGAGCAGCTGTACCACCGTTGCCTGCCAATGAAGAAATAAAACAAGCTGCAGCTTGCTCAACCCAACCGACTGGCAAGACAGATTCCCCTTCAAGAAAGAAGGGTAAAGCTGTTGATTCTGCACTTTTACGTATATGATTTTGTCTTCAGATTTCATGGTGGTAAAGCATCTCATTGCCATATAAATTAATCTGTGCTCTGGAGACACTTTCAGGTCTGGAAAGGAGTAAGCTTTGGAAGGAGCCTTCAAAACCTCAGTTGTGCAGCAGGCTGTTCACAAGAGATATGTAGTAGATAGAAGATTCTCCGTGGTCTGGAGTTTTTGGCAGCTCTGTGCATATGAGGAAGAATGTGAGCAAAACTTGCTCCAATTTCCTTCATGTTTGATAGATTCAGGGATTTCACTCTGTAGATAAGCACTCTGTAGATCTGCTGGTTCACCTGAGTTATATGTTGCTGGTAACTGTGGAAACTGCTGTAGTAAAACAGTTGTAGTATGTCTTTTGCACAAACAGCAGATTTGCCTTAAAATGGGGTGCCTTTTTCAGTTCTGTGTAGTAAATATCCTGTCCTGAATATGTGAAATATAACTCCATTTACTTTTCTACTTCCTAATTTCTGGGCTCTATATAAATGATACTTTATAACAAGTGTTACAATCTTCACATGAAATTTATTTGCTTACAAACTACCTGTTTTAGAGTACTCATTCTGTATTTATGTAAGCTCTATATAAGCCTAGTTTGTGCAGCTGCTTTTTAATCAGTAAAAATACAAGTTTCTTAGCTTCTTCCCCATGCATTTTGCTGTCTCTGAAAACCAAAAAAAGTGATGTTACTCTGCTTACTATTCAGTATTTGTATAACTTTTTTCTGATTCCTTTTCTGATGTTTGGTGTTGAAAATTGGGATAGTGAGAAGTTGTGTGTTTGAAAATCAATTCCAAATTAGTTTTGGCCTCACAGTGGTTACTTGTCTAGATGTACTAGCAACAACAGGACAGTGATGGCTCTGTGTGTTGGTCCTTGTGCCAGACTTAAGAGCGTTGTCTTGTCCCCTACAATGGTGCATGTGCACGGGCAACACATCAGTTGTATGTGCTCATCAGTGAGATGTCTCCATATCAAGCCACTTATAGTGTGTTAGTGACTATAGTCTGGTCTCTTACTTCCCTTTTGCAAGGAGGGATTGAAGATTAGGTTTAGGAGATTAAATGCTCTGATGCCATACTGTGGCAGTAGGCCTATGCAAATATTTAGAAGGTTTTCCTCTTGCTGTTTTCCTGCAGTGACCACTGACTTCTGATTCCTAGTGATCTTGTCTGGCGTAAGGAGTCGTCGGCATGTCTCAAACCTAGTCCTCTGATGTCCCATTTTGTGTATTCGTAGTTTGAACAACTTGTTTTGAAATTTTTGGGAGTACCATTTTGTACAAATACAGTTCACAAACTGTTACAATTTGTCTGGTTTCTCAATCTTAACGTGAATAGTTAAACAGTAATAACAGCTCTGGATTGTTACTCAGAAAATATTAATTAATGGGCTGATTTGTACTGTTCTTTACAGATAAACGAAGCCGGCATCTTGGTGCTGATGGTGTCTATTTAGATGACCTCACTGACATGGATCCAGAAGTTGCTGCACTTTATTTCCCTAAGAAGTATAAGTTCTTTTCTTATATATATACTTTTTAAAGAGCTCTTGTCACCTTCCATATTTAGATCAAACTCATTGCCAACCAGATAAGACCTTTTTTTTCATAGTCCAAGTGGAGATGAAGGTAGAAGGAAAATAAAACTCTGTAGAGAGGAATATTAGAGCTTTTGGAAGGAGCTGCATTTGGGCCTGAGAAGTGTGCTTGCAGCTTCTTTTCAGTTTTGGTCAATTAAGCTTCATATATTGATTGTAGATTATTATGTAATATACACTGATGTTCGTGAGTGTTACTCACATGTCCTTGGAGAGCAGTTGGCTTTGGGATATATTTATCCCCATGTCCTCGCTTATTACCATGAAGAACATATCTTACTGTTGACAGTATTGGCAGAAAATTGTTGCTCTAGTGTTGCTCTACTGTGGGTTATCACCTATAAATATGAATGTGAGAAAATAATTTCTGGAAGATGCATGACAGAGTTACATGTGAAAATATTGCACCCTGAGCATACGATTTCCATCTCATTCTGACATTTATTAGATCCTTTTGTAACATTTATAGCTCCTCTTTCCACATCATACTCTAGTCATTTGACAAAAGTCATTGAGCAATAACTAAAGTAGCTTGTGCATTTTATTTTTCTTGTTTGCTTGCCTAAAGTCAGCTGTTGTAATATTAGCATTTCAAAAAAGCTGAAATAGGTTAGTTATATGACGAAAACGTCGAATTGCAAATTTCTTAATTTTTGCATTCTTATAGCTCTGGAGTGAAAAGCAGAGTTTGATGAGCTTGCATTTTGTAATAATTATCTCATCTATACAAAAATTTTAAGTGGGCATAAGGACTTATTGTTTCTTAAAATTTTAATCCCAGTAGTTTATATGTAGAGTGTTTTATTTATAGGTACATGACATAGAAATACACAAATAGACACATTTTTGTTTGGTTTTAGCTATCAGTTTATATAATTAATATAAATTAAATAATAAACTAATATGTTTATTCTTGTTCCCATGTGGCAATAGTTCTACTATTGCTACTACTACTAAATTCTGCTTATAGTAGCATTATTTTGTCTACTAAGATTGTACAGTTTGTCTTATTTTTCTTATCTCTTGTAAATAAGTGAAGATAGTATTATACATGCCTAGTTTAGGCAAATAATTAGAAGTAGTCTAATAGTTGAGGGTACATGAGGCCTATATTACTTTGTTCTGTTTTGCTGTAAAATTCAAACAAATTATTTTTCTTTCATTTTTTTTTCTTCTTTTTTTATCTTAGTATGCATAAAACGTATACAGTGCCTGTTGAAGGGAGTGAATTTGGGAAGGAATACATGAAGACTGAATTCCTGATTTTTCTTTTCCAGTGGGGATAATGTCCAAAGCAAGAGCACGAATGACACGGGGCCGCGGTCAGCCAGCCACTCTCCACAGTCTGTTGGGAGCTCAGGTGTTGACAGTGGAGCCGAAAGCACCTCGGATGGAATTCGGGATTTGCCCTCCATTGCCATTTCTCTCTGCGGAGGCCTTACTGACAACAAAGAGATAACCAAAGGTACGGAATGACTTTCTGAATTGCAGGCATTTGCTGGCAGCCAGGTTTGAGCATTGCAGCCTGAGGCTGCAGAGCCCTCCTGTGGCTGTGCTCAAAAATGTGTTGAGAAGATAAATACTGGTCACGTAATAATCAGTTTTCTAGAACTTTTCATGCTTAGAATAGTAGGCTTATGTAGAACTTACTATTTTTAACACGTTTTAATGATCCACTACATACAAAAATGTTTGAAAGTATTTTATTGGTATTTTTATTTCCTGATAGTGTTATGTTTTGTATCAAAATAGTGTTAGTGGTGCTTTTACCACTTGGTATTGTATATAGCTTGGAAATTCACAGCTGTCAGTGTCAGGAATGAAAAAGGTGGTCTGTAAATGGGGACATGAGGAAAGAGAGTTGGAAAGCTTAACCTGAGTTCCTGTCCTAACTCCAATTTCTTGTGTAACTTTTAGATACATCACTTACAGTACTCTATTCCTTAAACTTCCAGTAGCATAAGGAGAAGATGAATGTGTTAAGACTTACACTTTCTGCAGTATTGTGGCATCACAAAATTATATGAGCCTAATGCTACGCTGATTGCTGCTCAGAAGCTTTGTATTAAAACATTTCAAATATACTCTGATTTATTGGAGTCATATTGTTGTCTGAATCACTTGTGAATTACATAACTTTTATAAAAGGAGCTTTTCCTCCCTCACAATTACATCCCTGAGCTTTCACTTCAATTATATGTTGAACAGGAAGGACACCCAGCAACAAACAAAAAAACAGCATCTTCTGTCTCTGAACAACTTGTTTCCATATTACAGTTAAATCTCAGCACCCTCATAATGAGTGTGAAACCTGGTAGCCTGAGAGATGCTGAGAGGTTTAGGTTGGCCCATCTCAGGCATTTATAAATGCATGATTTACAAATGTAACTTTTTCCCCCACAGAAGAATTCTTAGAACATGCAGTGACATATCAGCAGTTTGTGGACAATCCTGCTATCATTGATGACCCTAACCTTGTGGTTAAGATTGGAAATAAGTAAGTATATTTCAGGAAAAAAAAAATCCTGTTGTAAGAAAGACACTTCTGTAGCATTTTGGTGCATTAGATCAGTTTAGCCATAGCTGAAAACTGGGTTTTGAATGTCTGTAGCTTGGATTCATCCAGAAAGGTTCAACTCCCTGGTGAATTCAGGCACTTCTAGTTACCTTTCCTCCATTAAATTGAAAGTAAAGAGCAGTTTCACATGACCTGTTACAGCTAACTGACACAATCTGAATTTCAAGAAGCTGCTATTAAATGCTAATAGTATTCACACTCAATTGACAGAGTAAAAATTAAATATGATATGAACTTGCTAAGGCTTGCCCTGAGCCAGTTTGAATAATTAATATTTGCAGGGATATGTCAGTCTGCTTGCAGTCACTCAGTACCCAGCACTTTTTTTGTATATACAGAATATTTTGCTAATATTCAGTATATATTAGCAAAAGTATATGTTAGCAATGCCTATGGAGGTGTTGCTTTTCCATACTTGTCAAACTTCAACCACTGAGTATGAGACTTACATTTCTGCAAGGGTAAGATTATTTCATTATTATATTGCCAGCAGCAGGGCCCCACTGTCGTCTGTGCCAGATGCAGATGCAGCTATTTGAAGGATTCTTTAACTTAAAAACTTTTTGCACCTGGCAAACAGTGTTAGAGGATAGAGGAGACATCCTGGCGTTGTGCTGCATTTAGAGGTTTGGCCACCCTGTAGTCACAGACACTGCCTATGCAAATCTCATGTACCAGGTGATAGTTTGCACTGTGTTTATGGCCTCATACCTGACCCTCTCTGTGCTCTGAGGTGAGTCATTTCCTGCTTCCCTGACAGTCATTTGATTTTGATGGTAGTATTTACCTGCCTACTGAATGTGTTGGGAATAAAAGAGTACTTAGTGAGGATCTTACTGTCATATTCTCTGAATTGTTGTGTGAGCTTCAGCTTCTCTAGATAATGGATACTGTGATAGTCCTACTGTCTGTAACAAGGGTTGAGCCCTGTTCAACATGTAATAGCAGAAGCTTGACATCCTACAGACTATAGCCCTTGACTTTTATGTAGTTTCTTGATGGAAGAACTGAAAAACTTGTAAAAAATGTGGCTCATGCTGTGATAATGAGGTGTTGTAAGGATATTAGCTGGATGGAGAATTGTGCTCAATGGCTCTATGTCCAAGTGGAGTGTGATAATGAGCAGTGTTCCTCAGGGCTGTGTCTTGGGACTGGTGCTCTTCAGTATCTTTATCAATGACACAGACTCTGAGATTGAGCACACCTTCAGCAAGTTTGCAGATGACACAAAACTGAATAGTGCAGTTGAATCAACAGAAGGAAGGGATGCCATCCAGAAGGACCTGGACAAACTTGAGAAATGGGCCCTTGAGAACCTCATGAAGTTCAACAAGTTCAAATGCAAGGTGCCGCGGTTGGGTCAGGGCGATCCCAGGCATGAGCACAGACTGGGAGATGAACTCATTGAGAGCAGCCCTGCAGGGAAGGACTTGGGGGTTCTGGTGAATGAAGAACTGGACGTGAGCCAACAGTGTGTGTTTACAGCCCAGAAGGCCAACCATATCCTGGGCTGCATCGAAAGCAGCGTGGCCAGCAGGTCAAGGGAGGTGACTCTGCCCCTCTAGTCTGCTCTGGTGAGACCCCACCTGCAGTGCTGTGTCCAGGTCTGGGGTCCCCAGCACAGAAAGGACATGGACCTGTTTAAGGAAGTCTGAAGGAGGGACACAAAGGTGCAATCAGAGGGCTGGAGCACCTCTCCTATGAAGACAGGATGACAGGGGTGGGGTTGCTCAGCCTGGAGAAGAGAAGGCTCCAGGGAGACTTCATTGCAGCTTTTTGGTGCTTCAAGGGAACTTAGGAAAAAGGAGAGCAACTTTTTACATGGGCTGATAGCGATAGAATAACGGGGAACAGTTTTAAACTAAAAGAGGAAAGATTTAGATTAGATGTTAGGAGGAATTCTTTGCTGTGAGTCACTGGAACAGGTTGCCCAGAGAAGCGGTGGATCCACCATCTCTGGGAGTGTTCAAGGCAAGGGGCCCTGAGCAACTGGTCTAGTGGAAGGTGTCCCTGCCCTTGGCAGGTGAGTTGAAATTAGATGATCTTTAAGGTCTCTTCCAACCCAAACATGTGATTCTATGATGACTTGAGCAATGTGTGACAAATAACCTTTCTAATCAAGGATCTAGCTTCTCTTACATACCCTGAAAAGTATATGCCATAAATACCTGTGGAAAAAGATGGGTCTGTTATTAGTAGTATAAGTCAGGGTTTGACCTGTGCTTTATGGCTTTAACCTGCCAGGTGATAAATACGAACTAGATTGTGAATTGGGATTACAAAATGCAGTAATTGTCTCTCTTGCGTGCCCAGGTACTATAACTGGACGACAGCTGGTCCCCTTCTGCTGGCAATGCAGGCATTCCAGAAACCTTTGCCAAAGGTGAGATTGAACATGAAGGTTGGTAAGAAGAGGAGTTGTGAAATTATGCCATTGATTAAGGGAGGAAAGAGGGTTGTTGTATGAGAGATCACAGTACTATCTATCCACGCATAACCATTCGTCTAGCCTATGCTAAGGACTAAATAAACTGGACTAAGTTTGGTTTGTGAATAGTGTTTGCTTGCCGGGCAATTACACCTATTTTGAAGAAGGAAAACTTTCTTTTTTACTTCATTAATATGGATTGTAAATATAAGTTATGTTGGCCCGTGTTAGTGTTTGAGAAAAATTTTTTATGAGTGTGAAACTTAGTGTGTTCATATTTTATTTTTTTTTTAGTGGTTAATGTATATTCTGAAGGCTGATAACTTTCTAGACAGCGCAGTTTTAATTTAGTGGAGAAGCTGGTATTTACAGGTGGAACAATCTGTATGATTGGGAAGGTTTACTTGGTTGAACTATACCTCTGAAACTTAAATTACGGATTTGTTCTGCCAGTCATCCTGCTGGTTTTCTTCATGACTTGTTATTTATAGTTTTGATTTGCTGTAGTTATGAAACTAAGGAATTGAAATACTAAGATACTTTATTAAAACAGATACTGTGAAGTGATTGAAAACTGAAGTTTTTTGCAAAAAAATCACTCATGCTCTGCAAAATACACTTAAATGCATGTCTAATTTTAAGCCTGTGAATTCTCTCACTAAAAGTCAATAGGACATCTGCTTGAATTTTTGATATGTTTGAGAACCTCTTTAAATTGCAGCTGTTGTTCTCAGTGGTGGCATTCCATTCTCAGTAGCTCCATCTACTCCCTGTTTTTTTTATTTTGTTTAAAATGTTGTCATTTGCTCAACTTTATTCCTCTGTAATTTCTTTTTTTGTCCTCATATACTTTAAATAATACAGTGAAGAGAACCTATGGAAAAACTGAGCAAAGGGGTGCATTGTCCCACATGTTAGCTGAGTGCATCCTCCTCTCTTAACTGCTAAGTGTTCTTAGAATTTTTTTTCAATTTTAAAAAAGTCACTAATGAACATCACAGCTTTCTTTTGGTGACTTTGCTTACAGTGGAAGCTATAATCTCAGAAGGCAGTGGCTAAGCTGTTCCAGGGCGTACCAAACCCTGTGGCCACCTTTACTATAATATTTTCCCTTTTCATCTTTTGCTTCTCTCTGAGTGAAAGAATTCAGCTCTGCTTTTTGCAACACATAAGGCTCCAGTCATAATGCATATTGAAAGAAACTTCGCTACTTGTGTCCAGTACGTAGAACCAATGAAAAGTAGCCAGGGTTTATAAAAAAAACAATTTTAACATTGTCAGTCAAATTCACAGCATCGTACAAAATTCATAAAAGCTAGTAATGTCTTTGCATTTTCCTAAACTGGTCATTAATTATGAACTTTACAGTTATTTTAAAATGAGAATAGCCATCTTGCATGTCAGTTTTTTACTGTTTTGCATGACAGTTCCTTCAGGAAGTGATATTTTTCTCTTCTTTTTTTTTTAAACATATAATTTGTACTAAATAACTTAAAAACAGTAGGTTCTCCATTCTAGACATTATACTAATATCTCTTTATGCTTTTTTTTTTCTTCTTTGATTTGGTTTCTTTTTCATTTTCCTTTTAAATGTACCATAAGTATTCATGCTTAAGTTACTTCAGAGCAGCTCTGGATACCATTAGATTTTGCTTTAGTAGAATTTATGGTCCACAGACAGTATGTTTACTTTTATTCTATTATCAGTTAAAATTGTGTGTTTGGCACTTTTTCATTTACATATATCAGGTTGTCCTTTGTTTTGGGCCTTTTTTATGTTACCATCCATTTATCACAGGCAACTGTGGAATCTATAATGAGGGACAAGATGCCCAAAAAAGGTGGAAGGTGGTGGTTTTCGTGGCGAGGGAGGAACAGCACTATTAAAGAGGTAAGTTTAAGAAGCAAGCAAGAGTTTCCTTCTGGTTTCAGTGGGAAGGCTGTGTATCTCCATATTATCCCTCAGAACTTTACTTTAGAGAGTAACTCAGTCAATTTGACTGAGGATATACACATTAAGAGATGTTTAAACATGCTCTGGAGTCTGATTTCTTTTGACTTTGGAAAGCTTTGGATCAGACCCTGCCTGAAACATTTGACTGAAGAGTTTTGGTTCTGCCTTTATTTTTTATAAACAAACCTGAGGCAGTATTATCTAATCCATTCAATCTCTTTTTGGGAACCTAGAATCAAAGAGTTGTGCCACTAATTTAATGTTTTCATGTGGACTACCTACTTTTCTGCAGCTTTCTCTTGATAGTTGAGGAACAGACATATTTATGAGTAGTGTGAGCTGTAAAATTCAACAAAAATTAGGATGGAAAACTGACTATATATATTAGTTTGAAAGTCTTCTGGAGTTTCTTTTCAGAGCATTAAAAGTTTGTGGTAACAGTCTTAAAGCCATGGATGAACATTAAAGAACAGTGAAAAAACCAAAGCTTTATATGAAATATTGATCTCCTGTCTAGACATATTTAATCTTTAAAGTTGTCTAATAAAACCTCTTCATTTTAATTTATTCTACTGAAACGTTAGTACTTGAGGGGAGAAAATGACTTCTAATACAATTTTATGGTTATGCCTCAGTCAGGAACTTCTTTAGCCTTGTATGAAATAACCATTGTACTGATCTGTGGATATGGGCTTCAGAGCATGAGATTTTGGTTTTATAATTGTTTGTAGTTTTTAGAATTTATCTCTGGAAGTATTTGGTTATCTCTTGAATTGTGGAACTATTCACTATTTAAAAATCTTGTGGAATGACAATCATAGTGTTCAGTATCAAGGTAAGAGCAGTTTGGAAAGTTTTATTGGATTAAAAATTTTAACGATTCTATGAAAGGTAATTGCATTTTTTTCCATTTCTCCAGAGTCATACTTTGCTTTTTCAGGTGAAATATAGCTGTTTGAGGTGTATGAACTGAGTAGTTATGGAGTTGATCCCAGAACTTCAGCAGTACTAGATGTGAAATCTGATATTTCTCTACTTCTTCCATGCAAAACTAAATCTTAATTATCCTCTGGGATATTTGCATTTTTTAGGTCTTTGTACAGCCTACATTCTTTAAGAAACCATGAGATTTTACTTTGCCTACAAGCAAAGGAAACAAACATTCTGTTGATTTTTACCAAGTTTGTACAAGACAGGATTTGATTTTCAAGTGCTTTTCTAAAAACATTTGCTTGCTGCTCGACAGGATGTGTCTAGTTACTTATACTTGTGTTTGTTACAGGAAACAAAGCCAGAGCAAGGGATGAGTGAGAGTGGACTTACAGAAGACTCTTCACAGATGAGCAGGGCAAACAGGTACCCCCAAAATCATCTGTACCTCAGATAAGCAAGAGTTACCTCTAAAAGTGAAAGCACCTCGTATATTTTGATCAAAGGAATACTGTCTCAGGGAAATAAGTTTGTTACTCATTGCACCACATAAGTGCAGATAGGAGTGCTCTGCCCATGGCAGGGTTGCAGACTTCGTGGGTGCACCCTGACATTCCTGTGGTTTGACTGGCAGCTCTGTGGCACACCTTCCCTGATTTCAAGGGAACATCATAGATGAACCCATGTTTTTGTGAGATCCCAGTTGCTAAAATTTTCCATTTACTTGGATTTATGGCCTGACCACTTAGGTTGTTCCTGCATATTTTGGGAAGTTCAGGGGCCTGAGATTTTCCAGAGTGTTTTTCACAGGTAATAGCCATGTTTTCTGTTACTTCTTTCAAGGATTGCAGGAGTCTCTTCCTTCTTGTGCTCCAAACGAATCACATTGTGTAGCCGGAATCTCACCTTTAGGAGGGTTGCATAAGATGATCTTTAACTTGCTTTGGAGGGATGAGTTATCCAGGAACAGCTCTCCTACCTTGCCCCTTTTCTGTGCATACAGATCTTAATGTAAAGACAACTCATCTGCGTGCTGCCTGCACTTACAGTTGAAAAGGGCCAGATTCAGATATTCTCATTAAATTAAGTTTGGGGATCACCTTTCTGAAACAAAAAGTTTGTTTTCTTTCTGGTGGTCAGCAGCTGCAGTCCAGGTGAATGGGCTGGAAGGAAGATTCCTCATTTTGTAGGAGACTGTTGTCTCTGTTGCTTCTCTGAGATTGAGAGCCATGGAATAAATCAGGAAGGCTGATTTTACTTTTAGGGATGACACGTGATGTTTAGGTCTGTTTCTTACATGGTTGCTTAAAGATAAGCTTTAAAGTGGGATCAAGACTTCAAGCAGACTAGATCCTGAAATTGGCGTTCTTTGTTTAAATTTTAACTGGCCTTGGAAGTCTGTCATTAAAAATTTACTGTTTGCAAGCAAAATGTGACAAGTGGGATGTTGAGAAAAGCTTCTGAGATGAGATGTCACAAAAGATAAAATAGGCTTTTAAATGTTGCTAGTCATGACATACAGTAGCTTGATACTGGGTCAGGACTTCCTAACATCAAACAACATCCAGGTGTGATTGAAATAAGAGGTCAAATGCTGATTGTTTTAAAGACAAGATTTGTAGGATCTGAAAGAGTATTTTGCCTTCTGCCTACAGTGATAGATTTTTTTGGTGCAAACCTTTTCTCTGAAGAAAAATACCCTTAACATAACCCTCTATGAAAACTGGTTGTACCAGAAAAAAAAATACCAAACCTATACCAATGCATATTTAAACACAATAGTGTGAGGGAGCTCAGGTTTTATGACTTTTCATCATTGTATCCTGAATGGGATAATCCTGAAAATTCTGGAAAAGAATAATCCAATGAGCTGAACTCAGTCAGTGAAAGAGAAGTTACTTTGTATAATAAATTCTCCACCCCTTGCATTCCTTTTTTATTAATTTTTAAATTCTTTGGGGGAGGAGAAAAGGGGGAAAAGAAAGCCAGAATAACAAATGCATCTCTCTTCTCCTGAGAACAGAGGATTTTTTGTTGTTATAGTATCTGGTGGGTATTATTTTTTCTTTACCACTGTGAGATTTTTTGAGTCAATGCAGCACATTAGTTTACATTTGTTAAATTTAAGTACTGAAAACAAGTGAATGGCTAGAGAAATCCAACTATGAATAATGGGAAACATGCCTGAATGAAAATTCAGTGCTTCATTGATATATTCAAAGTCATAATGTGAATGGCCTCCTGTGAGACAGTACTTGGAAGTAGAGAATCAATCAAATCAGACTTATTTGGTGACTCATTGTTAATGCATTTTTAATGGATACTGAGATGCATTTACTGACATGATAACATCATTTTCTCTGTGTGCAATGTTCCAGAATAAAAGATGAATCTTCTTCAAGCGATGAAGACCCTAGAGCTGCCAAACAAAACCTTGGGTCATTGCAAACCAGCTCCAGTCATCTCTCATTATTGTCTGGAGTCAGTTACAAAAAATCACTCCGACTCACTTCTGACCAGCTTGTGAGTTAATTTTATATCCTTGTCCTAAATGTCATTTATAATACAACATGAGCCAACCACACTGTTATTCAGGCTTGCAAAGCTTAATTACCTTTCATGTCTTCCATTTAATTCCCTCTTGTTACATTCAAAAAAAAAAATCAACTTTCCCTTTCTCTTTTATATATTAAGCATGAATGTTGTTCCTTGTAGCAAGTGCTGGCATTCAGAGGTGGGATCCCATTTAGAAAAATGTCAAAATTAAATTCCAAAGTATGTATTTTTCAGCTGTGTAGAAGTGTACTGGAGCCACATCATTTTTTGTAGTATGTATAATGTGTGTATGTTAACCCACAGGCCTCTCTTTTTTTTTTTTTCTTTTCTCCTTTCCTTTCATTCATAGGCAGACAGTCACATTTTGCATAAATACAGTTTTCTGTTAGTAACTTCTAAAAGAGCTGCTTGTGAATTTACTGTGAGGCCAGACTATTAATTGTTTTGAAGCCATTTCTTTTCCTCTGTGGCAGAGGTGTTTTGACTAATGGTGACAAAACTGTTTCCATTTTGTGATCTGTACATTTCAATTTGATCTGGAAAAATGGGCTACTTTAGGGAGATACTTTTTGTTATCTTATCTACAGCCTATCAGTTTTCTGAAGGAAACCCACTGCATTTACAGCATTAAACAGCCCACAGGGTGTACAGCATTAAGCAGCCCATAGTAAAAAATACAGAATTTTTCCCAAGAGAGAGATGGGGTGTGTTGGTAATTTTCTATAGCAAACAGAAAGCAAGGGTGGCATAAATATATTGATAAGTTTCAGAAATTAGCTGAAACTGAAGCTGCTCTTAAATTGTTTTCTTGATGAAACAGTGGGTGAGACTGATCCGTTACCCATCAATTATTCTTCATTCTCACCTCCTTTTCACTTTTTTATTAACTGAAAAATTACAGTGAAAGATAACTAAGAAAAAGATACACTTGGAATATTAAATTCCTACAAATGAACAGGTTGGTCCACAAATAGAGTCAAATCAGTAGTCTCTTGTCCAGCATGTCACTGAGTAATACAGGGAACAGTGAAGGTCAGCAAAGTGAGACAGTGAAGGATATTTAGTGGAGACTGAAGGATGATAGGCCATATGGTGTGAGAGGTGGGTTATTGTATGAAAGAGATGAAATACCACAGAACACAAATCCCCATATAAACATGCTCAATTAAAGTTTATAGACTTCACGTTACTCACGTGCCTCTGCACGTGTATCTGTATTTTAGAATAGAAAACCCCCAGAGATGGTCCCTATTCCACCATTTGTCTGTTTATGTGAACATTTGGGGATTTTATTTTTTTTAAATATACCTCATTGTGAAACAGATTTTTATTTGCTTTGTTCTGTTCTTTATGTCAATATCTAATATACGCCACAGAGGACAAACCTTTGCTGTCTTTATTTAGACCATAGCTCTGCTGAAAGCAGTAAGATTCAGTGCGACAGAGGCAGTGATAATCTATGGCTTTGTGTTTGCACTGTGCCCATTTCCAATGCTCAGTTTGTTGATCATCTTGCTGATAATGTCTTGCAGAAAAGCTTAAAGCTCAAGAATGGCCCCAATGATGTGACCTTCAGTGTTACAACACAGTATCAAGGCACTTGCCGCTGCGAAGGCACCATTTACCTGTGGAATTGGGATGATAAAGTTGTTATTTCTGACATTGATGGAACAATCACACGGTGAGTTCATGAGCAGGGAGAGACTCTATCTGCAACAAGTTGCTCTTCAGACTAAAGCAAAAAGTAATTAACAAGGAATTTTTTAGTCCCAGCATCATTACATTCCAGTGTTTTCTGAGGGTGTTTATTTTTTTTTAAATTTGGCTATCAAACAATGTAAGAATCCTTAGCTGAATTCTTAATTTAATAAAGACAGATGCCATATATTCCCATTATTTGTCACCTATTGGTGTTTCATGATTGTATTTACACCAGTACTGGAGGACTTCCTGCAAAATCCTAACCTCTTTGCTGCATCACACTTACAAAGTGCACTTGCTACGTTAAAAAGAAGAAACATGTGAATTTTTGTTTTAGAGGGCATTACTGGGGCATTCCAGTGAGAGGCATTATTATTATTTAGAAGACAAGACTCCAAAATCAATGTCAGAATTGTAGAATCTGGTGGAAAGTTTCAGATTAGTACTTTGGTTTAAAAACCCAAAGTTTTGAAGTGACCAAAATGATTCACTGACTCACTGATTTTTATTTAGTTAGTTATTTAACATCTGCAACCGGACTTGCCTATCTCATATTGGCCTCTTTAGCCACCAACGCACTTGCAACAAACGTGGGTAGAGCTCTTCCCAAATCTTTGTTCGCGTAGCCTGGCCATGATTTAACATTGGGGAAAACAATTGTGTGTGGAACAGAGGAAACACAAAATAAAAATACAAGCATTGTCTTTGTAAGTGAAATGCTTAGATTTTGTTTTTAAATCAATTTATGTCAAAATTAAACTTATCTTTCTCTAATCAGAAAAAAGAATGAGGAAAAATAATTTCCGAGAGTAATCTGGGAGGAATTAAAATACTTGATTTAAACTGAAACTCTCTTCTTTCTTGTGATTTATCCATTGTATTGCAAACTTCTCTTTTGGTGCAAACTTCTTGTCTGTTTGTTTTTTTTTTTTTTAAGCTTCGATAAAGTTAGTGGGATCTATTCTTCACTCTGTTGTTGAGCTGCCCAGAGTTACTTAATCACTTCACCTTACGATACCAGTGCAAATCCACCCTAATCCACTGTCCAATGTTTTTCCCTCTACAATAAGAGATATTCAGGGTGTGGACTTCTTGCTGTGTATCTGTACAGTGCTTAGTCAAGCAAGGTGTCTATTTGCACCATTTGTTATTATACTGTAAATAATTTTCTCATATAAAGCAGGAAATATATTGAAACCAGAATAAATATTTCAAAATAACTCATATGTGACCAACTCCTGGCTTTATGTGGAGAAGTTTGAAGTAAGCTAGAATGTAACTTACCTCACACTCTCAATTCCCTGCAAACTTCCCTCATGAGCATATTTGTTTTTTTTAGAAAACATTTAATGTAAACCTCAAAAGGTATGCTTAGGACTGGTGGCCTCCTACATGTCCGATTGATGACCTATGTGCTGTAACTTCCATGTTACATTATGGGTTACAAGCTTATCTGTCTTGGGGCACAAAAGTAATTAAAACAACGTGGCCAAGGATGAACATGTCAGTCTGTCTCAAAAGAAAGGGAAATAAAATAATCCTCCTCTGATTACAGTCAGTAACTTACAGAAAACCTTATTTTCATTTGCTGCTATCCAAGTAAGCTAGTGGGGTTTGTATTATCCTCAACTGTTACTGTAAGTGTTTGGTTTTTTTGGTTCAGTTATATTGTTTTTCCTTTATTCAGGTCAGATACTTTGGGCCATATTTTGCCAACTCTTGGCAAAGACTGGACACACCAAGGGATTGCGAAGCTGTACCATAAAGTGAGCCAGTGAGTATTCAGTAAATCTGTTCATGCATCTGTGGCTTATTTGTGTTTATTTATTTGTACATAAAAATTAAAATTTCTGTAGGTTTCTCTTAACCTATAAGGATAACAATTTCATCAATATCTCGTCACTTCAGTGATGCTTACACACTGTAAGCATCTGCTGCTTGGTATCCAGAGCAAAACCTTCTTTGTGATACCAAAAGCCCCCTATCTATGAGTAGTGATTACTCTTCCAAGCATCCTAAACAGATACCTAAAGTTAGCTCCAAAGACTGCAGTAATTTGAACAAGTTATGCAGTTGCAACATGTAACTTTTTTACTACTGATGATTGTACAATTTATTTTGTTATTTATGTATAGAGGTGTATACTTGTATACAGGCAGGATCAGTCTTAAAATATTTTTGTGTCATTGGTTAATTTTGAGAGTAGATGCTAAGTAAACATTGCTTAAAGTACAATTTAAAGCATGTGCTGTGAACAGCTTAAGGAAAAGGCTTTAACTTGGCAACGCCAGTGGTAGCTGCTGTACTATAGCCCAGTAATTAACCTGCACTGATGCCTTTTGGTCCACAGTGATAAATACTTTCCATGCCACTGGAGGGGATAAAGGATTGGATTCATCATGTTTAGGTGTGGCTTTTACATTCTCTGTAATCCATGGAAAAAGATGGACATCTTCAAAAAGTAGCTCAGTACAGCTGAGATGTAACCATGTTTAGAAAAAAATATTTTTTTCCCATTAGTTATTGAAGAAATATTGGGCAACAGTGTATCAGCTGTGCTTTAGGTCAGTTAATGTCATTAATGAGCAGAGTATCTGGGTATGACCTAGAGCAGTATATTCCAAAAAAATGGGGATGTTTCCTCTGATGAATATGAACAGGAGAAAAACAGTCAGACTGTACCAGCTCACATGGGGTGATGTGTGGGAATGCTTCTAGGTGAGCAAGGCTGGTGCAAAAGTACAGGTGTACTGTTGGTTCCCTTGATACATTTTACAATGTAGTCAAGCCATTGTGTACACTGGAAGATCACAGACAGAGCAGGGTGTTTTGTAATTACCCATTGAGAGAAAAAAGGAAATGAGGAAAAATTAATTGATGTCTGAATGGGATCAGATAAAGTATCTGATTTTAATTTTTACAAGGAGGATTACTGATTGCTGTTTTCGTTTATTACATTAAAGTCAGCTTTTCTTATATATTCAAATTGCCATAAATGTTTTAAGAGCCTCTGGTACACATCACAACTGTCCTTTAAGTTAATCTGATTTGTTCTGTGTACTAGGGTTATGCTAAGGTTCGTTTATTGCTTTTTGTTTTACATGGATGATGAATTATAAATTATGGATGATGAAATCTAATTATGCCAGGGACACTTGTCTGTGTGTAAACATACGTGTACACAGAAAAGACAGGACAACCTCAGAATTCGCATGCTGGGTTCTGTGTATAACCTGTGCATTACATTTGGTGAAAATGTTAATTAATTTTTTTAATTGCAGTTGTTATTTCTGTGCCTGCCAGCACTGTCAGTTGTTAGGGCTTTGGTGATCATAAACATAGGGGAAAAAATAGATTTGAGTCATGTTGGTTTTCAAATTACTGAGTTAATTATGTAGTGGCTGGATATTACAGCTGAACACCATATAAATGTTCAGTAGTTAGATCTAATGACCATGCGTGCACTGAATACAATATTTCTGTATTTTATGAACAGTAATTTCTTTATAGGAATTGGAAAGTAAACTGCTGTTAAGTTGAACTAATATCAGATAGGACTCTGTTCTATCATGAACAGAACCAAAGGCAACCTGTGACTTCTGCCAAAACTTATTTCAGTGTCAAGTTAAGGATTACTTCTCATACTGTATTTTGAAATTCAAATTTGTTTCAACTTGAAGTAATACGTTACTGCTGCACATAGACTAGCCTGTTTTTGCAGAGGCCCAAGAGGCAGGAATGCAACACTGTTAGTACAGCAAAGGCCTATACACCATTATCTGTTTTATGCCAAGTGTTTTCCTCTTCACAGATGTCATTTCAGTTATTTCTAAGGTCAATGGTTCCACCATGCAGGGGTGGATAGGAAACCATAAGGAATCATAAGTTGTGAGAAGAGCAGGGATAAATGACCCCTCTTTAGGTGCAATCATAAAATGCAGTGAAACTAGATAGATTTTAATTACCCAGGTTTCTGGCATAAATGTTTATATTCCTTTGAAATCAAGTTACATTAAATCTAAGTCTGTTTAATCGTCATGACTTGATTCATGTACAAGCAAGCCCAAAAATTATTAATACTTAAATACCTACTTTATTTTTACAGTAGTTTCTTCTTTTATATCTGCTCACAGAAATGGATATAAGTTTTTGTACTGCTCAGCACGTGCTATTGGAATGGCAGGCATGACCAGAGGATACTTGCACTGGGTCAATGAACGAGGAACAGTGCTGCCTCAGGGGCCAGTGCTGCTGAGTCCAAGCAGCCTGTTCTCAGCTCTTCACAGGTAATGTAATTCCACTTTCATGCAGAAAGAAACTGCAAGGTTGGTGGGGGCTGAATTCTCAGCTTTTTTAAATGGGAGTGCTTGAAATAATTTATAATGGCTTTTTGTTTTTATATATTGATGCAAAATTTCACTAAGAAGAAATTTTGTTAGAGAAAGACCAAAATTCAGTAGATAGTTAATAGATGGTTTGCTTAGTTTATGTCTTAGATGTATATTGAGGCATATCTATGTTCTCTGTTTACCAACAGGTACTGCTTGGTGGCTTCATGTACCTAATGTGGTGTGTTAATATTTAGCTATAGGAGAAACGTGGACGTTTTAATAGCAGTCCTTCTTGTCTTGGTCTGTAAGGTGTTCCAGTTGGCATAAATATATTTTTGTGTCAGATTATTTCTTAGTGGGTTTTGAAGAAATTCATGTGAAAATGAAGTGAACTTTTTACATGCCTGACTGCACTGTGGGATTCTGTGTGGACAGTGTTATCTTTTCTAGGTGTTGAACTGCGATAAGTGAATAAGAATAGCACAGATTATGAATATCATACCTTCTTCCTAATTCAGTGAAGCATGTCAAGTGATTACTGAAAATATTTTAAGCTAAGTTAAAAGCTGCTGTGACAGGATACATTTCATTAGAATTTTTAATGGAAGGTTGTTCAGATGTTCTCCTGATTGAGTGACATGCTACAGGCAGTCTTACCAGTCATGTTCTAAATATAAGAAACCGTGGAGGTATTACTGTGCACTTCTCAGACTGATTAAATAATAAATGCAGTGAAAGGGTAGTTACTGTTATCTTATGCTCCTCATATCTAGAAATACATTTAAAGTGATACTGGTTTTGGTATTTTGTTTAGACTAAAGAAAGCCCATCTCTGTGTACACCGTTGTGACTGCTATGGTGTGTGGGCAATAAATTAATTCATTGTTATCCGTAGATCTAGTTATTGTAGGTTTGAGATCAGGTGTATGCGAGACTGAGGAAAGATGGATTTATTTGTCTATTGCACATTCTCGAACTTTGATTTATAAACGGATCTACTGTGCCAAAGGGCTGTTTCACTCCTATGAACCTTCTGTACTATTCACATCTTCCTTGACATATGTGTTGGTGCTAGGATCTGAGATTCTGAGCTTCTTAAGTGCTTTTGTGTCATGCTGGCATCTTCCTGTGTTATGGGAACTCCAGACTCTGCCACCTGCTCAATCTTCTTGCCAAGAGAAGCTGTTGTGAAAGGGCTTTTGCCCAGCGATGAGATAACTACTCTGTTCATTAATGAATTTTATAATCTGTAAGGAGCAACTGAAGAGAAATAGAAGATTCCTTTATTCCTTAACTCTCGTTAATTATCACTGATGGAGGACCCTGACTGTAGAAGTATCTTAGCAGGCTGAGTTGCTTCTAGCACATATGGTGATCGCAGTCCTCTTAAAAATAAAATTAAAAAAAGGCGCTATACACAGTGAGGTCTAATATAATCTCTGAATCATTCTGCACTTGGCAGGAGGCAGTTTACTTGGTGACAGTTTACACCTCAAAGGGCTTGATTTAGCAACTTCTTGTAATCCACCATCCTTGCTCAGTAGCCATCTCTGCAATGTAGGTTTCAATAGAAGTTCCCTTGGATTTATTTACTGTGCCCATTATGTGAGCTTGGGAATGCTGTTTTGTCTTCATGGGCACTGACTTCCAAAAGAAGTAAGAGAAGAGTGGGTGCTCTCTATCAGTATTAAGCTAGGTAAAAATGTTGAATAAAGAAAATAAAATGTTTTGTTCTGTATTTCATGTGTACTTATTCAGCTTCCCTTTTTATCATTTCAGGGAGGTCATAGAAAAGAAGCCAGAAAAATTTAAAGTTCAGTGTTTGACAGACATCAAAAATTTGTTTTATCCTAACACAGAACCCTTTTATGCTGCTTTTGGAAACAGACCTGCTGTAAGTAATAGCTGAATTTATTTCTATTGCAGAGAATAGAAAGGTTGCTGTTATTTCATGGTTATTTCATGGTTGCATTAGAACCTAGAAGCTGTAAATGAGAATTAAGAATATTTTATTAGGCCCTGTACTAAGGAAAATCTAAAGGTTCTTCTTCAGAAATACCACAATGTAGAGTGCAGAGGTGGAAGAGCAGCAAAGTAACTATGTTAGATCTCCGTAAGCTGGCAGGTAAGCTTGTGGTGAAACACTGATCTCTTTTTAATCCAGACAAATACCGTGTCAGTCAGATACCTGTGGGCAGATAGAAAATATTTCAGATTAATATTGGTGGGACTTCAGACTCTAAGTACACTCAAAAGACCTTGGATGTCTCATTGAAGTCAAAAGCTTCTTTTATGCAAAGTGGTAAGTTTGACATGGAGAGGGGAAGACAGACTGTCACCTGTTTGGGGACTGTATCTTTGGGCCATAGATGGCTCTCACTCCTGCCCTAGGCCAAAGAATAATTTTATGCATCTAGAAAAGGAAGCAGTCTCAGGAGCTAGGGCAGAGGTGGGGACTGTGGCATGTCATTATCCCTTCTTTAAAAACCATTATGTCAGAAGTGACAAAGAGGTCCTCACTGTCTAATTGCTATATTGTTATATCAGACACAGCTTAATTTCTGATATCAAGGTACCTTTAAACATACGATTCTGAAATAAGTTTTTAAAAACTTTTGTGATTTTATATTATGGATGCATCTATTCCCAGTTCCATTTTTTTGAACCTCAGGGAAATAAAATAGAATCATTATTTTTATGCATATTTGAATAAAATTTCAAGTAAAACACTAAATTAATGTTTCTAAAGTAATTGCTCATAAATCACTTCTCTGATTGCTGCCAGTGTACAGGCTTCAGGTATGTGATGTGCCACTGGCTTTGTGAAAATCAGGATCATAGCTTTCTCAGTTTTCTGCTCCCCTTGTTTTGTTTTTGCTTTTAGTTTTGTTTTCTTTTTCCAAGAACAAACTCAGGGACATTTTTGTACTCATGAGTCTTACAGGTGTAGACAGTGCATGGACTGCCAGATTGCTGAATTCTTGAAGTGATTGCGGTTCACTTTTGTTCAGTTAATTTTTTCAGAACAGTCTTTACAATGTAGATATAAAAATAATCTCTGTATCTTCATTAAGATTCCATTTTTTTTCACCACCCTGGCTTTTAAAAACATGATTTATATTAGCCAAATTGAAGATTATTTCTACTCTGATCTTCTGGGAGATATTTTCATCTTTGGTTTTGTCCAGCTTTTCTTCAGAACATATCAAAAACTATTTATTGCTTTCCTTAGCAATCTGAACTTCTTAGAAGACATTCTTAATTCTTACTTCTAATCGTACTTCCCATAGTTGCATCTCCATTACCTGCTGGGGTTCACTGCTGCTATTTTGGCTTTCTTCCCCTTCTTTTCCTCTTGCTCTGATATGGAGCATGGCACAAATCTGAACTCAGGAGCTAAGAGATGTTTCCAGGTGTTTTAATGTAGACACATTTGTTATAACTTCCTTTTGTGACCTTGTCCTTGAAAAACAATTCCTGTTTTATGTGTCAGTTACGTTTTAACCTCTGTGCACTGGATACTCAGTACAAGGCACTCAGGAAATGAAATACTCTCGGAAAAAAAAAAAAACCAAATAGAAGGTGCTAATGCTTTTACACCAAATATCACTAGTTTTTTATTGAATGTTGTTGTTATGTCAAAGGAAAGTTACTGACAAAAATGAACATAATTTTGATTAATAGTTTAAACTGATCAATAGTTTAAACTGAAGTGGCAAACTCTTTACCTAGCAGCAAATTGTGAGTTTGATGAACATTTCATTAGGTTTACCTCATATGTAACATAATGGAGAATTTCAGGTACATGAGAACTAAGTAAATTTAGTAAATTTGTGTGAATATGTTCTTCTGTGTAATAAATTCCAGCAAGAATAAACATTATTGTGCAAAGGTAGAATCATGATTTCTCTTTTTTTCTTTTTTTTTTAGGATGTTTATTCATACAAACAGGTGGGGGTTTCTTTAAACAGGATATTTACAGTTAACCCCAAAGGAGAACTTATACAGGAGCATGCAAAGACAAACATCTCATCGTAAGTAATCTCTTATCCCTAACATCTTATGGACTAAATTAATTTGCTGTGCTAATTTGAGACTCCAGTTGCCCAAAGATCCATTCATTTTAATAATGAAAGATTCCTTAGAACTTCAAAGAATACATAAAAAATTTGGAATAAAATACAAACTTTCCATTTTCCTTCAGTTAAGCTGACAAAAGGAATTTTTTTCTATATTTAGTGTAATACATCCCATCTACTTTAATCATGTAAAAGAATTATAAGTCTATGATTTAGTCTGCATAAAAGTGAGACTCACTAGTTTGCTGGAGCCATCTGCCTTTTCATGGCCTTTTCAAAATTTCCTTTTCCTGGAGTTCCTATCTAGAAGAGCCAGGAAACAAACTCTGAAGAGAGGGCCAAATGCTTCCAGCAAGATGCTTAGGCACTAGTAGCACCTATCACTGGAAATGGCCTTTAGTAATGTCAAAGGTGCCCTTAACTGAAGGGGAACCATATGTGTATAAAATAGGAATAATCAGTTGAGCAGGGAGCTGCTTGAGCCAAGCTGGACAGAAATGGAGATGCAGAATGTGGTGCTTGAGTATTTGAGCAGATGATCTGGGTGTAAGATGGCATCTGTTTCTTATTAGGTAAGTATAATTTCTTAGAATTAATGGAATAGAATGAATTTCTTATCCAAGCTGTGAATCCTTTCTGGAAGCTGTTCACCAAAATTGAGTTTAGTTTTATTCCTTTGAGGAGGGTGACTTGTCCACATTGTCTGTTTGAAGTAGTCATGCCTTACTGGTTGGGGACTTAAAAAAGTTCAAAATAAGATGATCTGAAATGGGTCAGCATTCTTTTTATTTGTTTGTTTTCCAGCTATGTCAGACTCTGTGAAGTGGTAGATCACATTTTCCCTTTGCTAAAAAGAAGCCATTCTTCTGACTTCCCTTGTTCTGACACCTACAGTCAGTTCACCTACTGGAGAGAACCTCTGCCGCCGTTTGAAACTCAGGATGTACATCCAACCTCATCTTAACTGCATCTCCAAACCCTTGGCCTCTGCTCAAAGAATGAGTTAGCTTGTACTGACAGGACAGCAGGTGGCTTTTGCTGTTGACAGTTCACCTGGAATCTGTGATGATGTGAGCGTTGTATTCTTTTGCTGTGAGCAAACTTAGAAATGCTTTTTCATACTTAGTCATGGTTCCAGACAAGAGGAGTCTTGCTGGGAATAGGAGTTGCATTTCTAGGTCTTCACCCAGCTCCTCAAATTGGGCCAGGCGCTTTTATTATATAAGGTCAAATAAAAGTGAAGTGGTGTTGGAGTTGCAGTTAAACGTGCCATAAGGTTGTAAGGTGGTTCCATGTCTGTTGTGCATCACTGAAGCCGTCTTTCATCTTGTCAGAACCACTTGGCAGTAAGGGAGCTGAAGGTGCTCACCATTCCTGACATAGTCTGGTGACACAGACAGGGATTGCAATCCATATATCAAAATTTTTCTTTCTGAAGGAGCAAATGATTCTTCCCATTTCCCCTTGCTTGACCAACACCTGTTTAAGAGCTAATTACTGGTCTAGATCCTGAGTGATATACGTCAGCGTAGCTATCAAAACCAGTTAAGCTGTGTTGATTTAATCCAGTCTGTTTTGACATGGGGCATTTCTGAGGAAATAAATTATATGTAATCTAAGTAGAAGGTAAATGAAATAGGATGGCCAGATTCTGCCGGTCTTTTTCAATTTGAGAAGTATCATGCTTCCAGAGTAGGTATTTGGATCAAGGTGGGCAAGTGGAAGATACAGGCTATACTGTGCATAGCGCCCACGTTACTGAAGTGGGTGATTTTCAGTAAAGGCATTTTACCCACACAATGTGCTGAGGTTCAATATTGTTACTGAGCCAAGAACACTGAGGATTTTGTCAAAATGGAATAGTTTTGTTTGACACATTACTTTGGCTAAAATGTGAATTTTGATGCTGGTGAATGATGCATCTCAGGTTTTTACTGAATGGATTTTTTTGCTTTGTTTTGTATTGTAAAGAATGGATACTTTTAGCGCAATTTACTCTCCTTTAAGGTAATGAACTCTCCTCTTTCATCTTTTTTTTTTTTTCCTTATTTATCCAGACACAAGCTGTAGTTACTGTTTTTGCTACCTGCTTTTGACAGCCTTAAGACTTAACTACGCGTGCTAAAAGCAATACTGTGGATCAGTTGATGATGTTTTCCAAATGGTCTACCTTTACACCATGTGGTAGTTCAAATGTGGACTTCAAGTGCCCACATGCCAAATGATTCTCAAATGTGCTTGTAGTTAGGAAAAAAACTTTTATTTTACTTCTAAAATATAGTGAAAAGTCTAATTGTTCTCTGAAACACTGAAAATGGCAGCATGGGATTCTGTGTATATTGTATTTCAGCATGGCTAAACCCTGTGGTTCACAAGCTGTGGTCTCTGCCAGCTTGTGATCTCTGAGGCTGTGGTACATTTTGCAGCTGCTTTGTAGTGTTTTCAGTTAAGAATTTAATAACAGGAAGACGGAGTGGTCCAGAAGAAATTTTAAGATATGATCATGGTTGTTGTCACCCAGAAGTTTGGGAATTGCTGCTCTGTATCACATTTCTTCTGTTACAACAAATGCTGATTTTGCATGTCAAGAGTGATGGCAACATAGATGGGATGGTAACTCTGTCCTAGGGGTTTTCTAACTTTTAGTACTGCAGACTTTATCTGGGCTGTCAGTGGGCCAATTTATGATTTTCTCTGTGCCTTCAATAGTAATGAATATAAGTGCAATCCTTTACATGGCTGCAGTGTGCAGTGGTGAGCACTCCCTAAATCTTCCTTTCACGTGAACGCTGCTGCTTCAGGCAAGGTGCACGTCCCTTCAGAGATACCAGAATTAGACACAATGAGGAACAAGAGCAGATGGATTTTTCTCTCCTGAAAGTTTGAAGAAAATGCAAATATCTTTTTACTTAAAGATGGAAGAAATATAGGGTGGATTTTCTGAAAGACAATCGGTGGGGATTGCAGGTTGCCAAACTGAAATAGTTGCATCTCTAAATATAGCCACACTTTCCTGTAAGTATCTATTAATATTTGTAATTAATGATTGAATAAATGGATGAATGTCCTAGCTGCATCCTATTTAAATTCAGTTTTGCTAAAGGCCTATTTCAATCCATTTATTATGTAAAATAGACCTAACCAACCCTTCTCTTCAGTTAGAGGCTGTCAGTTTTATGGTATTTATCCTTAACAATAGTAAAGATCTATTTTCCTAAGATATTACACACAGCAACTCCCAACAGAAAATATGCTCCCTGAAAATTCTCCACATTAAAGGATGTGATATGTTTATTTATAAATTAATAAATAGGTAATCCAGGGTTGTTTGTTACCATTTGTATTTCAAACCAAATGATAGTGTGAATGAGAGTCTGTTTTAATTTTGTCAGACTGCAGCTGTGGTGAAGTGTGCTGGTACAGGTAACCCTGAGATGCTGCAGAATCTGTTCCAGAGCTTTTCAAGACTTGGTTAAACAGGGTTATGGCTGACTTCATCTAGTGCTGGCAATCGTCTGCTTCAAGGATGAAGTTGGACTGCATGACCTCCAGGGGTCCCTTCTGACCAACATTTCTGTGATTCTGTGACATTAAACGCCTTACCACTGACATGCTGTGTACCCTTTTGTATCTGAATGTTGCAATATAGCTGAACAGTGTCAGGAATGTGTGTTTGTGAAATGTTTATCAAATTTGCTCACAAAAAAGACCCTTCTGAAAAGCAAGGGTTTGACCTGCTAGAAACATCACCATACTTTTCCAAAAAGTATAGACATTTTGATTTGGTAGCTGATTAATTTTAGCATAATATTTAAACTGCTTTGTTAATTCATGTGGAAGAAAAAGGGATTGTTTAATGAATTCCTACTCTTTCTGTGAAAGAAAAAATATCAACCTTGTTTGCAGTGTAATGCTGGATTTTGTTACAGAAAGAATATGCTAACGTAAGTATGCAGACACATTAAATCACAGTATATTCAATTCATGCAATACACAGAAACTAGAATATGCAGCAGTGAGGAGTGACTAATTTTTTTTTTTTTAAGCTGGGTCACGAGAGGGAAAGAATACCGTATTTTTGGCATTAGATGCATTGAAGATAAAATGTTACTGCTGTAATTTGGGGAGGGAGGAGAAAGAGGGTGTTGGGTATCTTTTATTTATAGATATGGATTATTATTATTTCAAAGCCTATTTATATACAGTATTTACTCTGTATATGTATGTGCTACTGCAAGGATGAAAATAATTTTAACACTTCATTTTGATCTGCTGAATGCAACAAGGGTAGAAATACATATTGTAATAAAGGCAAATATAAGTTTTTTCCTGACTTTTCTATTTTTCTGTATCCTTTGATAATCGCAGAGTGTTTTTGCAGAACTGCTGAAACCTGTAAAGTGTGGCTTTTGTAGCTCCAGTCTTGCCTGTTTCTTATTGAGGATATCCAGTGTAACTTGCACTATGTTTGCAGTTTGGCTACAGTGTTTTACCCAAAGCCTTTTCAAATGCAAAGAGTTTGCTGAGAGAGATGGGACCGGGGTCTTCTGGTCTGGCTGTTTTGGGATATGGGAGCAGCACTTGGAAACCAAAAGCAACCAGACAGGAACTAGAGCAAATTGGAGCTTCTGGGAATCCAACCCCACCCCAGAATTTTTTTGAATCTTCATTTTGTGTAATTCTTAGTGTGACCTAAGCAAAAACTAGCCATCTGTTTTGAATGGAGATGCTGTCACTCATGGCACTGAGACCAGAAAGTCTATTTTTTTTGTGTCTTTTTTTCTTTCTCCTCTTCTTTGACATTGACCATTCTGCTGTGGAGAAGCCAATACCCTTTTTTTTCCTGCTGTCCCTGAGAACACAGAGCTGCCTTTTGCTCCCACTGCCAGCTTTGCTGAGCAAACTGACTGCAGTGTAGTGATACTGTCAGGCTTGTGTGTGCTGGTATGAAAACAAAGATGTGTGGGGTTGATAAGATTCTGTGGCATCTCAAGTTCTCTGTTAAAAATACAAGAGCAGCTGTATTTGGGCAGCCTGCAGTCACTGCTTCTTCAGTCTTCTCTATTTTCTGTGTGTCTCTTGCTTGTATAAACATTTACCCTGGAGCTCTGGAGACGGGCTTTGAAATGAAGGTGCCCTTTTAATTCAAAGTCAGAGAAATGGTGCTTTTGCATCAGCAAACCACACTTTATAAGGACATACTCATTGCTCCTGGAATATCCCATTAACACTAGAGATACAACAGTCTGAGGGAGGAAGCCTCCTGAGGAGTAAAGAGCATAGAGTTATTAGGGGTTTTTTTTTTAACGCTATGAGTAATGTAGGGAATATTTCCAGAATACTATGTTTTTGTACTTACAAATAAATAGTCTTAATTCAATATGCATTGCACATGCCATCAAGTACCTCAGGATAGTTCATTGCACGAGGCAGGCAGAAGATGGTTGGTGCTGAGATAGTGCCTATAATTATTGTAACTTTCAACTCTTCCATGAATACATCAAAAGTGAAGTCTGAAAGTTGTTCTTAGTATGTTTGTTTTGTTTTGTGTTGGTTTTTTTTTTCTTTTCTTTTTATAGAAGTTCAGCAAAGAATGATGGTGAATGGAATATACTCACAGTGCCACAACCTTAGATAGTCCCCACTCTTTTGCTTGCAGTAAAATACAGCCCCTCATTGTCTTCTGTAGCATGTTGGAGATCTGCAATGAAAGGGGTAGTTGTAAATGAGAAGCAAGAGACTGTCTCTAAGGAGCACCCAGCAGCGGTGCTGAGGAATTAGAGCTATTGGATGCCTTGGGAAGAGATCTTCATCGAGACCTTTCCAGCCATTGGGATGTGAGGGAGAAAAGTAAAGGTAAAATGAGAAATTCATTTTCTTCTAGGAGGAACTTGAGAAAGGGAACAAAAACAGAACAAGTGGCTAGAAAACACCTTCTTGTTCCTAGCCTTGTGCTGACCCCGGGTGGTATTGGGTCAGGTGCTGAGCTCTGCCTTTTACCCCGTAAGCAGCACTGCCTGAAATCCCATGTGTCTGCACTGCAGGGAAAAGGTGAGAAGGCCATTTTGGCTTCATTTCCCAAACAGAAGGGAATAACATTGAACAAAAGGAAATCTATGCTCAAGTGTCCAAGGGACACTGCTAACAGCAAAACAAAGTTGCAGTTACAGCTAAATTTTAAGCTTATGTAAGGACTAGGGCTTCTTTATTATTTCATGAACTTGGGAAACAAAGCTTTCACCTGCAGTATATACACCTTTGTGGTACCATGCGTGCATTCTTTTAATATGGCTTGCTTCAGTGAATAAATACAGACATCATCATTTTTTACCCTATTTAAGCAAGTGTTTAACTCATCCCTCCCTGAGCTGAAACTTAGGCATGTTCTTAAGCACTTTGCTGGATTAAGCCAACTAATTCCAAGAAAACTGTCTTAGGGAGATACAGTTTCTGAGCTGAAGAATTGATCTGGCTTTACTAATGGTTACCTTTGGACCAGTTTTTAGCCTCCAGCACTGTCAGGTGTTTTGCCTACTGCCAACAATCTATTTATTGATACAGGAAATCCATTTTGCCTTGCCTTGCTTTTAATGAGTTTTGCAAGCAAGTGGCCCCTTCCTGTGACTCATTCTGTGTTTTCTGAGCGGGAGATTGTGGTTTTAAGTTTCACGTTGGAAAGTAACCGCTGTGTCTGCTTTCCTTGTCTGCTGGAATCTCAACAAGAGGAATACGTTTTGGAACAAAGAAATGTAAATGGAGTAGAACAGTTCATGTTTCTTTGCAAAATTGTATAAACATCCTTCTTTTCAGGACAGTTAAAAACACTAGTGCAAAGTGAAAATAACTCGTTTTAAAATAGCAGATTTATCTTAGAACATTGCTGTTAACACAGGCAAAACACCCCATTTTTCCTGGTATCTCAATATGTGTTGGCCCTTTGACTTACAGCCAATAAATATCCAAAAATTAAACAGTGGAGGCCTTTCTCTGGTCTTACTGACACAGGAGCAGCTCCATTAGCATCTGAATGGCTGCTCAGATATGGACAGCTATGATTGCAATCTGAAGTGTGAATAGCAAGTGCTACAGATTTCCATCCAATCCCTCTCATCCCTTTAGAATAATGGAAGCAAAGAGGTAGGAGATGTGGATGTATTTGTTTCTGACTTTTGCCAAAAATATGGTGGCGGAAGGGCAGAATCCTCAGCAGGCTTGGACCGTTAGCACTGAAAACTTAGATTTACGTTAAAAACAGCCATAAATACATCAAAACCAGTGACCAGGACAGTTTCCATTCCCCATTGCTAGATACAACTATTTATATTTTGGGCTCAGTGGCTAAGTCTCTGCAGATAAATCACTGCCCAGTAAAGGGCAGGGATTGTTTTTAGTCACCCTCAACAACGGGCTCGCTTGGCGAGTGTCCAGCTGCCTGCCTGCCACATTGGGGAATTGCTGGCCTCTGCTGCCCCTCAGGCTGTGCCCGACCCTTGCTTGGATGAACGCTGGATGCCCTGGCTCAGGTCATGGTGGGGACCTTGCTGTCAGCATACGGGATAGGCAACTGTGTGTCAGAGCTGGGGCTTGGGCTCTGACACTTTGCTGACGTGTCTGCACTGTACCTGGGAAGAGCCAGGCCTGGGGTTTGGGTCTGAGCTGTAGCTCCTTTCCTCATGCATGTCCCGGCTGGCTGGATAATGAGATATTGGGACCTCTCCTTCCGGAGATTTTGGTATGAGCTGGGCTGTTCCTATGCCTTAAGAAGGTGCTTCAGTTCATCTGTAGTTCAGTTGCATCTCAAGAGGAGGCACTCTCTGGTCCTGAACTGCTTTCATCTCTGTCTGGTGCGTGCCTGTGCAACATTAACCTATGTTAGGGAAGCTGCAGTTCTGCAAAAGGCCAGAAAAATCTAAAAGCTCTGCTAGCACAGGCTTCTTATAGTTGAAGTGTAGAAGGGGATATACAGAAAAATCATAGCTGAGAGCAAACAAGCCCACTGGAAAAGCAGAAATTCAACAGATCATGCTTCAGATGTGACCTTCCTGTTACCCTTCTCCACTGTCAAGTTCGAATTGGCAGAGACAACAATTGGAAGGAAAAATTGTGTGGCTCAGAAACTGAAGCAGCTTTATTGGGAATGTACTGAGAGGAAGCAAAGAGGAAGACCCAATATTATCATACACCTTCCTTGTAGGGATCCAGATGTGTAAAAATGCATATATATAAAAGTGCTCTGTATTGTGGACTTTGTTTCTTACCGATGTATTGTGTGAATGACAACAACATGAGAAATGTCTTTATTTCTCCAAGTATAATGGAGTGGGGTGGTTTTCAGAGGGGTTGTTTGTTTTGTGTCAGTAACAGATTGTATGGAATTACAGTGACTTAGGGAGCAGTTCAGCTGTTCACACCTGCATTGCTTTCTAATGCAGTCTCTGCGCAACCTGAGAGCCTGCACAGGTATTGCACCTCTCTGCAAAACTCATTTCTTCTCTTGCTCTTGATTGCTCCTCTGCACATCATTGGTAGGGAAACACTTCCATTTCTTTTGGCCTAGTAAATTCTTGTCAACCAAGGCTATGGATTCTTGGGTGGCTGATCTGATCTACCAGTTTTGTTACTGCCTAAGGGAAAAAGTCACTCTCTCTGTTTCCTCCTTTGTTCCTCCTGATTTTCCACCCCATTGTACTTCTGGGATAGTTTTGTTCTGTATTAGTGAATTAAATGGGCTCAGAGGGAAGCAGGACCTTATGCTTCTGTCTATGTCCCATGAAACTGTAACCTCAATTTTACTGTGTCCATCCCAATTCTATACCTGACCTCTTTATTCTTATAGTAATCATCGTATAATTATGGACAGACCTTATAAAGTGACATGCCGGTGTCTATCAGTGAACTTGAGAGCATGGATGTAACCACATTCAGATGAGACCATGAATGGTGACACACCACATGTAAAGAAACTGCAGGATCAAAACCATCTGCTCAAAATAGAGGGAATGATAAGGAAGCAAAAACCTGGTCCCAAGTAAGGAACTGGATCCAGTCCATGCCCTGACACAAATCTTTTGTTGACTGAGGTGAATCCTTCACTGTGCTTCGAGCAGAAGGCAGGGATGATGGCAGTTCCTCTGTCCCAGGCATGCCCTGCAAACAAGGCATTAATGCCTAGGAGATGCTGTGATGTGTGTCATGCAAAAAAGGTATTTGAACAACCACCAGTGGTTCAGCTTCTGAATACCTGACAGTCAAGTTTTATCCTTCTTGGCCCATGAGAGGGAAGAATACTGTCTCCAGTCAGCATCAGGAGACAAAGCATCTTGCTACCCTCAGTGACTTCAGCTTCCATTTTCTGAGTCTGTTGCCAGGGTCCCAGGTGCCATGTCAGCCTACAGTCTGTTCAGAACAAGGATTTAGAGGAGGCAAGGAGCTTGGGGCAGATCCTAATTTGTCAAGTTAAACCTTCTGGCCTTTTAACTCATGAAGGCTAATAATGCCTCCTGGTACTGTGGTGGTCTTTAGGATGCCTCATCATGATCCCTGCAGTAAGAGACCACCTACAAATAGAGCCCACCTAGAAAAAGAGAGCCATCTACCAGAAGAACCCAGAAAAATGGATATTGCAAGCATAAGGCTATTTGGATTTCCTGTAAATGGGCAGTGAGTTCGGCTGGTGCAGAGAGGCGCCAAATTAGCATTAGTCATTGTAACAGAGAACAATATATGCACCAGGGCATCCTGGCTTTTGTGGGCTAACATCTGCTCTTGGGGTCACTGCATGATATCTGTTTGCTTGCTGGTTATGTCCCAGCTAATTTTGCAATGTGAGTCTAAATCCTTCAACCACACATCCAGTTTGTAATTTAAGCCTGCATAATTTTATCTCTGCTTGCTTACACCCACTGTCTCCTGGTTTACACAAGCCATTGCTGCCTTCTGTAAGAATTGCTGCATTGATTGATACATGAAACAGGAAGGTAGGATGTTTTAATGTGAAACGGTATTTAGAGAGATGCAGCATCTGTGTCTAAAGTGAGAGATAGTTACAGGGTTAGACAAGTAGGCCATCAATTACCGGAGACTGAGGTTAGGGCCATCTGGCTGTTTGAAACAACACCAGGTGTTAGCAGAAGCAAATTTCCTGTGTTGCAACATAGGAGGAGACCAGCAGGCAAGAAACAGCCCTCCAGAGCGAATCTCAGCCATGAAAGAGGCTGCTTCTCATTTCCTTTTTTAGGGCTGTCTTGTGGGAAAAAAAATCTCTCCAAGAGCCTGACACACCTGTGTCTCCTGCTCAGTGTGTCCCAGGGCTGCTCAGGGGACAGTTCTCAGCTGGGCATGGGAACCTCCTCCTCTGAGGAGGGCTGAGCAGGACTGGTACCCTCACAGCTGGCTTAGCCAGCTTCTGGCTTAGCCATCTTCTGGCTTACATCCTGAGTTGTTGTTGATGGACCTGAGCACCAGTGTCCTGGTTTGTATACCCAGCATCCATGGTCCCCTCGAGAACCTCCTTGCTGCAAAACACACAGTACAGGGAATTTCCAGCCACACACATCCCTGCCTCAGTTTCCTTCCCCACCCTGAACTCTCTCCATCAGCCAAGGGAGAGGCACACAAGGGTGAGCTGGTTGCTGGTGCAGAGTGCCAAGAGGTGCAGAGGTGACGGTCACCCACAGTCTACTCAGCTGGTGAGCGTGCACTTACAGCTATTTTCAGCCATTGAAAGCTACTGGGCTGTATTTTTAAATAGTCACTGGCTTGATACATGCAAAAAGTGTTGCTGCATTGTCGGCATGTGTATTGTTTAATCTGAAAGAGTTTCTCATGTGGTTATGATGCTTCAAATTTTCTCATGTATGCTTGACAATGTTGTTATTATTATTATTTACGTTAAAAATGGTAATAAACCATAACGCTGGAATTCATCCAACCTAAAAGTTACACAGGAAACAATCACATCTCCCACTGAAGTTGTTCCTACAACTAAGCTTTAAATGGAGCAAAAACTTGATGGAGGGTCTGGCAAGAGGCAATGTCCAAGGCAGTTGTTCCTGTTAAGCACCCCAACTCAGCAACATCCTTCCACAACAAGCAGGCAAAAGGTGAAATGCAGTTTCAGTAACTGGCAGCAGAACCTTGATAGAAATAAAAACAAGGAAATACTGATTCAGAGAGAAAAAGCCCTCACAGGTTTATTTTAAACTTTAAACACCATCCTTTAATTATTTCGTAAGAGAGGGAAAATCCTTTGATTTGCTTATAAATACCAAACTTACATGAATTCCTCAATAAAACACTTTATTTAGGGCCATGGCAAAGGTTGCTAAGTGACATCAGTGTAGTTCTGTATCAGAGCACTTCCAAACCCCTATTGCTGAGGAGAAAATGAAATAGCTGATGACACCAGCATGTGGGCAGGATGGGAGGCTAAAGGGCTCTGGCTTTTAAGCAAACCTGTACCTATGTATTTTTAGCTACCTATTAAATGCAGGCTGGTTTTCAGAAGCTCTGAGCAGTTATGACATCGTCTGAATAATGACCACAGTGAGGTGTCCAGGTCACTGCTACCCAGGTCCTCTTGTGAAAGGGGATAATATAGTGTTAGCTCCAGCAGGATTTGAAACCATTAGCTATTATGCAGATCAGAAGGGCTCACTCTGTCCATTAAAATGCAACAAGATGAGTGTTGACCTGGGGATAACATTTCCAAAATGTCCCTGTGACAAATACAGAGACAGAATTTTGGCTAATGAGAATTTCTAAACATTGACTTTGAAGAGAGAGTGTTTGGTGGGGAATATTGCAGATAATAGCAATAACTATTTATGAAAATAATGCTTTGATTGCAATTCATACTTACAAAAATATGGCAAATTTCAAATGTCTGGTCAAATCAGCTTCCTACTGATTTACCTCTGAAACTGATTTGTATGAGTAATAACCACATGCATGACCTTTCATAGTGGTAAGCAAACACTTATTAAATTCAAGAAATGTAGGCACATAAGTCAAATAAAACCACTACCTATTTTCAAGAGTGGACTAAAAAATTTTTATGTTCCTTTTCTTGTGAAATATTTTGTTGTATGTAACTATTTCATATTTTGTACTTAGAGATGAAAGAGTAATATCTATTTTAACGATGGGCACTACAAATATATTGCAATCTTTAACTCTTTAAAATGCTTTTTAAACTTTTTATGTGACAATTTGTCAGGTGTTGACTTGGGTTTTTTATCTGGAATCATTTTACTTAAAAAGGAAATCTCATTTGCAAACCAAACGAAATTCTGACTTCTAAAACTAGGTAAAAATGAGACAGAGGGATGGTTTGACTGTTAAATGAATGCATAAAATTAACACGTAACCGCAGATTTCTAAGATAGGGCTAGAAAGACAAATATCCAGAAAAATGTGTTCACTGCATCTAGGCAGGACGTTTGGTTTTGTGTTTTGGGTGGCTAAGTGCCTATTATGTATTTCTCTCTTCTTCTGCATCCAGCTCTTCTGCATTTCAAATTGCACTCTTCCTAGGTGTTTAGTCCTTACCTCCCTCACGAGCTCTCCGTGTTGTGTGCAAGTGTCAGGACCTGTTTCTATTTCAGACGGACGTGAGACAGGGCTGTGTTGGGCCTGATCCCGCCCATATGCCCATCTGCTTCTCTCTTGTTGGGAGGCTGTGCTGTGGGGTTGTGGCAGGAACCAAACAACAGCTGCTCGTGGCCCCAAGGCTGACTGCAAAGATTTCACAAGGACTTATTTTATTTACTAACCTCTTGAAAACTGCCGGAGATGCCCCACCTATATCAACCCGCAGCCTGCCCTTTCCAGCAATCAGTTTTAGCTAGGAGTAATGATGCACTGGATTGATGCAGAAACATGGCATAGTGTCACTTTACAAAAATACTTATAAATTGGTCTTTATAAGGCCTTCACACAGGTGACTGGCTGCATTTGCAGGTCCATCCTGGTTTCTCACATATTTCCAACCCTGTGTAAGAGTGTTCAGGAAACCTGGCCCCAGACAACAAAAGTATTGTTGTGAGAGAAGCAAAGCTCAGTCCAGCTTAGACTCAGTTTGGAGCTTATCTAAGCTGCAGGGTGATGTGTCTGGCACAGACCTTGTGCTGGATGGTGTTGAGCAACCACTGACCGCTGCTTTGGCTTCTGTGGTCACTGCCCTACACTGTCGCTTGCTGACTATGCAAGGCTGAAATTTTGAGTTTCAAAGAGCAAGACCCATCTGCCAAGCAGCTCTTCTGCTTGGTGACGTCCATGCAGGTGGGTGATAGCTCGGCTGGCAGTACATTCCTCTGTGGTAAAATGTCTGGCCAGCAGGAACTCGGTGCTACCACATCCTGAATGAGTCTGCTCCTGCACTCAAACTGCTGGTACCCCTGTAAGTACCCTGGGATATTTAAATTCCCCAGGCTGAGGATGGTGCTGAGGATAATTTTGGCTTCTTGACCGTTTGTCAATTGCTGGGGCTTATTGGCCAGGAGACCATTTTGGGTACAGTCTTGAGGTAGTGCCTGAACAATGGCTCTGCAAGCGGTCCTGGGAGGCTCTGTGCTTCCATGGTGCAACCTCCTGTCTTTCTGATCTGGAGGCCAGGGTAGAAAAGCTGATGCTGAGATCTGCAATATAGCCCCCTTGCCTTTGGCTTGGTAGGAGGAATCAAAAGAAACCAGAGAAAGAAATATTAACACAACTGTCTTTGATCTGACTGAGAAATGTATTCTCAAGAATAGTATGTGAGAAAGGCATCAGAATTTTTGCCTGTTTAAAATTTCCCATTGTCTTCTAAGGAGCAAATACTTTGGTGTATATTTTGTTTAGCTGGATTCTTTTGCTATGATGGTCTGTCTACACTGACTAAATTCTTGTGCTAATGGCTCCACGATGCTGCATTTAAAGATTACAATACATTTATAGCCCACTGATAAAAAAAAAAAGCAGCTTTATAAAAGCCAGGTATTAGCCATTATTAAATAAAAATAATTTACAGCTTACCACAGTCACAATGAATGAGATTGACTCACTCATGGGCTTTAGGACATTTTTTCTAGTTTTTGTTTTATGAGACTTTACATGAAGGATGTTAGCTCAGTTGGAGATTTTCTCTTTTACTCTATGCCAAGGTTTTCAGAAGTGACTAATGACTTTGGGTGCTTAACTGGAAACATTGTAATAACGCCTGAATTTTAGAATGGCTGAGCACCCATCATCTGAAATTTAAGTCCTTTTATGGTCATTTAAATTCAGCTCTCAGGACTGAGATCCTCTAATACATCAGAAACTCTTGAAAAGCTTAGAAGTTATGGAAATATATTAAAAAATTTAAGATGCAATTTCCTCCTTAAAAGCCTCCCCATGCCAAATTTTCCATGTCCCAATATGTGTGGAATTAGAAAAAAAGAAATTGGCAATTATTGAATGCAATATGCTTTGAATTTATGATAAAGAAAACTTTGTGTTCATTTGCTTACCACAGTGTGGTAGCCCTGCATTTTTGATAAACTGTGATAGCCATAACCTTGCTTTTAAAGAGTGTTGTGTCAGTTGTCCAGATCTTCAGCATAAATCAGTGAAGTGGTGAGGGAATTCGGCCTTTGTTTTGCAGAGGTGGACACAAATCTGTTGTCTTTATATCGAGAGGAATGATTCCTAGGACACTGCAAGCACAAGAGGCTTGGGATACCTGGAAGTGAATGTCCCACACAAGATGACAATAGACTTTATTTCATGGATTTCCTGGTGCTGTGCTGCCAGAAACCCACATAACCCACCGTTATGTAGTGGACACACTCCCTTTCACTAACATTGCAGATACCGAGTCAGATCTGTCTTTGATATCCACCAGTTAAATAGCACCATCAGACACCAGGTGGGCTTAGCACATCGTGGCTCATTGGGAGGTGAAGCCTTCCCTTGGATAACTGGACAACTCTGGCTGATTATCTCATAAAAATCAGCTCTTGTATCAGGCACAGAATAGGAGGAAGTGAATCTATTAAAGGAATTGTGTCTGTAAGCTTTTACTTTCTCTAGCCAGGCAGTTACCCACAGCTTAGATCAGATCTGATCTTTTCATGCTTTCCTACAGGTTTGCTTTGATTGTCTCCCCATTTTCCAATAAACACTCTAAGAGACCACTGGGCAATTAGTGAGGAAATCCCTGGGAACTTTTCCCACAAGTTTAGGCATGGCATGCAGGGTATAAGGGACTTGCCCAGGATTGCATGCTCCCGGATACACAGGGCACATGGATGGCTGTTCCCAGAAGTGGATGCCAAGAAGCAAGCTAGTGAGGGGCATGGGAACAGCCTTGTGACCGCAGCCCACGGCAGCAGTGGGAGACAGGGGCCTACTGCTGGACTGTGAGAAATGAAGCAGCGTGTTTAGTTTTGTAGTGAGAAACCCAAATGCTTGTCTAAAGCATACTGGACATCTCTGAGCATCCAGCCTTACAGCAACGATGATGCACAGAGGTGCTGTAAATCCTTTATCTCTGCCTGACTGATCATTTTGTCACCTGGATGGTCCTGAAAATGTAGCTCTAGGCAAGAACAGAAGAGTAAGTTTATCTTGGCATCTTCTACTCTCTTTTTTTAATTAGAGGGTTGTAGCAACTATTATTTCCTCCAAATGTTTTCCCACATCCTACCTCTCTGAGCTTGGACTGTAATCCTACCCTCATTCCTGTACTGGCTCCTAACCTTTCCAGTCTCTGTCTTCATATCATCTGAGCAAGTTCTCTCCCTGTCTTCAGCCAGCTGACCCACTGCCTTTGTAGAGGACACTGTGGAGGCAGTGGTTTCTTGTACCTTTTTTTTGTAACTTTATTTTATTTCTTCTTGGTCAGATGAGCCTACTCCAGTCTGCTTTATTGAAATTCAGCAAGACACACGGGGATCTCCTAGCGTGCAACCCCAGTTGTGGCCAGGATCTCCAGGACCTTGCTACCCAACATCAGTGCCTCCTGTTGGGCAGGCTCCACTTCTCCCCTCCTGTGACAGATACTCTCAGGCACAAGGTCTGTCTGACAGCATCCAGGCCTGTTGTGCAGCTGCACTATCTGTAGTGGCAGCATAAAATCATAGAATCACAGAACATCCTGAGTTGGAAGGGACCTCCAGTGAAGTCCAACTCCTGGCCTTGCACAGGACAGTCCCAAGAGTTATACCATGTATGGTTTTGGGTTTTTTCCTTCTGTCTCAAGAATCACACCAAAAGTGATGCAGAATGGTTGCAGGAAACATGATAGAAAAGGAGGGTTTGTGAAACATTCTAGCTGCTCATCCACCCTTCAGCTGAGGGCGAACAGCTTGTGCTCTTAGGCATACCCAAATGCCCAGACACTTCTGTTCATGGCATTGTCCTTCAGCTAAAATATGTAGTGTCTGTTTTAATAAGAGCAGAATAGCAAGATATGTATGTCAGACATCAAAAGTCTTGGGACTTAGGAGTTTTGCAGATTTAAAATTAAGCAGATATTTTTTTTTTAAATGGGTCTAAGAGTTTGGACAACAGCATTGCAGAGGGGAGAACACAATTGACTGTACTTGCACTCAAGCAAAGGTACATTGCACCGAGTTAGTGTCTGGACCAGGTAGAAAAGGTAGGGCAGTGGAGTCTACAAAAAGAGTCTGAGAGATAACACTGGAGGCATAACCAAACCAGCAATCTGTTGCCTGGCTCATCACCAGGGAATAAGGTTTGCCCCACTTAACAAGGAAATGAACAGGGCCCTGGAGGTATTTCTGCTTATGAGACAATGTCATCTGCACTAGGCATGGCTTGATATGACCTCTAAACCTCCAAAGCCACATCTTCTGCTGGTAAAGAAGCAGAGCTGAATTGGCAGCATGGTGTCTGCAAACACCATGGTGCTACAGCCCCACTGACACCACCCACAGCAACAGGATCCCCAGCAGAGTCGCAGCTGCAGGAAAAACGCCTGCCACCCTAACACATCCCATCTTGTTCCACTTCTGCTGCCAGAGGGATTTTGGTAGCTAACTAGATGATCTTTAAGATCCATTCCAACACAAACCATTCTATGATTCTATGATAACACCTTGTTTTTTTCCCTTTTTCTGTCTGTCTCTTGGTGGCTGTGCTGTGCTGATGAACAACACAACAATGTCTGATGGCCAGCTCAAACAATACAACATTTTGAGGAGGCCTCCCCAGCTCCATCCTGTCCCAGTATAGCACCCCAACCCTTCCAGCACCCCTCTCAGGCACTCAGGCGCCTGTGCCTAATTGAAGCAGCGGCTGGTTTTAATATGAGTTCTGAACACTGTTTTGGGGTTTTTTTAGATCCTAAATTGCTTTCAAAGGGATGGTGCATCATCTTCCCGTTGCCCAGCTCACGCTGCCCTGGGAGTGGCGGGACAGCCTGTGCAGCCTCCAGAAGATGGTGCCCTGCTGTTAGGAACAATGCTGCGAGCGCAGTCATTCCAGTTCACTGGCACAATGTCATACAAAACGCTTTGTGTCTGTCAGCACATTCCTGGAAGGTCACAGTGAATGATGAATGCTCCTGTGTAGGAGCTGAGGAGGTTTGGGTATTTTTTTCTTCTCCCTTTTTTTTTTTTTCCTTTCCCTTTTCCCCATGAATTGCATCACTTGGCAGCCTCTTGCCTTCATTCATTTGACTCCTGTGGTTACAAACCTTTCCCAATTGTTGTGAGCCTGCTTCCTCCACAACCCCTCTGTGGCCAAAGCAGGATATTCATGACTGACTGCCCTGGAGAAGCTGGATGACTTCCAGCTACTTTCCACAGCAGAGTTGCTCACTTCCCTCCCCCCGAGGGCTGAAATATCCTGTGGTTCTGGTTAGCTTTCTCTCCGGATGCACATCAGCTAAAGCATATGCATCATCATGTGATACCCAAGGTTGTTTCAGCACAGCTAATTGTGACAGAGTCTTTATTTAGATGCCATGTATAAAAAGATGAGTAAAGCTCTCTAGTATGAAGTCAGAAGGATATTTGACTTGATCCTGAATGAAAAGCTAATTTTAACTGGCATGTAGCATTGGAGTTCTTCACTGAGCTTTGCACATATGTCTAAGATGTTTAAATAATTCCAATAAACTATGATGTCATCTTTGTAGCTCTGTTGCCATTTCCTATGATTTGGTTCATGATTTCTTTCCACTCTGAGTTGCTAATTGCTCGTGAAGCTTGAATGGGGCTCTTCTGTTTTTTTCACAGTCCCTTCCCCCATACAGAAAGCACACAGACGTGCTAGTTTTAATTGGGGGAAAAACACCTACAGCTAAATTCAGCATTACCTCTCAATAGGAATTGACCAGAGTAGCAGTAGTCACTTGGCACAGTACAGCCAACCACGTCGGTGGGGAATTTGTTGATTTGGGGAGTGTCTGAGTGGAAAGGAGGGTTCAGAAGAACCCATGCAAGAGTGAAATTGAAAGATGAACACCTGCAAACAGTGTTCATAGGCCTCTTCATGGGCTCATGTGGGCACACATTCTTCTGAAAGATGGAGGCGCATTAAATGGTCCGGATTGTTAACAGCCTCCAATACACCTGCTTTTGTTTGAACAAATGCAGCAGATTCTGAGAAGGCACCACTGGGACCCCAAGAGTACATCTGTTGAGGACTCTGTCTCTGAAGCCATCTGGCAATGTCTGTTAAACTCTCTTTGCCTTCAAAATAGGGTGGCTGCATCTAACTTGACTAGTGAACAGTCCCTGGTCTAGATGTGCCCAGAAACTGTTGTAGGTTGCTGGCAGCCCTAGTTCAAAACTGGTCCTGGCACTGCTGTAACCATTCTCCAGTTCAGATGATGGTGATCTGTTCTTGTGTCCTGGTTCTACTTAACTGTCATTTATGGATGTGATTGGACAGACTCCTGTGGGCTGTAGAGAGTTCACGTGTAGGACTAAGAATCTTCATTTTGGAAATAAGAAAAACATCCTAGAGCAGGAGAAACTGGATAGGAGGGAGAGAATTAAGATAGAAAGTCAGTTCTGGGTGAGGAAAAGTTCTGGACTTCAGTAGGAGACTAAATAGAGCCAGAGAGAAAAAATCAGGGGCCAAGTGAGTCCTTGGGAGTCAAAGATTGTGAATTAAAGTAGGATATTATATTTTCCAGAAAAATGCAAGAAAGAACATATTGCTGCCAGTTCATTGATATATACAGAGAAACTAATCAAAACATCAAGGGGGTTGTCAACGGTTTAGCCTTGTGATTTCTGCACAGTTTTTATCAACCCATAAATTTTGGTAATAGGTAAGAAAAGTTCGCATAGACAAAACAGATTTCTTGACACGGGGATTAATATTAAAATTTGTTGCTACATGATAAGAACTAAGGGAATATTTATATACACAACAACTCTAACTAGTTTTCTTGTAATAACAAACTTATATATTTACAAATACCACCACTCCTTCTTTTCTTCAAAAACAGTCTAGAGGAAGAAGGAGAAGAAAAAGTCTTTAAGGTAACAGTTCCAAATCACCGCGGCTCGAAAATCTCTCTCTCTTTCTCCATTGGAATGTAGAGGAGTCTGCCTCCCACTTCCAGCCGCTTGTCTACGGCTACTGAGGGTTTACCGTGGGCTTCGAGGGAAACACTCGTATCACCATGTC
>VXAY01000994.1:774788-794609 GCA_013399855.1 Oxyruncus cristatus
AGTGTTAGGCTCAGCCCTCGGACTAAGGCCCGAGGTCGTGAGGGGCTCGGCCCCTCAATGGAGAGTTCACTGCCTTCTTTATCATTTTGTGGCTGTAATTCTTCTGCAGTTTGTTGCATGTGGCTTCCATGCAATTTAGCTTTGGCTTCAAGCCATCTCTGCCCTCCCTGGGCCAGGCTAGGCCCCGGGAGGGCCGCACACCCGGGCCCAGCCAGGCCGGGGCGTGCTGCCACGTTAACTCCTTAATTTCTTCTGCCCAACACATTTCTTTTCTGGTTTGTTAAATATGTCATTCGTAGAGACGTCACAAAAGTCTTTGATTGGCTACTTGGCTGGAATTTCACCTGGAGTTAACCATTTTCTACCCCAATACTGAGGGGATGGGCTAAACCATGACAGGGTTTTTTTCAGAGGCAACAAATAAGGACATTTTGCAAAAGCTTTGGTGAAGACAACCAAATTACAAAATGCTATCCAATAATGACTACGTGCTGAAATTTGTGGGATGAAAGGAAAAAAGCCTTGAGGAGATTTCATACTTTATACATTTCCAGAGAATTCATCAGAACTTTCAAGTTTTTAAAGAAATTCAGGAAGTGGAAAAGCAGAGGTTTCGTGCAACCTGTGAGTAACTTAAAAAAAAAAAGAAGTACTCCAGTCAGAGAAAGAAATTAAAGCTTGTTTGAGTTTATTTTGTTTCATGAAATCCCTTAGTGTTTTTATTTCCCAGGTCTGCATTTACAGGCTTGGGTTTCTCTGTCACTTCCTTTTGTACAGACCAAGAGCTGTTCCATATACAGGCACACAAATAGCATCAGAAACCTTCTTCGGGTAAAGGTCACTTCAGATCAAGTGAGCTCTTTGTCAGCATCTCTAAAACCTGATAACAATATGTGGAAGCAGGTTGGCCAAGAGACATAACAAGATTGAAGCCACCTTTTTCTTTCCTCTCCAGCATTTCTTGATGTCACTAAAGGGAGTTGCTAGCAGGACCCTTATACCTGTATTGCTCTATCAAGCCACGGTGGGTTGCCCTCTGTGTCACTCGTGAAAAACACAAGGAATTACTGATTTCTGCAGAGCTTTGGAGGCACTGTGTGGTGTGAAGCCAGATCTGTACCACATCCCAGAGGTGTGACTGAAATCCATGCAGACATGACATAACCAGTTAGAACAGCCTAGCTGTGGCCATTCAGGCTTCACCAGAGGCTGTATATGCTCACACAGGATACTGGCTTTGCAGCTGGTGGCTGTAAGTCCACTGTGTCTGCTTTTCATGGGTTGTCTACAGCTCCCTGCACCGCATCTGTCCAAGAATGGGAAATCCTCAGATCTTCTTACCACCCAGTAACTCTGAGGAGGAGATCACACAATCACTGAATGGGTCAGGTTAAAAGGGACCACAGTGGGTCAGCTGGTCCAACTTTCCTGCTGAAGCGGGGTCATTCTAGAGCACATTGCACAGGATTGCATCCAGACTGTTATGGAATGTCTCCAGTGAGGGAAACCCCACAACCATTCTGGGAACCTGTTCCAGTGCTTGGTCGCCTGCACAGCAAACAAGTTCTTCCTCATATTCAGGCGGAACTTCCCATGCAAATGTATGTGTATATGACGCCATGCATACAAAAAGCAGTAAGAAGGGCAACGATGCTGTCTGCACCTGTCTTCCAGGGCTGTCACAGAGATATTTGTGTAATTACTCAGTGCTAAGGACTGCAGCTCATGTGACTCCACATAAGAAGAAAGCCTGCCAAATCTGCCTTTTCCATCTGTCCAAGAGCAAACCTCAGTATGCCCTGATGCAGCCAGGAGAGCCTGTAACAGAGAAGATAAGGAAAAGCAGGCTGTTATCATTCTCAGTGCAACACAGCTTGAGTACTCATGAGTCACAGTTTGCTCTCACCCCTGACTGAAGAAAAATGCCTGGAGATGTGTCAGGAACTTGAGAAAAGTAAGGACTCTATGGGTCTTCTCAAGGTACTCTGACATGCACAGGATACCATTTGAACCTGAATAACAACAAAACTGTTAACAACATCTATAGAGTGACACCAATATACACTCGTCATTGGGATTGAGGGGTGGAAGGGGTTAGTACATGCACACACATATATGAAGAAAAAGGATTAGAACTTCTGAAGTTCTTCAGAGAAGGTGGTTTTCTGCACACTCTCATGTTTGACCCGTGTAAATAAAAATTTCCTGCATATTTTTGCCTCAGCAAATGTCACTTACATACAAGGTTCTGAGCACTTAGAATTATTTGAGAGTGAGACCTCCTCTACTGCAGACAGGGCAGCTGGCGTTTTCCCAGTTGTCTTGATCCAAAGTGGCAGCAGAGCTACCTTGGAAAAACTAGACTTTCTCTGCTATGGTCCATAATCAGCACTGGCAGAGGAAGGCAACACCACAGTTGTTTCCTCAGCTTCTCTCCCTACTGTCCTGGTGAGTATGAAGGTGGGTGAGGACAAACATTCTCCACATGTGAGATGTCTTGCTCCTGGGTGGTGCTGGACTCCCATGTCCTGGCTCCTTCATGTCTTTGTCACAGACAAAATCCATGCTCGGTTTCAATTTTGTTCTTCTGAGGCCCCTGACAGGAAAAGGCCAGGACACGGTGGGATGGATGTGAAAGCTATCAAATGTGATTTTCAATTACCAGTACAGTAAGTCTAGGCAAATTCACCATTGAAATCAACAGGGGTCTTTTTAATGGGTTCAGCTGGGCTCAGGTTCTTACTCTAATTACGTGCCTAGGCAGGGTTTGAAGACTGGGAATCATCCACCTAAATGTAGGTATTTGATGAAGGTGTCTAAGGTAGAACAGTACAAAGAGACAGATGTAGTCAGGCAGTGGGACAGACTCTCTGACTGAACCCATCCCATGCTGTTAACTGTGAAGAGTCATTAAAGAGCTTAATCTTCTCATTTGGTGCTTTGAATAGTGCCCAAACTTAGTGGGAAGAACAGGTTGAAGCACCTTAGTACTCAACTGAAACAGTGGGAAAATTATTGCATAATTTTCCTGTGCCACACTTACTAAGATTAGGGTGGAAATGTGCACGTGTTGTTGAGTCTGACTGAGGGATGAAGAAGCAATACAATAAATTAAAAAAATTAAAATGAAAATAAACTTCTTTTTTATACATCAGCCAAAATGTTAAGAATTTATCACCTGAGATAAAAGACTTAATCATTACTAAACCCTTTGGTAATTGTTTTAATAACATTAATCAAGATGAGCTCATTTAGTGCTAATGGGGGTGTTTTAAGTACTTTTATAGGATTTTCACTGAAATTCAGAATTAAATAATTGGGCCATTATTCTAAAGTGTTTTCGTCATCCCTCAGGGAAGTCCCAATTTCTTGGATTTCATCTGCTTAGTTTTATTTCCTCTCAAGCATTAATTCTGATTGCCCTTGACAATTTTGGAGAACCTCCTCCCAGTTATTAATTTGACCCTCTTCTGGGCAGTCTGAGGTTGGTTGCCCCTGATAATCTATTTTGTCAATGCAGTCATGGACAAGAAAGATTTAAAATACCACTAAATGAGGGTGGTGATGGATGATGAGACAGCAAGGGTGCTGATTGCCATCAGCTAAAGGGTCTGGTGAGTTGAGTTTTTCTCAACACCCAGACTGGATGAGCAATTGGCTAATTAATTGCCCAGTTCTACCCAATGTTACCTTAAGCGTGCTTAGTCTTTATTAGGGGCTGCAGTCTTTGCAGTCTGGAACACATTGGCAGCTGCTGAAGGCATTATGGAAGGAAGGCAAAGAGTTACGGATTTAGGTCAGCTGCCTGAATTTATGTTTTTAGTGCCAGCTGATATGCCAAAATGTGTCTGAAGCATCCTCATAATGATGGTAGATGTAATGCAGGATGCACGGTAGACCTCTGCCTTCCTTGAAAAGCAGCTGGATGCCATGAGTGATCTGAAACAATATTGAATGTTTTGGGCAGTTGGGCATTGTGGTTGGGAATCCATTAGAGATTAGGTCTCCACATGTCTATGTATACCCACTTATACATAATCCTGTTATAGTCAGTGGAATTAATGCAGTTGCTGAAAACCAGTGTGTCATTTGGCTGCTTAGGCTCTGTCTGTCTACACTTAGATAAGTTGAGTCACCCTTCAGACTCTGCCGACTGTATCCAGTAGATCTCTGCTAATGCAGTGCAAACTGGGATGCCTCAGGCTCAGTTCAGCTGACTGAACTTTGAAAACTAGTGCCATGGTAGATGCTCTGGAGTATCCTGGCTGGCCTCCAACTCTATCTTCAGAAGCAGCAGGTTGTCTCTGCCAGCCCCATGTGGGCATCTCAGACATTTTAGGACACCTAAAAAAATTGTGAGGCAGGTACATGTGGGCACCAAAGTGCTGCCTTTTGTCACAGAGGGCAGGATACAAAACACAAAATCGTTTCAATAGAAATGCTAAAATTCTCTGAATTATTCGTATAATGATATGTACATTTATACGATAGTCGTATTAGAAGGTTTTTTTTAATCTGGTAGGAAAGCCATTTCCAGTTTTGATAATCATAGAAGATGTTGCTGTTTCAAACTCTCCCCATCAAATTGTCAGGTCATATTCTACCAGCATGTTTCGTGATTCACATGCCTAAGCCTGAAGAATGACAGCAAAGGTTAACTGTAATATGTTTAAGCAAGAAATAGTGCATATTTTTTCATATTCAACCAATCTTATGAATGCTGTTTTCTACTTTTACTCAGAAATGGAGGAAGAGTAAGAAATTTTCAGTTATTCCCTTACTCTATTATGGTGATTCAAATAGTATAGGCTGGTAAGTATATGAGGGGAAAAAGGAGGAAGAATGTATTTTCACCTTATATCTTGTCTGGAAAATAAGCTCTGAAAATTTCTTGGAAAAGATTATCCTCAGTGCAAAGATCTTTATTCTGATCATTGTGTTGAGCACAATAAACAACCTACATTATATACAGCAGAAGAAAACTTCAGCTGCATAAATCTCACTTTCCAAGGCTTTATGTGGTAACAAAGATCAAATTTTGTAACCAAAGTGTTACAAAAAAACAATATATCTGGTAGCATGTACATTCTGTTTGGTGTCAACTGTTGGCAAACTACTCGTCATTTCAGATTTAATGATTTCTAATTTTTTATTCACAGTAAGAAGTTGAACTATTACACTGAACAACTCATATGACTGAGAATGATTATTTTCAGTATTATTATTTCAGTATTATTATATTGGATAACTTAATAACTGGGTAGTGTTGTTAAAATGTTGTATTTTTACTGTGAAAAGAATCTTTATTTTTGTGTGCTTTGTGAGCCCGCAGATAGGTCTCAGGTTTTGCAGAATACATTGGCCATGTCTTATGACCATGCCATATATGTTAGGAGGTCGGGATCCAGGCAAAAGTATCTGATGCATCCTGTTTACATTTAAACAATTATAATAATTCAATCCTTTACACAAAACTGTTACAACAGGTTTCCATTTTAGGAGGTTAAACTCTGTCCACATGAGTGATGAATGCTCAGTTGCAGACTGGAGGTGACATTTATCTGTCTCCACTACACCTGCATATTAGTCTAACAACACCTATTGCATCCAGTCCTTGAAATTACTTAATCAGGCCTTCCGAACGCATAACTTGATTTGAGCTTTAGCTAAGCAAGAACTGAGTAGGGATTTCAGGATTTCAATTTCAGCTGGTAACTGATGCAAAAATGAAGCTGAAAATTTGACACCTCTTGTGCCTTTAATTCTTGCCACTGATGCACCAAACAAAAGTCAAAGTAACCACGTCTGGAGAGGCCAGTTTGTCATGACTAACCTGGTGGGTTGGAGCAGAGAAAAAGAAGCTTGATTAATTGTAACATTTGTTTTCATTTAATAGCTTCATAGATTCCAAGGCCAAAAGCCAAAAGCCAAAAACTCTGATTATCTAGTCTGACCTCATGCAGAACAGAGGCTGTGGAACTTCACCAGGTGATCCCTGCACAGACTAAACCCTTCTTCCCTGGGCCATAGGGAAACTATCCAGCCAGCTATATGGGTGAGCATTACCTCATACAATCTATTGGGCTGCATCCTGAGCTCATTTTACCATCTTGTAAATCCTGAGGAGTTTCACTTGGCAACACAGGCTTACTTGAAAGAGAAATCAGAATTTGGCTCATTCTTCCTCATGAAATGGTACCCAGTGAAAATTTGTTTTTTCTCTCCTGTATAAAAATTGTAAGATACATATTTATGTTCTTGTGGTACATTGCTTTATCCTGCAGTGTAATGTTTCAATTGAATCAATGTAGTTGAGGAAACTGGCCCTTTTGTCCAGTCATAGAATTTGACCTTGTTTAGGTGACAAGGAAGAATCTTCATTACTTATTTTGAAGTTTATAGATGTCTGACCTTCTGCCTTATACACATCAGATTTCATCCCTAATATCAGCACTAAATCCAGCATTTCTCATGTAATCAGAGAAAAACCTCCAAAAGACTTATTTTAAGAATCCAACCTATCATTAAGCAGTTCTTTTTGAGTACTTTCAGAAGTTACGTGCCTATCTCCGGAGAGGAAAAAAGGGCAGGGAATGACATTACAGACTGAAAATCCCTCAGTGTAGTCACATTACATATTTATCCTTCCTGTTAAAAGCAAACCCAACATATTTTAAATACAGCTCAATTTAATGTGACAAGAAATGAAACAATTCAAGTATAGTCACAAGGTAATATCCTGCTGATCAGAAAGGTAATATTCTTCAAGGTGTTATTCTGCTGCTTGGAAATATTCTGAATCTGTGCATCTAATTATATCTAAATAGCAGACAAATGCTGTTGTAGTCAGAAGGGAAAAGAGGGGTTAGCTATGAGTGTCAATCAGGTCACTAGGTAGCTAAATCTGGGTTTCTGCCAGCCAAAATTATCAAAGCCTATATTTGGCTGATATCACCAGGTTTCTTTGATACTCACAGATATTTGCATATCTGTATCTTGCCCATTATGTTGCAGTTCTTTTCTAAAGAAAGGGATGTAGTTCCTTTAAGTCCTGAGTCCAAAGTGAATATAGGAAAATGATCCATGATGTTATTATCCCAACCACACTTCCCAAGTGATACTTTCTAATATCAGAAAAATTTGTTGCCATGGTGACTGGCCTGACCTGGAACAGTTCAGCTGATGCTGAGCTTCCTTTCCCTTTCCCAAAAAAAGGAGCTAAACATAATCCTTTGGAGAGGCAATTTTTCTTTTGATTAGTTAACAGCAATCTCTCATGACCTGTTGTTCATGCCATATTGGCTTATTAACACTCTCAGAAGAAATAGAGAATTCAAAGAAAAGTGAACTTGAAAGTAGGCTACAGTTTTAAATGAAAATTATCCTTGTAAAAGGATGTTGTGCCCACCTGTCTCAGGACACCATCTAACTTAACTTCTTTTGAATGGAAATTGAAAGTTCAAATGTGCCATTAAAATCCAAGAATTCCAGTAGTGGGTGAATGCAGCATTACCTGCCCACAGATTAAGCAGACAGTGGCAAGTTAAAAGTTCCTTTGATTTATTTTCTTGAAAATTTTTTTTCCTTTGAAAGGGATACTTAGAAGGAGGAAAAGTCAGGAGTGACATCCCTCTGTAGCTCCAGCAGCATCTGGGACATATTGAACTAATGGTGAAAAAGGGCTGAAACACACAACAGGCCACAGGTGCTAAGGAAGGAGTGAGATGGCTTATCAGTGTTTAAAGGCCAAGACTGAAAATCACAGGGTCCATACTCAGCATTAGCTATGAGTTCTCTGGTTAAGATTTCCAGACCTCTAGGGAAAGGCTCCAGCTGTTTGCTGTGATCCAGCTTCCTTAAGTGACATGCCTGGGGCTCCTAAGGGCAGTAAATTAAAGAAACTTATGTATATAACCTGGAAGTAAGGCCAGTTTGTCTTTAGAATATTTAGAATATAGAACAATCTTCTTCCCTGGTACTTCAGTCTTCCTGTATTTCTCAGATTTTTTTTTTTTTTTTTTTAATTAACCTCAGTTCAGGGATGTCAGCTGTAGTGGAGGAGTGGAGTTTAGGGGAAGGATCTTGGGACCCTTCTGGCCAGCTCCTTCAGAATGAAGCAGCATAACCCACTGTAACTCAGCAATGACCCCTTTCCCATTATCTCTCTAGCAACAAGTCATCCTTCCCACACCAGCAGCCTCCTCTTTCTGGCTGAGTGCTTTAACCACCATGATCCAGACTTAGACTTCCTGTTGCTTCTCTTTCTTTTTGTCTCAGAGCTTTTGCAGGTTTGTTGTACCTGTGGTTCAAATGATTTTCTTACTTTCTGATGGGACTTCAAGCTGTGAATTTTAGCCTGTGCTTTGGAGGCAGACGTGCTGGCATTTACTGGCTTGCCTTTTAGGCAACAGTTCATCTGGTAAGTGGGTCTCCGGGTCTGCACGGAAAAATGAAGGTCTGAATGCAGCACAGTGAGCTCGAAGAGCCATGGGAAGTGTCCCCGTGTCTCTTTGTGGAATATGGTGTATACTAACATCAGGAGAAGCAACTAAGTTACTCTGTGTTCTTGGCACACCATTTCACCTTTCCAAGGCCTCTTTCACAAGGAGTAGGAGGAGACTCACTAAGAGCTGCTCAGGATATGTCCACTGACACAATGTCTGAAGAGAAAGCTAGCTTCTTAGCTAGCTGACCAATGACACTGATGAAGAACTTCTGCATCGCTCTAAATTTTACCCATTATGGTTGGAAAAATTATAAAGCAGAATTGCTTGGCTTTCAGCCATGTTTAGCTTACCAGATTTTTGCTTTGCTAGATCTTTTTTCAGGAAAAGATCATTCTGTGCATCAATATTTATATAAGACGTTTCAGAAACTAGCAATGAAAAATGATCTTGAAATGCAAGAAGCAGCAGTGTTATAACTGGGGACAGCAGCAAGACAGGATTTGTAGGGAGAGTAAAGTTTTTTAGTATATCATCTAATGTAGTTGGGGAGAAAAAATGGGCATGCAAACCCTTCCTCAGACCTCACTAATTTACAGAAAGGCCCTGGCTCGTAATAAAGGGAAAGAAGTATGCCTTCAGTGTCTCCAGAATTGCTCTCCAGAGTCTGTAATTGCTCTCTTTCACACGCGCAAACATACACAAACAAGTTTTAAACCCACTTATCTTGAACAGGTCTGCAATCTGCCAAATACCATGTTTTCTGAAAGGTTACAAAGAAACATGGGATTCCTCTTACCCCAACAAACTAACTGACTTTGACAGCTAAATTTCCCTTTAAATATGTTTAGAACTTCCTTTATATAGGAGTGTGAGTCATTCTGACAGGCTTAATTTGTACTGAAAAATGAATGTGTTAAACTTATTCACCATTCAGGTTAGAAAGACTGTAAACTATAGATTGATGACATTTGAACTTGGTGTACTACATCCTTTGTACCTAGAAGTGAAATTATAAGAGTCAGTGAAAGACATGCTGAAGATTTGCTAGAAATTATATCTTAGTGTTTTTCTGCTCTTGACTTGATGTTTCCTCGATATTTCATTTTCTGTAATGAGGAGTGTATGTATGAAATGATGACCCTTTTTTAACAGCATCATATTTACTTCAACTTATACATATTTCCAGCAGAACTAAACAACTAATAGCAAACACAGAAGTTTGTTGGAGTTAATAAAACACTGCATAATAGACCAAGCAATCTGTTTGAGCTTGAAGACCCATCAATCGATAATTAAGGAGATGTTGGTGTTCCAAGCTTTGTTTAGAGTCCTTGGCAATATCTGGATCTGAACTTCTCTGGTTTGTTTCTGTGCTAAAAGCTTGCCTGACTTGTAAATAAGAGTGAGTGGAAGAAACGTTGTATTCACAAAGTCAGGTGTGAATTACTTAGGAAATCTCTCAAACTCTCTTTCTTCGCAGTGGTAAGAAAAGGTCTCCAGAAGGTGATTCAGAGGCAAAACCTGACTCAGATGCTCATAACCAACCCTTAGATAAGCTTGTCAGATAAGCTCAGGGTGCGAGATGACATCTCAGTGCAGTCTGCACATGCCTCTGTATTGACTTGTTTGGGAAGAGCTGGCAGGTTCTCCAGGCAGGGAGATTTGGGCAGGAATCTTCATGGACTTTCTCCAGGCTCTGAGCCTACTGGTCATACAGCTGGATCTTGGGTCTCAAGCATTGCTATGAAAGAGGATACAGATCTCATCTCAGAGTAAGTTGGCTTTTGGCTTTGAATGGTCTTCCAGATTACTACCAGGAGCACATAAAACTGGCAAATGAGGATTAATAGTGGTAGAAATAACTCCTCTGTGCCCTTCATAATCAAAGAGTGGACAAGATCACACAGTTTGAAAAGACTCACTTGCTTATTGTGCTATAATCTTGTCCCTCTTTGGGAACTGGTTGATAGGGCTTTGGATCCAAATCAGCCCCTGTGTCAGTAGGTCAGGCACAGGGTTGGAGCCACTAGCTAAAGTTGAGGCTGATCTTGTCATTATAGTCCTTTCCCTGTTTCCATTTCTCCAGCAACTAACAGTTCAAGAAGCTTTAAAAAGCCTAGTCATATCATGTAGGGCACAGTATTTCAATGTCCTTCATATTTATTTTATGGAGAATCTTCTATTGCCAAGTAGCTGAAGAATTAATGGTAAAATGGGGAAATATCTCTAAATTACTGACATTTTAAGGGTTTGCTTAGAAATCATAACCTTATCACTGATACTTGAAAAATCTTAATAGCTCATCATCAAATCCAGCAAGTATCTCTGTAGTCAGGAAGGAAGTGTCTTCTGAGGTTACTTTCTAGTGCTATCCAGACTCTCTGCATTTCTCTGGAGTGTATCACGAGTGTGAAAGAGAAGATAATGAGAATGCAGTATCCCTGTCAAATAATAGCTCATGAGAACGAAAGAGGATTAGGGGTGTATTAAAATGAACATTCATCTGATCTGAATGTAGCAGTTCTATGAACCCTTGCACAGTCGACAGCTTTGGTGTGATTTACTCTGCGGAGGACTTTGTTTTACTTCCTTTGCTGACAACTTTTCTGCTGGGAATCGAGTGCATTATTATAATCTATGGTAAAAGTTTGCAGCCCATGGAATGGATAATGAAAACATGTGACTCGTTTGGAGCATTTTAACCTGTGTTTGTGTGTGTGTGTATTTTCAGAACTGTTCTGTGCGTTGTGCAACACATTTGCCACCAGGCCAGACTGCAGCTCTCCAAAGGCCTCAAGGATTAGGACTTCTGTAAAAGCACATATCAGGAAAAGATGCATCTGTATATACAGGAACAGTACAAGGAGACCAAGTACATGTAGAAGTACAAATGAGTCTAAGTATTTTTGATATCCTTTTGTTTGGATATGACTATATTTTTGGATTGAACTACAACAAGTTAGTAATTTCAGATTTTTTACTACAGTGAGTCAGAAAAGATAAATCAAAGTGAATCTCAGTGCTCTTGTTGCCTTGGGATTCTAAAACTGATTTTATGTGGTGCAGTCCAAGCTAGGTTGTAGCAGAAAACAAAATGAAAGAAAAAATCCCACCCAGTATCCAACAACTCTTAATAGAACAGTTCTAGGGTTGCAGATGCAGAGATTTAAAATTAACAAAATACCAGAATTAATGTTGTCTGTGGTTTTCCATTCACTTTCTTGGGTTACAGTATTGAATTAAATAGTTACATATGATTTTTCCCACTCTGCCAGGGAGATGAATCAGACTTGTGAAGGCATCTGTTGTCTGTTAAGTCCCCTGACTCATTTGTTGTACAAGTTGGAAGATGTGAGGTGAATGAAGGGGGACAGAGGGAGAAAGCAGGTTGTTTGGTGGTTGAGGTAGATGGATGTCACTCAGGAGAACTGGATTTCACCCGTCTGACACAAAGATCATATGAGGAACTCTGCAAATCCTTTAAACCAGGTTGTTATAGTCAGCCATGAACAAGAAGAAATTACACTATGAGCTTCCCATTGCACAGATAAAGATTTCAATTCCTTCATGGATCTCCCTGCTACAAGTAAGCTTTTTCTGGCCCTTCTGCTTTGTCCTTGCTCTGGAGAATATACTAGTGAGTTGAGTCCCCTCATCCAGTAGGAAGCATGCCAGGACCTTGGCCATTGCCTTACTATGTCTGTGCCACTTCCAAAGCTCAGGATGGGGCAGATGTGTCTTAGGAGAGCTAAGGGTACAGACTGTGCACTACGACCAACGGAGAATCTAGGTCACCAATCTCATGATCTTTTCTCAAGTTTTGAGAACTAAATAATATCAGATTTTGTTCACATTCAAGAGGTTTGAGCTGATCTCCTCTTCCCAGCAATTTCTTTATAATTCCTATGCAGGTAGCTGAATGCTTATCAGCTTATCTGCATCTGGCAGAACTTGGCTGCTGGATGTAACAGGGATGCTGCAAATTTCACGCATTTACGGTAGCAAGGGATGGGACAGGTAGTCAGGCAAAGGACTGAGCCAAAAGATTTTGGGCTTAGTAGCTCTGAAGATGGTTGAGTTCAGCTTTTCTAGCCCTTAAGCAGAGCTGTTGGGCTGCCTGTTTTTGTTTCAGTCCCATTCCAGTCTTCCAGTCCCATACCTAGGACTTTACTTAACACCATGGAAATCTCAGGAAATCCAGGTATGCCCCATTTGGGGATTCTTATCCCATTCTCACTCTTTTCCTTACCCAAAACTTTTCCCTCACCAAATATTCAGTCAGTCTTGGTCATCCCTCAGACTTCTTTCCATGACCTTTATTCCTCTGCACTGGTAACCAGTCTCTGTAATGGGGTCCTCAGCCCATCCCTGAGCACAGTTTCCTTGTACACAAATATTCTCTTCTCTTCCCTCAGCATGACTATGGCCAATGCTTGGACCTGTGGCACACCCTACTGTTTCAGGGCTCTAGCTCCTATGCCCATTCCAGGCTTCCCGGGGTGCTGGATACTTCCCAGACAGACTTGAAGATGGAATTTTTAGCAGGGGCTGTAGGACAAGGGGTAATGATTGTGAACTAAAAGAAGGCACATTCAGATTAGATATACGGAAGTGATTCTTTATGAGAGAGATGCCCAGAGAAGTGGTAGTTGCCCCAGCCCTGGAAACATTCAAGGTCAAACTGGACGGGGCTCTAAACGACATGGTCTAGTTGAAGATGTCCCTGCTCATTGCAGGGGGTATGGATTAGATGACCTGTAAAAGTATTTTCCTAACCAAACTGTCTGATGATTCTATATTTCAATGGATTAGTCCCAGTCTCTATTCCTTGACAATATCTAGACATAGTGTTCTCCTTTACAAAAATGCAGTTCTCTACATACTTATTTTTCTTGGTAGCTTTTGTTCTGCTACTTATCCTTGTACAACAGGAGGTAGACACCACCCTTCTCTGTGATGCTCTGTTTCAGCAGTGGGTTGACTAAGAGTGCAAGAGACACCAGCTCCCCGGGGCCACATCCTGTGCTCAGGGCTGCTCAACCTCAGGACATGTGGGAACAGCCTTTACAGAGAAAACCTTTTTTTTCATTCCTATAATCTGTGCTGCAAAATACTGTTTTTTCAAAAACTTTCTTTTTCCAGTGACTGTGAAGCACGTACAGTTCAGCATATGCAGAACTTGTAAGGAGCTGGGACATGCTCAGCGAAGACAGACTGCCTGGGGATTTTAGCTGTTAAACTCTGGCAAGTCTTTATGAAGTATATGTAAACTACTACTTGTCAAAGACTTGTACACTTTTAGGGTGTGTATATATTTCACAGGGAATAAAAATGAATAAATGAGGTTTATCTTCAACAAAAGTCACACTGTTTCCACCACACAGGGTTCCTACAAAACACAGAATCCCAAAGCTTTGCAAGTACATTTTTTAAAATGTTTTTTGGCAGTTGTTTTTTCTTCTTTCTTCTTTTTTTTTTTTTTTTTAAAGGTCTTAGCAACTTTTTTAAAATCAGGTAGTATGAAAAATAGCAAGTGTAAAATCTCAGAAAATTTCTCCAAGCTTCAAATGAAAACATGGTTATACAAAAAGAAATGTCAGGTAGCCTTGGCTGCTTTGAAAGGATAAACACCCAGTTGAAGTACAAATGGACCTGCTATGTATGTTCACATCCATTATTGAGCTAAAAATTTTCTTGAAAGTCAATTAGATTATCTCTAGTCCTTGTATTCAACTACTCTGACTAAGACTATATAGGTGTGCAGATACGAAGCAACTGCCTTCCCCCATCATTCAGTGTCTCTTTTAGGAGTCAGATCCAGGTTTGTGTGTACACTGAGGAAGCAAACACCTTAAAAGGAATGGAAAAAGCGAATATTTGGTATCCCTCTGCATTCATCACACTGCAGTAGGGGTTCAGAGCTCTCAATGACAGCACCTGACCATGTGCAACCTCATGGAGGAGTGGTGCTGCCTCTTCAGCATGTGCAGCTGAGTTCTGGGAAGCCACAAATGGGACCGTTTGCATCCGTCTGGCTGTGAAGCTCGTCTGAGAGGAAGAGGAGAGGGAGATCTCATAGCTCTACATCTCAGTAATCTTTGTTATGGAAACTTACTTTTAATTTGTTCCATATGAATCTGAGGAAAATGAACCATTTGAGAAGTTTATCATAATTACAGTCTAGATAAACAGCTCAATAAAGAATGGAAAATATGTATTTTGTCAGAAGGCACCACTAAAAAATATTCACATATGGTAATGATTTCCTCAGGATTCAACAAAAGATTGGCTTGAGAACCTTCTCCTGTAGATACAGATCAGATTTATCACTGTGGTAATGTCACCTGACTTGTACCATGTTTAAGCTGTGAGTCAGCAGAGCAGAAAGACATAGTTCTCCAGTATGTGCAGTATTTATCCTCTCCTTTTCCACTCACTGGTGCTGATTTTGTTTTTAACGTTATTATGGAGTGATTCTTCATAGCTAAGGTTACAAATGAGTTTGTCTTGAAAGTTTGTTTTGGCTTCTCCCTATGACCTACCCTGCCACTCTGCTGCTACAGGACCTCGGAGATGGTAATCCCAGCCGAGAACAAGATAATCCATCTTTTCAAAATGTGAATTGAGATGAAGGTTTGCTGGATTCCAGCTCTCAGAAAATGAAAATGCTCCCACATCAGAAGGAGAAGTCGTCTTTGTTTTGTTGCTTTGTCGATCTTCAAGAAATTGACACAAAATTGCTTTATTTCTCTGTGGGATTTTCTAGACATTTTCCCACCATCCTGAAAAGAGACCTCCTGTTTTACTCATCACAATTTAAAGACCGACATTGGTTAGAATAAGGGAAAAAAAACCCAATAAAGAATACATGTCAGTGTTAGCTTTTGTAATGAGCTGAACAGATTGTGATTTGAGTGCTCAAAGCCTGCAGGGCACTGATGCAGATACAGATCCATAATTTTTAAGAAGTGAATATGATGAGCCTAAATAAAAAAACGTGACTTAATAAATAAAACCTGTCAACCTGAGGCCCGTGAAGCTGCAGACCCCTCCGTTCAGCCAATGTGGCCTTGCGCGTGTTGAGCATCTCTGTGCCCAGTATGGTTCCTGCTGGGACCTGGAGGGGGGAACAGGGCAGAGGAGCAGCCAGGTCCCACAGCATCCAGTGCTGCCAATGAGGAACCCCTAAAGCCCTGTCAGCACTGCCTGCTCCTGAAACATATACATGGCAGTGTCCTTCTGCTCTCTCCACTAAAATGGACCATCAAGTGTGTAGATAACACACTGCCTTCCTCCACCCCATCCTTCTTCCCATACGGAGAGGAAAAGCTGCTCATGTCTGAGACTCTGAGGTGCCTTGGTGCTGAGGAAGTCTGGAATTTAAACGACTTTAACTCTCACTTTTTTTTTTGTATTTTCTTTCACCAAGTGCTGCCTCTAACAGCCAGTTTAAGACAGTAATTAATTTATGATACACCAGTTTTTATAAAAAAAACTTAATAAGAATTGTGGGAGCTTAATACAGGGACATAAATTCCATCCTGAGTGCCATGTACATAAAAATTGAGTGTTGTAGTGCATGACACACTGGTAGCTTTTTACCGGATTTCTTTCCCTAGGCAACAATGCAGAGCATCCAAATTCAGTTTAATGGTTAAATTATTTTGGTTTAGTTTACTATATTAATGTTACTAGCTGCGGGAATCTCAGTCTAGGCTTGCAAATCTCAGTCTAGGGTTTTCATATCCAAGGGATTGCTCAGTTAGCACAACCCTCGCATGCAAACCTCTGTTAGGCCAATGTACCAGGGACGTGTCCCACTTACTGGCTGCAGTTCACAGACAGCCTGTGCAGAAAGTCATAGAGAAGTAGGTCTGAAAGGATCACAGGAAATTAAATATTTCAGCCTTCCAGTCCTAGATCCCTGACACATTTGACTCTTATGAGTTATTGACATAACCTGTTTCTAAAGATGCCTCATAGCATTCCCAGGAAGTATTACACTAAGGTCATAATTTCTTTCTTGCTTCTCCTTTGCACTGTCATTTAAGCTCATTATGCTTTTTTTCTTTTCTGCCCCTAGACATAGAGAACAGAATACTTCTTTCCTCTCAGCAGCTGCTTTTCTGTGTTTGAACACACTTGTTCTGGGGCTACTCACCCTCCTTTCTAGTCTGTGCAACTATTTTTCTTTTATTCTTTCCTGGTAAGCCCCATAGGCTAGGCCTGACACATTCACTCTTTCTGAGGGTAGTAGATCTTGAAGAAGGTCTGATGAAAAACTTTGGACATTAGTTAAAAAAAAAATATCATGGCACCACCATTGTGATGGGATGAGCTGGACACTGCTCAAATGCAAAACAACTTCGTGTGCTTCAGATTTAACAGATCAACTGGTGTCAAATGTGGCAGCATTAAAGATGTTTAGCCCAGAAAAGGTTATCCCACAATAGGAAAGTTCCCTTTGCAGATGTGGGAAGTGGACACTAACATCAACATCAGAGCTGAAACCAGTGTAGCTGAACGACATCACAAGATAGACCATCTGAAGGTATGTGGCTGGCTTAGGATAGTGACTTTAGAAATGAGGAAGCATTATTAACTGCTCTTATTTGCCTTTGGTTTATGAGCCTGCAGGGGTAGCATAACATTTCCAAGCTTTCTCCTGGAAGGTTCTGTGAAAGAGACTGAAAACTGAGCTACTTGGCTAATCACTTGGCTCTAGAAATAGAGGCTTTGGGAGAACACCAAATGTTGTAATTACATTGCTAGAATAGGTGTCATAACATTTTGTTTCTTTTTGTGTGGAAAATGGGAGAGCTGTAGTTGTTGATGAGTACTTGGATAGGAAAAAGGTGATTCACACAGAAACCCATACAGCCCTTTCTCAAACGTCAAGGTTGATTCATCCCTACTCATTGCTGTGATGGATTTCAGATTGTTGTGACAATTGTTTGACATGAAGAGAATGCACATTCTCCCTATACTACAGATAGTCGGCCCAGGGACGCCTTAAAGATTTGCCTGGGCATGGGATCCGCAAAATCTGAGCTTAGCTGACACATCAGATGGAAAAGAATTGTCTGAGGTATGTTCTGATTTATTGTTAACTTTTACCAAGTTCTCTGTGAGGTATGGTTCCCACATAGTAGTTAATATATGAAATATCAGATAACAATTAGTGAGAATTTGTGGGCATTTACACTCACATATCAGATTGCTGCAGCACTAACTTGAAAAGATGTTTTGCTTTCTATTGATTACAATTTGGAGAAGGGAGAAATATTTAATATCAAGACAGAGCTACAATTATGTGTGATGGATCTCAAATTAGTTAAAATATTTACTTAATACATGATAATTTAAATGAATTAGAGTTTAGTTTACAATTGCAATCAAAATGTGTTTTCCCTAAGACTTTTGCTGTTCTAATGATTCTTTAAGTGTAAAGAAAAGCCTGCTGCTTGATTGAAACATGTCCAAAAGGCATCACAGCTGACAGGAACTTGAATGGGTCTTCTGCATTCATTCCTGATAGCAGAGGCAACGTAATCTGACAGCAGATGTTAAGCAGGCAACATTTCTCTTTTGCTCCTAGAGCAGCTGACAAGAATTTGTAGCCTAACTTAAAACAAATAAACAAACACAATCACCACCACTAAACTTGTCCAATTAAAATTGGCTTCCTTCTCTGGAGAGAAATACCATTTAAAAAATGCAGGGGCAATTAACTCATCCTGATTACTTGTAGAAGTGAGTACTTAAAATGTTTTGCATTGCTTGCCTAATTGTAATATTTCTGTTCTTTCTGTTTTAATTTTCTTCCTTGACCGTTCTGTTTAACTGTGGCAGACTGATCTACATTTCCTGAAGGTAAAGAACCCTGACAATGTTATGTCCTTTTAGGAAGGAATATATGATCCTTATTTACCTCAAAAGCCTTCTGAACTGCTCTTTGAGCTTGACTACAAATCTGTTCATTTGTCTCTCAGTTGTACAGTGATTTCTTATTTATCCTCTGTAAAATGAGTCTGCTTTTAAAAGGGGGATTAAAACTTCTTGCCCCAATACTGGTTTACCCCAATAATCAGAGCAGCCTATGGCCTAATGGTTAGAGTTTTCAACAGAAGATTTTGCCCTCGTCTTAAGATAGCTAAGGTTGCACTTGTGCTGGAAGAGTCTAAATTTCAGTGATAGTCAGTGGAAAGACAGTGCTGTCAGAGAAGCCTAAAGAGCAATTTAGATGCCCAGATACTACCTGTCTGCTGTAGGGAGCATTGAGTAACTGTGCTGGGTGTACTAACTAGCTCTCCAGTGAACTACAAAGGGGAACTTAGACACTTCCAGCAGACATCTACCTTTATTTACGTGTCTTATGCTTGAGTGGAATTCCACCTGGAAGGTTCCATTCTGAATTTCAGACAAGACATCCACTACCCCTGGAGATCCTCTATGATATACCCAACATCTATATGGACTTAGCAGATATGATGCAGCACCTAGGAAAGGAGTAACAGCAGCAGTGGCAGGAGACCAGGTAGATAGCACTATCTGTCTATGCTTGGTCAAATGAACTGAGCAAGGAGGATGAGATTTCATTGCCAAGGTGTAACTGCAGATATTGAAAAATCTTAAAATAATTTATGTTCCTCCTCCAGGTCCTAAGGAAAAGAAAAATCCAGCTTTGTCCTGACTCTCCCTTCATGTTTTCAAGACGTCTGCACTTCCTTTAAGTTGCGATAAAAGATTGCTTGAACCTCTGAGCAGCATTGAAACAGGTCCAGGGTCCTTAGTGGTGCTGCCCTTGTAGAAATCTCCTCCTTTGGTGCACCAGATAATGTCAGAGCACAGGGCAGCCAAGGAGAGTACACGCTGCAATTTGCAAAGTACTTGTTACAGGTTTGTGCTTCTGTCCTGGGTGATGCCTTTAGGCACATCGCCTGTACGAGTTCGTGCAGGAACACCGGACTGTTACTTTTTCTCCCGTGGCCTTAGAGCCTCAATTTACAGTCCATAAGGCCTGCACTTTAGTAATGGAATGACCCAGACATTAAAATAATATTGTTATTTTTATATTATTATATTATAATTATATATATTATTATAATTACTGTAGAGCATGATCATGTGAATGAACTCAGAAAAGACCCTCTTCATTTTACAGTGACAGAGCATCTTGGTTGATTTCTGCATCCCCAAATCATTGTCTATATAAAAATATTGATGGCCATTGTGACCAATAGCCATATAGCGAACTATTCATTAAAGTGCCTTGGTTCATTACTCCGCTCCAATACCTTCATGTAATTCTACTTGAAAAAACCTCAGACAAAACCCTAAACAAGGGTTGCACTCAAACCAGCAAAGCCTGTTT
>VXAY01000994.1:794982-808248 GCA_013399855.1 Oxyruncus cristatus
CGTGCAGGAACACTGGACTGTTACTTTTTCTCCCGTGGCCTTAGAGCCTCAATTTACAGTCCATAAGGCCTGCACTTTAGTAATGGAATGACCCAGACATTAAAATAATATTGTTATTTTTATATTATTATATTATAATTATATATATTATTATAATTACTGTAGAGCATGATCATGTGAATGAACTCAGAAAAGACCCTCTTCATTTTACAGTGACAGAGCATCTTGGTTGATTTCTGCATCCCCAAATCATTGTCTATATAAAAATATTGATGGCCATTGTGACCAATAGCCATATAGCGAACTATTCATTAAAGTGCCTTGGTTCATTACTCCGCTCCAATACCTTCATGTAATTCTACTTGAAAAAACCTCAGACAAAACCCTAAACAAGGGTTGCACTCAAACCAGCAAAGCCTGTTTAAAATCTATGGCTCACAGTACATCCTCGGAGTAATTTCTGGGTGGTATTCATGCTTCATTTAGTTCTGCATTTTGTTCTCCAAGAGCTTCCAATGAACATACTCAGGATTTAACAGTTTCCTTTCCAAAAAGGACTGATTTCAAGATAAGAAAACATTTAAATTCACAATAGCAGCAACCAAACAGTGCCCGGGCTGGCCTTTTTTAAGCAGCAAGCATCATGCTGCTTTCACGACAATATTGTTGATATTGATGTAAAGGGATCAATCTACAATATTTAGAATTTGACTGTAAGCTGGATAAAAATTTCTTTGTTTCCCAAATTTGTTTGGCTCTAGGATATCACCATGTTATTACCACTGCATGTTGTCATTATGAAATTTTAATTAGGAGGCTTCTTTGAAAAAGCAGAGATTTTGCATTGTTCTACATTCCTTTCTTTGCCTGTACTGAGCAGTGATTTACTTCATTAAGACCATCTGAGGTATTATTGTTTAGAAATGTTGAAGTTGCATACGTTTCAGTCTAACACACTTGTATACACAAATATTAGAACATTTTCCACTACCTATAATACTCAGCAATGCTCATCAAATAAGCAGTAAGTGTTCTCAGTCCTCACTCACTTAGAATAAAATAAACCCCCACCTATTTTAAGAGTGTGTTCAAATAAATGTGTGTAAACAAATAATCCTCTCCTTTTAACAGTAGCCGTGTAAAGAAAGTGTTTAGGTTCATTATCAACAACAAAAAATATTTCTGCTCCTTTAACTATCCTCATGGACTTTATATGGAGAAACCTAATTCAATGTGCCTTCAGGAAAGTATATTTGTGTCTAAAAATAACTAAACACCCCTTTCCTCCTTTTCTTCTTCAAAGGTATACCTAGAAATTACAGCCAAAATCTCTGATGAAAGATACAAATAGGTCATCGATGTCTTTATTCAAATTAATTTAGTGGAAATGTGGTTTAGGGCGTATCAGATCACTATAAGAATATATGAGAGTCATGAGGAAAAAAAAAATCTCAGTAATTAAAAGCCTGATTTAAGCAACATTCTTAATCTAAATGTCAATAGTAAGATTTCTGAGCCTAAGGTTACACATATGTTCATGTGTCTGGTTGAATCATGAGTTTGGGTTTATATTTATAGGAACAAAGTTTGTGGTTTTTTCCCCTTTTTTTCTTTTTTTTTTTTTTTTACAGTAATATATAGCCACTCAAACCGATATTCTCTGCAGTCTCCATACAAAAAGCCAAAATATGTTTCTTGCAGACTACAGAGAGCTCATGGATTTCAGAAGTTACCCAACTTCTAAATGATACACAAACCAAATATCAATGAAACTACCAGTGGTCAGGCACCTAATTGATATTGTTGTTATGGTCCATACAGTCTGCCTTTGTGGCATATCACTTACATGGATGGTTTTCTAAGAACTAACCTATGTGTATCCAAAATGAGAATGACCACCTGATACTAATTATTCAGTTTAGGTAATGTGATCTCACATACTCTGGTTCCATGGCTGTGTAAGTACAGATGATAATACTCAAACCCAGTGCAGACAGTGACAGAGAAGTATTTTAAACATGTTCTCCTTTGGCAAGGCAAACACATTTTTGGTTTTATTTTTTATTCTGTTCACATCTATCATTTCAATAATGATGATGCAGCAACACAAATACTCCTTCTCATTTTGATTTCTGTGAGTATTTGGCCATGACTCCCTGGCTAATTCCTACAGCAAGGGATTCCCAGCTAGTCTCTTAGTGAAGCACAAAACTATTTAGTTGTGATGGGATCAGATTGGGTACATTCAGTCTGATACAGCCATAGGTAAAATAATATGGAGGTCAAGAGAATATTAACAAAGATTTGGAAAACAAAAAGTCACATGAACACTTGGACAGTCAAAATAGTCAGGATTCTAAGATTCAGCACATTTTAAATTATGCTCAAGCCTTCAAACTACTGCTTTACTTTTTCACTTTACATTTCTGAACGGAGTTAGCATCAGATAGAATACTGGATTAAATATGCTTCTGATTTTCTTAGTGGTTCAGTCATTTGAACTTTTTAATCTCTGGAAGATCAAATCAGCAACTTCAGCTTGAATTTCCCACCTCCATTTCTCCAAGTGGATGGAATTTTTAAGAACTGAAATCTTGTAATGGTTTGAAAGATTCTTCTAATTTCCAGTTTAGGTGTACTTCTGGCTAGTATATTCATGCTGTTAACCTGCTGTTTGAGAGGATTAATTCCTAGCAGTAACACAACACAAAACCAAAACATCAAAGGCACATTAGGATGCCAAAAGTTGAGACCTATGCTACTCTGCAGTGCTGTAGTTCCTTCTAGGCTAGCGTATGACTTGCATCAACTTCAGTAGTGCCATCCAGTATACATATCATCATTACCCAGGAAAACCAAAATGGGCTTATTACCTGATTCAAATCCAGGTTACTTGTGATCAAGTCTCATAAAATGGCACGGCTCACTGGGATCTCAGAAAAATGTATTCATATCACAACTCCTATTACAGTGAAAGTGCCACTCTTAGCAGACCTACAAAGGACTGGATGAACGTTTGCATGTACACTTGAATTATTCCTTGCTAATACCAGGTAGCCAATCAATAAGGCCTTCTTTTACTAGAGTACCAGCAGTCAAGAGAGACTACAATTTTCAGAGCATCCCCGTCTCTTCCTCTGATAAATTACATTTTTGAATGAAACTGTACATTGAAGAACAACATTAGAGAAATGTTCCTTTTTGGGCAGAATAGCTTGATTTGATGTCTGACTGCAGGAATGCTCTTCAAAATCCCCTGTGGGAGAGCCCTTTCAGCCAGGGGCTTGCAGCCTCCCATGGCACCTACAGCCTGCAGCCTCAGGGCACACCCAGTCTGGTTCACGTAGCTCTTCTCCCCAAGGCTTTTCTACAGTGGCTCCCTCATTGAGTAGAGACTAAAATTACCACAACTGCACCCAATTCAGAACATAATTTTAACTCTACTTATTTGATCTAACTTCCTGTCCATAATTTGACAAAATCAAATTTTTAAAGAACAAGACTCCAACAGCAAGCAGCTTGTAAAAACAGATCTTTGCTTTCTAGTTATTTTCTGAAGTGCCAATAAGCCTGTGAGTCAATAGGTATCATTTGATACTTTAATAATAGGGAATAAACCATCTAGGCAGTTTAGCAGAAGAGAATAATGGTATGAAGGAGAGATGGCAGGGAGAAATGTACTGATCATGATGCATCTTTCTTGTTGATAGAAGCTGGCTAGTGGTACTAAGTAGACATATGTCTGGATAAGTGGTTAACATCAACATATTTCACTAGGATTAAATTGACATATCGTTGTCTAGATTTATTTTTATATTCCTGTCTTTGCTGTTAGGGATAAGTCCTCTTGGAAAGAATCTCCATTTTTCTTAGTGCTACATTTTAAAGTGGGAGAAAGACTAGTCATTTGGCACCTTAACCTTTTCCAAATACGTGAACAGCTCAGCCTTGCTGTTCAACTAGGGAGTGAGAGAAGGGGCAGGAGAAGGGAAAGTTATGAGGCAGAAAGTGGAAAGCTGGTAAGGGGTGGAAAAAATGACTTAGCTTAACTGATGTGGTAGAAAAGAGAAAGAAAAGAATTCCTCTGAGAAAGGAGAGAAATCAAAAGGTTTAAAATAATGTTAGAGATTTCTATTATAATTTCAGGAAGCTATTCAGATACCATGGTGATGAGCACAGCTGAAATATCTAAGCACTCTGGGATAGAATATATTCAAACAAAAAGGATAATTAAAATAGTGCTTATTTAGATGAGGGATAATGTCTCAGTTCCTATGTAAATGAGCACAGTTAAAGGATCACTTGCCTTTATGAAAATGAATATTGAAACTTTGATGAGAAACTTGGGAGAAAAAACATTCTGGAAGTCAAAGCAAATGCAATCTCTATATGCAAATGAAATCAATTAATTTTAGCAGCCATGTATGAGTGTAAATGAGAAAATCAATGCTTTTCAAAATCTAGTAATTTGATAGCCATTAGTCTCATTAGACTCCCTTTTTAAAGCTTAATTATTCAAAAATACAACCCGATTGAAGTGTGGTTTAGAAAGGACACATTCTTAAATTAATTACAGTAGTAATTTTCCCTGCAGCATAAGAATGCAGTACCAGTACATGACTTCATAGATAGAAATACATTTTTTTTTGCTGGACTTGGGACTTCATTTTTATGAAGAGTCCAACAAGTCTCTGTAGACCATCTAAATACCTCTGTAGAAGCACGTGAGTAGATGCTGAAGCCCATGGAAGATGTACTGTTTGTACCTTATGTGGATCCAGCCCTTGATTTTTAGAGACATGAATAGACTGAAGAGCCTTGATGAAGAGTGCAAGCTGAGCAGAGAGGTGACCCTGTGTGGAGAGCTGGCCAAAGGGCACACAACCGCAAGGGCTGTGACTCCAGGCATTGGCTTGCAGAGGGCTCACCTTCACTCAACTGTCTTTGGGGCAGGAATTTCTGTCCATCATCTTTAAAATAGCCTCCCGGCTGCAGCATTTATCCAGGGAGTGGTGCCAAGAGATTTGTGCTATTTGTCAATCTGGATCTTTTTGAGAATTGTCTGTGAACTTGATGAGCTATAGACATCTTTAGTCCTAAATAGCACAGTACCCATTTCCCCCCATTTTTTTTTATCCTTTCAAGATGGGATTTACTGTTTGCACACTTATATCTATAAAGAGGAAACCTCTTTTCTGAGCGTGAGGTCCTGGTCTGGTTTAGCTGAGTTCATCACATTGAACTCATTCACAGCCTAAAATAGGCGGCTGCATCCTGACTGCCTGTCGGGGATGAGCCTTGGCCTTTGCCAACTCCAGAAATGTGTCAGTTCCCAAATGGGAATTGTTTGGATGAATTCTGCCTGGCTCAGGACAAAGCTGTGCTAAGGACGGTTTAAAAAATTTATCACATAGAAAATGATGTTCATATCCTCAGGATGTACCATGGCACTGTTTCGTTTACTGGTGTTGATGAACTTTATTAAATAAATTATTTCAAGATTTTTAAATCCATTTCTCATAGGAAGAAGTGTGATTATCCAGATTCCTAGCTACATTTCTTCATCCTGTCTGAGGATCTGCCCTATCGCATTTCTGAGGACCATGTTGCTATAACTACACTGCTGCAACACTTGCCTATTGCCCCTCCTGTGTCTTCCTCTTTCCCTCCTTGCAGATTTCCCTCCTCACTTCCCTCCTTCCCTCTCAACTCCTATTCAAAATGTTCAGGATATAAGAAAGATGTACTTTCAGAGGCCAATTAAACACAGTGGGGCATCAGCTGAGATGAGGAGCTGCAGTGAGTGAATTTAAATCAAGCTGCAGTTTCTGAGAGATGATCTCTGTACCACCACTGCAATATTTGTTAACAGTGGCAAGGGTTTCAGGCAGATCTGCACATCACCAGGGAGGCTAAGCCTTACTCAGATCATTGTGTGAGCCAGAAGTGTGAGTAAAAGAAAAAAAGGAAAACTGGTTAAATTATGGCTTGTGAATCACAAACACGTCTGCAAAATTTTATACTGAGATCATCTATGTGGCAAGCAAATGGGGAGCAAAAAAGAAAGAGGCACAGTTGGGTAAATCACAATATTAACATCCATTTATATAACGTGATTGTAACAGCTCAGGATTGTAGAGGATTTAAAAAAATAATTCTCTTTTATGTAAGGCAGCTACTTTTCAGTAGTGGCATTATCATGTCTGTACTCTCTGCTTGGTAGAGGCAGATTTTAGACAGCACTCCAATGAAGCAGAGATGCTTCAAAAAGCAAAGAATCAGCACGGCCCCGTGGATTTTAGGCTAGTCACAGTTCTGAAGATAACCCAAAATTTCAGCCCTTGCCATAGAACATCTCCCCCAGCTTCACTTCCTCATTATTCCACTGCAAAGTCCTTGATCTCCCGTGGTGTGAGCCAGCCTCGACCCCTCGGCAGATGGTGAGAGCTGTGTGACCCTGTGTGCTGCCTCTGCCGCCCGCACTGCCCCTGACCCCGGCCCGATTCCCGCTGCCTCCTGGCTGCTGGCAAAGAGTCCAGCTCTCGTCTGCCCGTGGCCGTCGGGGCCAAAGCTGCATCTGTGTCGTGGTGCACAGCAGAGCTGTAGGGTGGCTGAGGATAGGAAGTAAATAATTCATCTGGCTGTCTCTGCATCAGGGAGCCAGAAAATGAAATGTCTTCTTTTAGAAAATAGTGTCAGGTCAGCTAGCCAGGTGAACGCCCTTCAGGGTTGTTCGTGATGCTTTCTGGCATTGAAAGCAGTGGGAATTTTACTTTTTCTTCTGTGCCAGCAAGCTGAGAGACAGGACAGACATGGGATTCTCAGTTTGCTTGACTCTGTCTCGTGGTGAATGATGTTTCATATCCTGGATTGCCCATATAGTGACACATTTGCTATGTGCTTCAGCTGAGACAATGTCTTTCTTAGACAAACAAGAGAAAATGAAATTGTAGTGGCATCTCTCTTCCCGCCTCCTGTGATGCTTGCAGAGGCCATGGCAATGGAATATATTTCCAGGGTATGGACTGTTCCAGAGCTTCTTGTACAGGTGCCACCAGGAGGCTCTTCAAGTGCAGGAGAGGAGTCTGAGCAGGACTTTAATCAGTCACAGCAGAACAACAGAGCACTTTGCAAAATGTCCTGAAGATTGAGAATGTGTACCTGTAAGTGCCCTACATAGCAATAATAGCAGCAGAAGGATTTCAGGGTTCTGCCTTTTTCCACAATTCTGCACTTAATAAATGATTAAACTCTGCACTTAATAATAAGTGCTGGTGGAATTTAAACGGGTTGCAGTGCCCAAGCTGGGCTTCTCCTCCCTTTTGGAAGCAGGGCTTAAGACAGGCTTATAAAACCTGAAGAAATGCAGCTGTGACTAATTCTTGGCTGCCTTTGGGAGGAAGAGAGAGGGGGGGCATAAAGGGCAAAAAGGGTTTTCTTGAGCACTCGCGCTGGCCTGGCCTCTGTCTGCTTATCCTGTCGAGACTAGACAAAGTGACTGCATTGCCTATTGCAACCAGGTCTAAGGAGAACTCCAGGTACACGGCATGATAGTTATATGAACTAATAATATAAATCATAAAATTAAATAGTATGATTTCATTCTGTAAATTATTTGGAGACACAGTTTACAGGAAAGACAGAACACAAAGAAAAATTGTATTGCATGGTATAATTCTTTATGAGCTTTTTGTAGTTTAATATGATATAAAATTCATATTAATAGGTGTCATTTTTATGAAGAAATTTATAGCCAAAATATGGCAACTTCTTTGCTGTAAGAAAGTTAAATTTGATGATTGCACTTTTTTTCTTTATTTTCATGGATGTTTTGATGTGAAGCAGTGAATTGTTAAGGCTTCAGAGCCTTTATAATATATGCTGTTTTATTAGCCACTTTGTTTGTGATCGGCTTTTCTGTGGCATCAGCAAAAAAATGTAGTCCATGGGCCAAAATGACATCTGTACTTTTTCACTTGCATCAGCTGAAGAATGTGTAGCCTAGAGACACAATTAATGCTAGGCTGGCCTCTTCCCTGAATTAGTGGTCTCCTATGCATAGCTTTATATGCCATATGTGAAGGGCCAAATTAGTCCCACTTGGGTCACACTTTCCTTGATCACTTCAAGAACTAACTCCACAACAGAGGGTGTTTGTAGAGATGTAATTTTCCATGACTGAACTGGTATTTACCTATAGAGGGATTTTTTCCATTAAATATTCTGTGTGAGATATTGGGACATAAAACACACTGAGATATGTTTATTAGTAAAAATCTATCAAGTTTTAATACCTCTTTGAAGACAAAAAATCTAGGTGTAAAGGCTGCTGCTATTTTCCTTCTTTAGCTGGGGCTGTGAAGAACCAGACTAACCTGTATCTGCATACAGATATGGGAAGTTGCCAACTTCCTTCATTGTGCCTTCGTCATGGAAGAACAAAACCACAGGTCAGTTACCTGACCTAAAGAGCCAGTGCCAGGACATAATAACCAACTGCAGTTGGACATAGAGAAATTGCTGGGGACGTGGCAATCCTGATGTCTTCCCAGGTAAGGGATTTTTTGTGCTCTTGGCATTTCTACTCTTCGCAACTCTGCTGTGGGACTGAGAATCAGAAAGCAGGAGAACATATTGGGCCACCAGATAACTCTATAAGCTCATTGGAATATTACTGTATATCAGCAAAACAGAAAAAACACTGTAACAGAATGATTTAGGTTGGAAAAGACCGCTAAGATCATCAAGTCAAACAGTTAACCTAACACTGCCAAGCCCACCACTAAACCATGTCCCTAAGTGACACATCTACATGCCTTTAAAATGTCTTCAAAATGTCTTCAGGGATGGTGATTCCATGACTTCCCTGGCAACCTGTTCCAATGCTTGACAACCATTTCGGTGAAGAAATTTTTGCTAATATCCAGCCTAGACACCTACCCCTGGTACAGTTTGAGAACACTTCCTCTCATCCTGTCACTTGTTACTTGAGAGAAGAGATCAACCCCCACCTGCCTACAACCTCTTTTTCGGTAGTTGTAGAGCGATAAGGTCCCCCCTGAACCTCATTTTCTCCAGGCTAAACACACCCAGCTCCCTCAGCTGCTCCTCATAGGACTTGTGCTCCAGACCCTTCACCAGCTCCACTGCCCTTCTCTGGACATGATTCAGTGCCTCAATATCTTTCTTGTACTGAGGAGCCCAAAACTGAACACAGAATTAGAGGTGTGGCCTCACCAGTGCTTGAGTACAGTGAGGTGATCCCTTGCCTAGTCCTAGGACTGGGAAGTCCCTAGTCCTGCTGAACACTAGTTCTAATACAGGTCAGGATGCCATTGGCATTGTTGACTACCTGGGTACATTACTGGCTCATGCTTAATAAAGGTGATAGGATACAGAAGAATGTGGGAGTTAGGATTTGTACATTGCAACATAATTTGTGCTTTCCTTCTCCTCAATTTTGCCTCTGAGCCGGAGTTCATGGCCACCTATGATGTGCTTTGGTTGGAACTGACTGAAGATATTATACTGGAAAGAACTGTTGCATGTCTGGGTTATGTACTTTTGCATATGTTCAAGGATGCTTGGGCTTTCCTGCTGTTCACCCTAGAATCTCAGTATAATATTTTGATGAAATAGTTAGGTACATTATTTTGGTCATATATTTTGGAAGATAATTTAGAGAACATTTAGGGGAAAAAAACCACAAAAGAGGCAACTCTTTGTCTTCTACCTTTAAAAGTTAACATAGATTTTATACTGTACATTGTATTAAGATATTACAGTTGTACTGAAGAATAAAAATATTTAAAAAAAATTGAATCTATCTTTGAAATGGCTTAAAGAAACACTACAAATATTAAAAATCCTATATAATAATGTTATTTTGTTCGTTCATTTATGATTTATTGTTTGTATGCCAGTTATAGGGTACAGCCTGATAGTAGGGATATTGTTTAGTGTCTTTGCCATACAATTTAATGTCTTAAAACTTGGATTGTTTTCCAGGAGAATTTATGTGTTCCTTATTTTTTGACTACTCAACAATGGGATAATTACAACGTATGAGGAACACTTTTTAATCTTAAGTGACTAATTATGCGGTCTCAAGGTAGATTTTTTGTTTGATAATATTTATGTGTTCTTATGCAAATTTATAACTCACATTTCTTCTGATTGTGATTAAAAAGTTATTATAAAGGAACAATAGTTTGAATACCATCATCTTGTGTCAAAACACCATCCTTTTGTCAAGCAGTTCAAAGCACTGCACACCAATGGAGCATGATACTAGATCTGGAATACTAACTGATATCCTCATAAGATGCAGCTAGAAATCTGTTTTAAAGTAGAACCACAAGGATGGTAGTGAATGAGAAATAGTGAGAAGAAGAGGAAATCCATGGAAGAGAAGGCTATTCCTTATAGGTAAATCATCTACAACAGGTCCTGTAATGTTAGAGAGAAAACAACAAAAACGTTCCCTCCAAAATTCATAGGAAGACATGAACATTTTTGTCATTGTGTACTATCCTTGTCCATAACATTAACATTAAATGGCTTTGTCTCTAGAGAGAGAAAGATAGTTTTATGACCAAATCACTGCCTTATGCTCTTGTTTTTTTCTGTGATTGGTTCAATCATGTATTTATACACCAAAGTCATTAGAACTGCAACGGTAATCAGAAAGAGGAAACGGTCTCCATCTATCATCCTGTTTCTAACAAGAAGAGGTAACAGACCATTTTAGTTACAGTGCATTAATGCTCATTACTGCCCTAATGAAGATTTGTGTTGCTTTTCCAAGAACCTTGAAGCTAATCTTCAATTTCCTCCTAGCTTTCAAAGAAACACCAGTTTTCACATGACTTCAGCCTATTGGAGCAAGTGAAGTATTAGTCTGACTGTTATAAAACATAGTTTCATCGGGGAAATTAATATGAAAAACACAAGGTAAAATCTAGTTATTACTGTGGCTAAATCCTGTGAGTTTGGCAAACACTGACTGACTCAATCCCTTTGATTGTGCCCAGACCTTTCTCCTAGCAGCTGTATCTATACTGCTAACATATGGCTAGTATTAAACCATTACCTATGAAACTATTATCACATATTCAAGCCTATGTGATTGTGATATATTATAGTAACCATATGGCCACTGCACATCTTGCCTAAACTTGATTTCTACATAAATACTGGGCTCAGTATTATTTCAAGTACCTCCATTCTTACAATGAAACACTCAGGCTGCAATGGGAAATCCCAAGTGATCTTGGTTGATGACTTTTTGTGATGCATCATGTGCCATTACAGCACTCATGTCTCACAGTGAGTACTGCTTGGGAACCGGCTTTTCTTTGAGCAGTGTTTGCTGTGGTTATCCTGTCCTGGTGAGATTAAGTTCCAAAGGAGCTGCATGCAGGGCTGATTGCACGTCCCAGAAAGGAAGGCATGCCACAAAACCTGATTTTCTGGTGCTCCACGTCACTGCTGTCTTGGGGCTGGACACAGTTAACAAGCAGACAAGGGATTGAACTTTCACTTACTATGTGGGCACTAGGGAACGTGTCCTCTCTAACAGTGGATTCAGGGTTTCATTCTGGTTTTGCATCCAGAATTGGGTGTTTGCTCAAACTGAACACCTGTTCAAACATCTTTCTCTATCAGACAGCCTCAAATGTCTGAGGCCCCCCACACATAAGGAGTTACTTTCCTGGGTTTTGTTTAAGCATCTGTTGGAACACGTTCATCCTTGGTAATTACTTGTCATTTGGACACAAAGAATTCTAAAGAAAAGAAGTACCTTAGTGGACTTAGGAACATTTCAATGCATCCTAAGGAAAGACTAGCTTGAGTGTTTTTGAAAGGCTTTAATTTTGTTGGCAGAGCTACTGGGAACTAAGAAAGCCCTTTACACTTGGAAACAAGCTTGCCAAACCATTTCCTTTGCGTATCTTGTTCTGCAGAAGTAACAGAATATTCCATTCCTGCATATTTTAATAATGCCAAGGGAAAAGGTGTATGTGGTGTCAAGGAAAGTAGCTTTCTGAGCAGGCCGTTCTTGCCTGTTTGCATGGTTTATGTGTAACAGTGGTGACACATGATTCCTCCTTCCTGTGGAAAGGATAGCTGTCATGAAGAGAAGCTCTGCTGTTCTCTGAAAGTTTGACCTCTTTTACTGGTAACAGCTTGGCAGGTGTTTGTTTTAATTTTTAGATATGCGACTTGCAAAAATTAAAATGGGCTCTAGGGATTTGACCATCGTTCTATTTTACATCTGCTTTCATCAGCACAGCTCCATGGCCTTCATGTTGGTGTGAATGAGAAGAGAATTGGGCTCTGAGTTTCCGTTTTTTTACTATGCAGGAAAACTTACGTAATTATAAAGAGAAGCAGTTTAGGAATACTGTGGAGTATGTCTATATGGAGATATAGATCAGTGACTTGGATTAACATATGGCAGTCAGTTCTGTGCCCAGTAGTAGGTATTTGAAGAATAAAGAACTTAATTGTGAACAGCTGTTTCCACATACTTAATAAAGTGTGCATGGCCAGTTCGAGCTCTATAAAGTGTAAAACATAGTTTTATAAAACGCGTATTGGGGCCATGCACATTTTTCAGAGTGCATCAGCTGTTCTGATTGTTAAGTCCTGTCTATCTTTTGGTTTCAGAGGCAGATCTCTGAAAATATTTTTCTTGTTTTTTCATAGTGTAACAGGCTTGGATGACTCCCTAATATTTGTAAAAAAACATGGCTATTCTTATACAAAAGGAGCAATAATTATGTTATTATAGGTGTCTTTCCACCTCAACTATTCTGTTTTGCAATGTTAAAAGGAAGAAAGGTAAGTGGTTAGGAATGGTTTTGTTTCAGTTTGGCTTACAGTTTCAGAACTATAAAGAATATTAGTATTCCGGGGGAAGCTGTGAGGGATCAGAAATTAACCGTATCTAGTTAGTCTGCAACATATCGGCTGGAACTGAGAGTCCTGGGCTCTAGAAGTGATCCACAGCTGTTACTCATTCAGCTATCAAACCCATGCTTTGCTTTTCACTAGTGATGATTAACAAACACTAAGGAGTATGACCAGCCTCAGAGGTTTGAAAGGTTTTCACACCTGTTTTGAATGCAGGAGTCAAGTGGCCCATTTTCACCAGTGTCTCTGCTCTGGAGTTGTGTCTCTACCTCCAGTGGGTATCAGTTCTGGTCCTGCAGAGTGGCCGCGTGCACTACTTGGTTTTCAGATGAGGATCCTCTGATGTAG
>VXAY01000995.1:7251-52749 GCA_013399855.1 Oxyruncus cristatus
GGGAGGGAGGAATCTAGGAATTAGAGTTTATAGTTGGTTTGTCTCCCTCTGATGCTGTCATAGAAACCAGAAGCAAAGATGCCGCCTTTCCACTTCTTTGTATGATCCTGTTTATTGTTCCCGAGCGGCGCAGATTGGAGCAGGCGCGTGTTGCAAAGCACACAAACCAGCGCCGGCTGCTGCGGCCGGGAAACCCGGGCACAACTTGTCCCCTTCGGCTCCTTCAAACCTGCCTGCCCTCTCCTCTCCCCTTCCCTTCTTCTCCTGCCTCGGGAAGAACAAGGAGAACTTGGTTTTCTTTTTTTTCTTTGTCCTTTCTCCTTTTTTTTTTTTTTTTTTATTTTCCCAAGGGGTGATGTTCTGTGGGATCCCCGCCGCACAAAGAGTAGGAAAACTCTTCTAAAAGTTGGGTTTTTCCTTTCCCAGAAAGCAGAAGGGAGTTGCCGGCTGTGACCTGGAGCAATCGGGGGTCCTGGTACCCCTGGAACGGCAGGTCCGGCTCTGTCCCGGGGGGCTGTTACAGAGGGGGAACCGGCCCCGCCGGGGGTGGGTGGCCGCGGTCGAGGGTGGCGACTTTCCGGGGGGTCCCGTCGAGGAGGGGTCTGGGCAGGCAGCCCCGCTTGTCTCCTGCTCAGTCCCGAGGATGGGGCCGTGAATCCGCACCCCCTTCCCCCATAGTGTCACCGCCGGCCCGCGGCAGCTCTGGGGGGAACAGGGGGGACCCCTGTAGGAAAGCCAGAAACTCCGCCCGCCGCTTCCTCCTGGGAGCACCTGCAGTGGGGACCCGCGGGGCTTGGCCCGGCTGGAGGAGCCACCGCTGCGGGACGGTGCTTGAGGTCACGGCCAAGGGTGGCTTTGGGACGAGGTGCCTCCTGCACTTCGGGCAATTCCTGGGCTGGAAGTGGGCGAGAATCCCTCCCGCTGCAGAGCCCAAAGCTCCCCCTTTCCCTTCCCACCTCCACTCCCACTTAGTCCGAGCTGCTCGGCGCCCGGTCCCTTTGCCCCGGGAATCACCCTTGTGCCCGGGGCTGGGGGGACAGGGAACAGGGGGAGAGCAGCCCGGAGACTGGGGGGCTGCCCCCCCACATCCCCCGGCTGTTGTTTCAGAGAGCTGTGCTAGAATTTCCCCGGGCTGGGGTGGGAGGGAAGGGGGGGCACAGCGAGCCCAGGTGCCTTCCAGCCGGAGATTCACCCAGCGGGCCCAGGACTGTCCCCGGCGACCGGGAGCCGCGAACTGGGGGCTGGGGGTGGGCAAGGGCAGGCCAAGCCCCCGCTCTGCGTCTCCCCTGCCCTGTCCCGCAGAGCCCCGGGAGCCGGAGCGGAGCGGCCGCGGATCGTGGCAGTCAGATGATGATGATGATGATGATGAGGGCACTGCTGACTTCGCAAGACGTAGCTCGGCGTCAGAGCAGCTGCCATTTTAGCAGATGGTGCTAAACTTCCCCCGTCTGCCGCCCCCCGGCAGGCTCGGCTTTGGGGTGCTGCCTCTGAACTTGGGCTCTGGATGGGACGCGCTGCTCTTCTTGGGCTTTGGGGGGAGCAGTGCACCCTAAGTCAGCAATACACCGGAACAGGCCGTAGAGCTCCGGAACATAAACTCTTCTCCCTCCCTGAAATTCCACCAGGCTTTTGCATCATGGCTTGAGGAGGGCAGGCGAGGTTATACTTCTGAACCCCAGAAATCAGTCTGTGCAATGCAAAATCGTCTCTAGCTCCGGTAGGGGGTAAAGCTCTCCTTTCACAGCCTCGGGTGGGGCTTATTTTGTAAGGGATGCTGCCATCCCCACTCGAAAGTTCGGGGGGACCCTGTGCCCCCCGAGAGCAGAGCAAGGAAGGGGAAGCGCCGGGTTTACAGTAAAGGCTGGAGCCACGGCTGGGCTGGGCTGGGCTTCCCAGAAGACATGAAATGAGGCGTGGGAAGGGGAGGGAGGGGCGGGGAAGCATCGCCTTGCCGCTGGGAAGTCAGACGTGAGAGTTTAATGGCAAAGTGGGGGACGGGACCCGCTCTCTGCTTTGCTTTGCGTGTGTGCGTCAATTTGTAAATGGAAGGGCTTGTTTTTACGTCTGTAAACTGTGTGGATTAGTTGCTGGAGCTCTTCCCTTGATGACAAAGGGCATCTCCTGTTGTCACGTCGTAGCTGTTCCTCTTTCTCATACACGGGAGCAGAGCGTGGAGGATCCACGCTGCAAAAACTTCCAGAGCTGAGAATACGCTGCTGTGTGTTCCTCTTCTTCCCCCAACAAATCCCCTCTTTGGGTTATTTGTTGTGCAGATGCTGTTTGCTCCGTGGCTGTGCACGCTGACACTCGGGAGGGAGGCCGAGGTGGCCTCAGACTCCAGGTTTATTTGGCTTTTTGGGAGGTAGCAGCTGTGTGAAAGGGATTATCAGTCTGGCATTAACTACCATACAGCCTCTCAGTTCCCAGGTATTTCTGGAGTTTTGACAGGGCAGAAGTTGCTGTTAGGAAACCTCCTTCTTTCCACCTTTTTTTTTTTTCCTACCTTTTCAGTCTTTATCCTGGATTTTACTGGTTTCTACGAAGAATAACTCCACCATCCACGTACACATGCTGGTCTCCTTGGGTGTGAGGTGCAGAGTCCACCGGTGTCTCTGACATCCTTAAGGCTGGATTGTGTGAAACCTCCCGTTGTAAAATATTCTGTATCACTTCTGAGGCTGTTTACCTTTGCAAAGTGGAAGTTTGATCCATAGGCCAATCCTTAGAGAGGAGAATCCTGGTGTGAAGAAAGAAGTAGGGTGATAAGCGCAGGCTGTGAAAAGTTTCTGGGGTGGAGAAATGCCTCGAAACACCTCGCTTCTAGAATTAAATGAATTCTCATGAGATTTCTTCTTTGGGATCTGGGAGCCAGGTCATGAGTAATGGCAGGAACAGGGTTGGGGCCATCTCTTCTGCTCCCTTCAGAGAAGGGAGAGAAATCTATCATCTCCTGCTCTCCACAAATATTTTCACCGAGGAGAAAAAGGGCTTTGTGGGTGTGTATTTGGAGGAAGCACGTTCCACCTCTCGGCAACCAGTCTGTCAAAGGGAATTCCTTCGAGACAGGGCTGAGGACTGTAAGTGTTAAAAATCACCAGAATGGAGCAGAACTTTTAACACTGTGGATTTTCTGTGGACTCTTTTATAGAAGGCACAAGCTGGAGTTGTAAGGAAAAATGGCTAAATATAGAACACAAAACTAGTGCTTTTCTATTGTTGAGGTAATTGATCCCTATGATGCTTCTGTGAGGCTTTGCTGTGGGTTTGCAGGAGGGGATGGGGAGGCAGAGAAGATTTCTGGGCTGGAGAGGTCCAGACTGGGATCTTGGTGTCTAGTCTTGGTCTCTTTAAGCAGGAGTTTGCCCTTTGAGGGGCTGGATTTTGAACAGCATTGGCTGCTTTTTGAAGCCGTGCCTCCCTCCATGCTAAAGGAGCCTTTCATGAGGTAGGAAACTGGTCCAGCAGTGCCCTGGATGGACCTGGCACTGGGAACTCTGGCTTTTTTTTGGTTAGACCCAACTTTGGCTTGTTTACAGGTGAAACTGGGGAGAGGATATGGGTTGGGAGCGTGGCTGGGGCTTTATCCCAGGATGCTGCTCCTCTTCTCTCATCAGAGCATCCTGGGGTACCAACTGCCACGCACACATTCATGTGTGGCTCAGGTGCCTTCTGTGTTTTAGAGCAGCAAGGAAAGGAAGTTAGCTGGGACAGCTTGTCCAGGGAAGGGTGGCCTGATGTGAAAGAAAGTAAAGAAGGGGAAAGAGGAAAGAGTGGCCAAGATCACCTTGTCCGACCAGCTGGGTTATTTGCAGGAAATCTCAGTCTTAGGGCAGAACACTGGAGTTCCATGCTCTGCAGTACTCTGCTTTTCAGTTTGGTTTGGTTTAGGGAGGGGAAAAAAGAAAGAGAGGAAAAAAATAATTTTCACCTAAATTAAAATACTTTTGATCTTTGTCTTTCATTGAACTTTTTGCTTCAGAGAGAATAGATTAATAAACACTTTCAAATGGAAAAACATAGTTTGGAAAGGTTCCCCTTTCATCTTTAACACAGAGCTTTAATGCTAACCTGGGTATGAGCCGGCTGTCCCCACGTTCCTTTTCTCTTGCTTTTTTTTTTTTTTTTTAATCTTAACAACAATAAATTTGCTTTTATTGTGATCATGCTGACCTTTACTGGTCACTTTTTATTCTTTCCTTTTTTATTTTGAAGTCAGCACATTAAAAAAAAAAATCGCAATGTTATTTTAATCAGACCAAATGAAAGAGCAAATCAGAGCGAGAATTTTAATCTGCCCCAAGCAAAACTGCCTTGTACATCTGTCATGTTGGGATTAGTGGAACTCTTTAAAGAAGCTGAAGACTTTTTAAACAAAGTATTAAACATTTGTGACCTGATTTCCATTCTTACAATATTCTCATTAATAAGAGTGCAGGCTGAAAAGACATCTGTTAGGTCCTATTTGTTTTAAGAATATTAAAGGCTAATAAGAATATTGGGGGGTGGGGGTGTGTGTGGGGAATCTGAGTGTGATATTTAGAGCCAGATCTCAAAGCTGCAGTTTTCCACAGTGATTCTGGGTCTAACTTGGTGCAGGGTGGGGGGAAGCAGGAATCTTGGTCACGGAGTTGGATGCATGTTGGTCTTGGTCGGTTTAGGGTGTCGGTGCCTGGATGAGGCTTCCCTGAAAGGCTGGGAGCTTTGCCTGGGGCTCCATCCCTGTTTCAGGAGGGGAGAATGAGGCAAACTCTGCCTTTCCAAGATAAAATTTAGGCTGAAATGATATGGAAGCAGAGATTCAGCCTTGAATTGTAGACAAATACACCTGGCATGTGTGTGTCACCTGCACTCATCCAGCTCTGCTTTGGACCAGCCAGAAAACAGAGTAAGGAGGGAGTGAAAACGTCCTTCTTGGTTTTGCTGCTTGTGTTTTGTTTGATGGGAAGGCAGTTAAAGTAAATGGCCCAGCTTGGACCCCTAAGGAAAAAATGAAGCCAGGCATGTGTTCAGTAAAACGCTTGCTGAAAGAAGCCTTCACTATTAACGTGGGTATATGGTTTAAGAGAAGGTTGCTGTCGACTGCAATCTTTGCATCTTGTTTATGCTTGCTGGGTAAAATATTAACTAAAGCATCTGAACATAAAGTTCTGGTGTGAAAGAATATCAGCAGGGGAGAGCCATATGGTGCCAGGCTGCGAACAAAATACCAAACGCTGGAGATTCCTTTTTGCAGAAGACTGAAAACTCTCGTTCCCATCCATAATACATGAGCTCACGCCTTTGATTACTCTAAACATTAGTCCAAGCGGTACAGGCGTCTCTTTGGAGCTTACACAACTTAGGGCACGCAGTGCTCTTCCCCCCTCCTCCTTTACATAAAAGGAATCGATGTCGAGCTGTTAAGATACAAATATCCAATATGCTGTAAGACAATATGTTTCCGAAACTGCTGCGTAAGCTGCCTTTCCTCTAATTAAATATAAACTGCAGTAGAGACTCGGGTTTCTTCGTTCCTTTGCTTGAAACTGTCTGGCAGGCGTGTGGCTCTCCCTAGGACAGTGTCTGCAAGTCAGGTCTCTGCCAGTTTTGGGGAAGCCTCTTCCTCCCTGAGGGTGCAACCAGAACCTTTCAGATCGATGCTGAGGACTGTAATCATCTCTCTGAGCAGCAGCTCATGGGCATGTTTACCTGAACCCTCCCTGCAAGTCAAGAGTCAGGTGTATTCAGCAGCGATGGATTCAAACCCCACATTAGGAGGATCCCCTGGTGAATATTATTAGAAGGTGCAAGAGATGGCTCTGAGAGAGCTTTCATGCACACAGTATTTAAAAACCAAGGCATTGCTGGAAAAATCTCTAGGTGACACTCTAAGCACTTTTGAATTTTCTTTTTCTTTTTCTTTTTTTTAAAACAATCCCTTGAAACCAACAATTTGATGCTGAATAACTTGTGCTTGTCACTGGTCTCCCTGAGCGTGGCTGGTTCAGGTTTGTGGGAAGAATCCCATTACGTGAGTGTAAAAACACCCACACAGTGCAGAGAAGCCTCCCCAGCAGCTGCCTCTGGTTAACCCACATTTCAGAGCTGGAGCCTTTCCCTGCTCCTCGTGCTCTCCAGCCTGGGAGAGGCAGCTCTGGGGGTTGGAGGGCGATGGCTGTCTGGCAGTCACGCGTTTGGGGCCAAAGCTTGCATTTAAGTCACCTGTTTCAGCTCTTGGACATCCAAACCCTCTTGGAAGCACATCAGGTTTAGCACCTAAATGCAGAATTAGGTTTTCCTCTTTCATCACTGGCTTTTCCCGTTTTGGCTGGTATGTGCAATGCAGGGTGATGGGAATTAAGTCAAAGCTGAAACCCTATTGACTGAATGCCCGGTGAAAGTTTTGGGGCAGGGAGGGGTTGGGTCTGTGACGTTGTGTCCTGAGCAGAGGTTGCTCCGCTGTGCTGCTGGGATAAGTGAAGGTGTCAGGTAGGCTTTGAAAGAACTTGCCTGATTTAAGCCAAAAACTGCCTTCTAATGGGGCTTGAAACCCCTTTCTGGGGCACACGTGTTTGGCCCTTGCTGTACCCAAAATCCAAGTGCCTGTGTGGGAATGAGAGGAAAATAAGTTAATTCCCTTCCCCGATAAAGGAAAACAAAGTCTTTATTTGTAAGAAATCCAAATCGTTGGGTGGGTGAGATTTCAGGTAAAGCTATTTTGACCAAAGTTAACCCAACCTGAGAGGCTCTGCAGAGGGGGACAGAAAGCTGATGTTGCCATGAGCGCGTGTGGAGTCCCAGCTTCTCCTGCTTTTGCATACGTTTCTCTTCCATAACTCCAAAGCTTTGCATCTAGCGAGCTTCTGGCAAGCGGAGTTAAAGGTTTGTTTGTTGCCCTCAATATTTTGATGTAATTAGTCAGCGAGTAACTCGCTGCTTTTGCCCAGAGAAATGCGCTCTCCAAGAACACAAGTGACAGGAGAGGATTAATAGCCTTCTGGAGAGAGCTAGAGCTGCTCCATTTTAATTTTTTTTTTTTTATTACAAACAAAAAAAGTAAAAAAAAAAAGGTGCCTGGGAGCAACGTCGTTGCTTTAAAAAAAAGTGACATTTGAAGCAGTTAACTCCGCCTGCAGTGTCTCAGCGGAGCACGGAGTTGTCAGCTTCTCTCTTACATTCCCTGGAAACTTTCGGCTCCCTCCCGTCATGGAGCAGCTTCCCGGCTGCTGGGGAGGAGGCAGGTGGCTCTGGGAGGTCGGCCACTCCTGCTGCACTCACCCACTGAGCAGGGAGCACTGCTGAGGAGAGCAAGGACTCCCTGCTGGAAAGGGAAGGATTGGGAGAAAATGATTTGGAGGGGAGAGAAACTTCTGACTCACGGGATATGAGCTGGCCCTTGGCTGTGGGGCCTGGGAGTGACTGCACTGCTGGGGACTGTGAGTTTTCTCTGCTGCTGGCTCAGTACAGGGGCAAAACCAGCGCAGCACAGTGGGCTCAGCCCGTGCAAGTGGCTGGAAGTGGGGATGAAAGCTGCTCTGAGAGCAGCGCCCATGGGTGCCCAGCTGCTACCTCATCCCTCCTCCTTGTTGTCCCCGAGTCGTATTCTCAAGCAAGCGAGGGCTGTAGGAAGGACAGAAAGGTATCACTCGTCTCTATTTAATTTCAATTACACGGCGCCTGCAGGAGCGCTCAGAGCAGTGCCAGCAGGGCTATAAACTTCACGTATTTGATGATTCTCCTCTTCAGGCAAGCAGCGCACAGCAGCCGCCCCATTCAGCAGCAATAATCCTGGGGGGCTGGGACGCTCCGGCTGGCAGAGCCACATGCTGCACTGGAGATTCCTGTTCGATAAGCTGACCCTTCCAAAGTGTTAGTTGCCCCATTTCGTAGTGGGCAGTGGGGCACCCTGTGTGTGCCCCTGGTCTGGGGGGCTTGGTGAGGGAACGGGCTTTGTTTTGAGCGCGCTGAGCCCACGCCGTGGGAGGGGGTGCTGGTGGGAGCTGAGAGCCAGCGGGCACTGAGCAAAGCTGCCTCGTGCCCCAGGGGAGTTGTTGCTGTGTGATGATCTCACCTCCTTTTATGCCTTATTGCTTCTGTCTCTCTGACTCCATATGACACACGCTTACGTGTCAACTTTTCACTTCTTATATGGCAGCAGAGAGGAAAGGCTTAATATCATAAAGACAAGCTGGCAGCTGGGAAGTAGCCTGTTTAGTCATCTAACTTTGCGTCAGAGGCACTGCCAGCCCCTTCCCCGGCTCTTCCAGGCAGCTTCTCCCTCCTCTGCCTGACCTGGTGTCACATGTGGTAGAAATCCCTGCCAGAAATCCACCTGCTTGAGCAAACACTGTTGATGGGCCCCAGTCCTGTGCTGGGGACAAGACTATTTGTGTACCTCAAACCCCTCTGTGTGCCCAGCTTGGGCCAATGTTGGGCAGAAATGATGTGGGGGTTTTGTTGTTATTCTGGGTTTTCTTGCAGTTCTGTTTTTATCCAGAATCTATGGGACTGAGGGTAAGGTCCCACCACAGATTCAGATTCACTTTGGCTGTGACAGTAAACACTGGGGCAGCTTCAGAGGTTTGGAGCCCAGAAGGAAACTCAAGTCATTGACAGTTAAATCTATGGATGCCTAAAATGGTAGAGGTTTCTTCTGCTCTCCCTACATGCTGTGGAAATGTATATTTGCTGATCAGAAGCAGGTACTGAGCTGAACCCTGTGCTGCCCTGTCCCAGGAAGGTTGTCTTTAGCTGGCTTTTCTCTCTTGCTATTTCTGTATGCAAAGAACCTAATTTATTACCTATGCCTTTTACATTTGGCTTCCCCCCAGTGTGCAGCCTCGCACCCTCCTCTGCAAGCGCAGTGCTCGGGCTCTCTGTCGTTTGTTCCTCTGAGTGCACTTGTCTCAGCCCGGCTTGCACAGGTGGTTTGACCCTTCCTGAGGGCTCCTGTGCATCAGCAGCACCATGGGAAGGGTTTTACAAGGCTGGAGATGCTCTTGAAACCTCACCCTGAGCCGTCAGGTCTTTTCCTTCAGCTGCAACGTGTCTTGGAGCTGCTTCCTTCCCACTGACCCAAGACAAGCTTATCCAAAACTATCCCTAAGAATTTATCTGCGCTGAGTTCTCCTGCTGGTGTTTCGACACGTCGGCTCCACAGAGGCTTTCAATTTGGCATGAAAAGTAATTATTGCCGGGGTGCAGTTTAGCTGTTGTGTTTTACAGTGCTGGTAAGGTTAAAAGAAATAATAATAATAATATAAGAAAGACTCAGCCAGAGTAACTGCCTGCAACGTGCTATTTGCATTTTTAAGGAAATACTTCTTTGAGACAGCTTGGGTGAAAGGTCGTCATTTGCATATAAATGGAAAAGAAAGTGTGTGATGCTGGAAGTTACATCTATATTATTTTCTCAGCAGTGAGCTGCTGTTTTGGAGATTAAGGGACGCGGTTTGCATTTGGCTTTTGTTGAATAGAGAAAGTACCACGAAAGCAAAATTGGAACAAAATAATGAGGGAGATGTGAAAGAAGAGAGAAGGAACATCATGTTTCTGGCAGATGCTCTCCTGCAAGCCTGACACCTTGCACGCCTCTTTGCTGGACATACGCACAGGAGTGTGGCTGGGCAGGGCAGGGTTCCCTCTGAGTGCATAAAAGGATGGATGCTGGAGATAAAGCCAGTGGCAGGAGTGGTCCCTGCTGTGAAGAAGCCTGGCAGAGGGGGGAGGATGCTGGCATTCATCATTTGCAAGTGATAAGCCAGGGTTTGCTTGATATTTTATTTTCTTCTTTAATATTATTATTTTTTTCCTTTTCCTTCAGACTCAGGTATGTTTGGAGAGGAATTAATCATCTGTCTCAGTGACGTTCCTCCAATTGCAGCAGGAACACTCACACTTTAGTGTCTGGCAGGGCTAAGGCAGGAGGCAGAGAAACCCATGGCTCAGGTCTTGCTCTTGCCTTAGAGAGGAGTCTGCGTTGCCTGAGAGCTTCTCCAGGCCCTGCTGCTGCCCTGGGCCTTGGAAACACCAAAGGGATTCTTTGGTGGAGAACCTCGGTGCTTTGTTTCACCTCTTGTTGGTGGTCTTGCTCGCCACACTCAGAGCAGCTTTGTGCTTTGACAGCTCCCCCATGGAGCTGGGGGAAAACGGGATGTTGAGCAGTGTTCACTCTTTAATCTTTTTGATCAATACTTAAGAACACTGCTCAGACAGCAGCGCTGCTGTGGGCACGCAGCTTTTGTTCCTCTCTTGAACAGTACACAAGTGGTACAAAGATGGAAGGTGAAAAATACCTTCTTTTATACCCTCCACGGTGCTGTGTACTGTGCTGCTGCCACTTTGTAGAAAAAGAAAAAATACTCTAATAAAAAGTCTTATTAACTGGCCATGAACACTGGAGCATGAATATTGCTCTTAATGAGGAGAGACCGCAGCCTCATTTGCTTCCCTGCCTCGTGGGTGCACAGGGCTTCAGCTCTTGTGGTTCTGGGCGATGCAGAGAAACAGGATGAAATGTTGGGCCTTTCCTAGGGCTCATTTTGTTGTGCAGAGGTGCTGGGAAAGGGTGGACAAAGGGCCCCAGGTGAAGGATGGAAGCACAGCCATTACCAGGGCCTGGGGATGTCGGCTCCCAGGGCAAGGTGGTGTTTGTACCTTGCTCCTGGTGGATCTTGATCCTGCTACTGAGCCCCACCACTGAGGGCTTTGCTCCCTCTCCAAGGAGCAGGTTGCCCTGCATCTTCCCTTCCCACTGCAACATGTTCTTGCATTTGGGAAATAATCTTTCGATGAAGCCAGTTGCTCAGTGTCCTGTCCTAGGGCAACGGGGAAGGGATGATTCCGTTTTCCCATAAACGACCTGACAAAGGGTTCAAAAGCATCCAAAAGTGCCAGGTATGACAGGGCAAAGCATGAGCTGGCATGGCTGAGGTGACCACAGGGGCTGACACAGCCACCTGGGCAAAGGTGGCAGCTGACAGCATCAGAAGCAGGATGAGCCAAGGGCTGAGGTGGCGTGGGGCTGCGAAGTAGGATGTGAGTCACCTGTGCTTCAGGCAGTGTTGGAGGAGGGATCTGAGGCAGGGGATGCTCCCTGTGCTGCAGGAATTGCTGGAAGGAGAGTGGCAGGTTCTTGTGGCTGGAGATGGAGAAGCAGCAGCACTGTGCTAGCAGTGACCTGTCCTCTCCCCCTTTGCATAGTCAGATGGAAACCCTGGCACTCCCCTCCTCTCTCCTGTGCCCCCGGGACCTGCACAGCTGAGCAGGGCTGTTCTTGGCTGTTGGCACTGAACACCTCAGAGCTGTGCTGGTGCTGAGCTGGCTGCTTAGTGTGTCAGCAGCGCATGCTCTGCTGCAGGGGTCTGTTTGGCAGTGAAAGTACTAGGAAGGCTTGATCCTGTTGAAATCAAGCCCTTCCTTTCCTTTGGGTAAGGGGAAAATAAAAGGTCAGAGTGTGCATCGCAGCTTTCATAACCTTTGATGTCACAGCATGTGATTTGGTAGCGTGGTGGGTTAAGCCAGCACCGTGTTTTTGTTGGAACCACAAATTCAGCTCACTGGTACAGTGGGTTGTTGGGTCTCTAAACAGCCATGCAGTGCAGCAAGGCACCGTCCTGCTCTGTGCTTCAGTGAGAGGGGCCACGGCTGGGAGCGAGGTGGGGATGAGGAGCAGGGAGCTCATGAGCAAACTTTGGCCATGCAAACACAGTCGAGGGGCCAGGTTCCAGTAGTTCAGCCCCAGCTTTATAGGAGGAACTACTCATGACGCCTTCATTTCTCCTCCTACAGGGATTATAAACCCTTTGGGGCTTGCCCAAGTGAGAACATTAAAGCTCAACATCCCCATCCCTGGAAGTGTTCAAGGCCAGGTTGGGCTGGGCTTGGAGCAGCCTGATCTAGTGGCAGGTGTCCCTGCCCATGGCAGGGGGTTGGAATGAGATGATCTTTAAGGTCTTCTCCAAACCAAACCATTCTATGATTCTATGATTGCCTGGCTCCTCTCCAACCATAAGGAAAAGTATCTTTAGGGGTCAGCAAACGAACAAAGAACAACCACAGTCTAGCTGTCTGTGCTACATCTCCCATCCATACATCCCATCTTAACTGATTATTAAATCATATTTGCTGATAAGTGTGAGATGTAATATCTATTACACAGCTGTTAAACCTCAATTAATATGTTTTAATGATCAGTCGTTTACTGTGCAATATACAATTAACATCCAGTATTAGCTCTTAAATTAAATGCGTGTTTGGGAAGCTAAATTTGCAGCACTGAACATCACCATGCCATGGTACACAGTGGTAATTGCCTCGAATAGACAGGCTTTCTGTGCCCTGAGAGGGGGTTAAACCAACACCCCTGGCATCAGGGAAGAATGCAGGAGAATTGCTACAGGAGCCAGGTTCTACTTTTTCAGTGTATTTTGATCCCTGCCGAGGTTTTCATTCATTTCCCTTGGAAAAAGCACCCTGATGCTGAGCTGCTGTGCATGTGAGAGGGTTGAGCTGTGTGGGGTGCCGGCTCAGAGGGGAGTTTTCTTGGCAAGGGTTGGGCAGGAACATGGGGCGATTAGTTGCGCTGAGTCCTGGAGGCTGTGCAAGGGGGTTCGGTGCTGCAGTTTGGATCTGAGACTGAAGCCTTAAATCAAGGTTGATTCCCCTTGCCTGCCAGGAGAAAAGCCCTCACGGCACCCTGGGTTTGGGGCCATGCAGGGAAGCCAATTCAGCTCTTGGTGTTCTCCAGGCAGCGGCCAGCGGCCACAGAGCTGCGTGTGTGGGCAGTGCACTGCAAAAATCATAGTCACAGAATCGTTTGGGTTAGAAGGGACCTTAAAGATCATCTTGTTCCACACCTCCTGCTGTAAGCAGGGACCCTTCCCACTAGACCAGGTTGCTCCAAGCCCTGTCCAACTTGGCCTTGAACATTTCCAGAGATGGGGCGTCCACAGCTTTTCTGGGCAACCTGTGCCAGGGGCTCACCATCTTCTGAGTAAAAAGCTTCTTCCTAACAGCAAATCTAAATCTCTCCTCTTCTAGTTTAAAACTGTTTTCCCTTGTCCAATCACTATTTGCCTGCCTAAAAAGTTGCTCTCCCTCTTTTCTATAAAATGCAGGGGTGTTGGGCATCCAGTAGGGCAGAGGGGTGCAGGGATCCAGGAGGGGCTTCTCTAGCCTTGAGAAGTTGTAAAATTTGGCTTTCATTATCTTTTTTTTTTTTTTAATTTATTTTAATTCACACTAAAGATGGGGACCAAAATACTCTCTCAGATCCCTGGCACTGTTGCTGTGAGCCCATGTTGTTTGGCAGGACACTGAGCTTGTTCTCAGCACGCTGCTGCCTCGTTAACACAGGGTTCACCTTTCCCGTAAAAAGTGTTTCTGAGCAAAGATGAAGAAAAATCTTTCCCCCTTCCTTTTGCTTTTGTCACTGTTGGGGGACCAAATGAAGGTTGATAAGTTTTTCTTCCAGTCTTTCAGTTTAAATATGCAGTGGGGCACCTTATAAGAAAAGGAGGCCTTCACCCCCCATCTTTTCTCTACGGAACTTTCCTCTCACCCTGGTGCTTTGCTACAGCAGGTGCAACCTCTGCTGAGATTTGGAGGCAGGGGGGTGCTGCAAATGTGGCTCCCCTGGTGCTGTAAGGACGTGTGAGAGCTGGCTGCCACCCAGGCAGCGCCCTACTGCAGCATCCTGCCTCGGTTTTTATTCACTCTCCCTCCAAAGCTTCCTAAGAGGTTTGCTTCGTTTATTTTTGGGGGAATTTTCTGCCATTCTTTAGAGGGTTTCACTTTTTTTTTTTTTTTTCCTTGGGAAGGCAGTGCTTCCTTCCTTCTCTGTAAATGGAAAGTAAAACACACGTGTCTGATTAACGCTCCGAATGGCTGTGGTCTCCCTCCCAGCTTTCCACATCACCTTGTTTGGTGTTGATGACCCAAGTGTTTCATGGAACCTGTTCTTCCACGGCCAGGATTGTACACAACTTGCAATATTTTGATTCACAGCTGACAGGTTTGGGAAAGAACATCATTAGGGAGAGGATGGTTGTGGATTGTCCTAAATGTTCATGGGGAAAGGCAACCTGTCCACTGGAGGCCCCAGTGTGTGCTCCAGTCCTGACTGTATGGAGGGTACCGAGGAGGGAATTGGTGGGGGAAAACTGGTGATTTCCTTTGGGATGTGAACACCAGGCAGTGATCCCTCAGACCAGCTGAGCATCTTGATTATTTTCCAAGGGGGAGTGGATGCAAGTGCTCCCAGGTGTGAGCTTTGCCTGTCCCAGCTCAGTGCCACAAGGGGACCCCAGAATCAGACATTAACTCCATGGGATCTGCTTCCCATGGGCTAAAACTCGTCTTTCAGGCAATATCCCACATCTTCCCTTGGGTGGCCCAGGTAGGGGTTAACACGCATGTCCTTCACATAACCAGTGAGCTTTGTTTCTGCTGAACCCAGGATCTGGAGGGAGGTGGAAAAGGCAGAGCCAGCAGTGCAAGCTGATCCTCTCCGGAGACCAGATGCATTTAAGCAGCACAAAGTGGAGGAAATCTGATTCCAGTGTTGACAGAGCAGCCTTGGCCACCCAAAGTGGGCTGGGCAGAGGGACTGGAGCAGGCAGGAAGGCTCTGAGCTGGTGTGGCCAACGCACCTTCAGCCTGGCCAAGGTTCCTCACCCCAACACTCAGTCCCTTTCCGTCTTGCTTAAAGGGCTTGAAGTACAGGAGGTTGGGATGGGACTTGTGGCAAGGACAAGCTGGCACTTTGAGCCAGATTTATCCATGGCAGCTTCCAGAATTCACCCTTTGCCTGTGACTTAGGCACACCTGAGAAAGCAGGCTCGTGGGTCTGCATGTGTGTTGCTAATTTTTCCTCCTCTGGGTTGAATCTCATGACCTCTCAGCCTTTCAAAAATCTTAAACCCAAACAGAGCTTTGGTCTGGCATTCGGGATCCATTGTTTTTACGGTGTAGCCCACTCTCTGCTCCATCCCACAGAGGATGCTCCTGCTTTAAAACATGCTTAGGAGAAGGATGCTCAGTGAAATGCTTCAGATGAGCAGGCAGGCTGTACTGGCCTATGAATGTGCTATTGAAACATCTTTATTTCTTCTTATTTGGTACTTTTGCCCCTCTGTTCTCCTTTCTTCTGTCCCTTTCTAGCTTTTTTTTTTTTTTTTTCTCATTTTGCTTGGTTTTAATCATCTGCCTGGCCATCTGTGCCTCCCCGCTCCCTTTCCTCGGAGCTTCTCCAAAGCAGAATAATGTTTCAGCGACTCTTGGATTTTGCCTCCAAGCCCTGTGCCTTTTCTTGGGTCCAGGCGAGAATACAGTGTTTCAAACAGGATTGGGAATCTCCTGTGAAACCTGGAAAAGTTCTCCTAGCTGCCCTCTTGGCTTCAGGGCAGCTGTTTGAGGACAAACATATAAAGATGACTTTCACAGTCATCTATCTTAGGCACTGTCTTGGATGTACATCACCATAGGATCAAATTATCCCAGTCTTTCCATGTACTTGTTCTTGCAAGAGCACTGTGGGAATTACTGGTTGTTCTGTAGTCTCTTGTAGAGGGAGAACAGACACAGGCAGGGGGGAATAAATTCCCTGGTGACTTTCTGCATGTTCTCCTAAAAGCTGCTTTGCAGCAGAGCGGTTCCAAAGTTGCTTGGCTGGTGTCCTAAACAACAAGTTATCTATTGCTGGCAACACAGCTCCCACAGGTTTCCTTTAGCCTGTCTGAACCTTCTCCCTGCTTTTCCTGTCTTTGAGATCACCCCAAAAATAAACTTCATGGTAAGAAATGACCCACTCCCAGGATGCTGATGACAGAAAGTGGCCATTGAAACCTGAATGGGGATACCCTTCTGCAGTCAGTGATGCCAATTCACTGTTCTAGATGTGCAAACTTCGATGAAATATTAAAAATTAGCTTCACCTCTGGAAAGAGAGGAGAGTGTAAAGGGAGAAGCCCTCTGCCAGCTGCCACGGGCACCACGAGGTGCCCAGCTCACCACTTGGTACTCACTGTTAATAGTGTGTTTTCCAACTGAGCTGAGCAGTGTTGCGAGGTTTGGGGTTGGCTGAGGGTGCAAATTCTTCATGGTTGGTGCTCTTGGCCTTGGTGTGGCATCCTGGGGTCCTGCTCGGGGCCTGGAAACCCTGAGGATTTGTATGGCAGGGAATAAATATTGCATTTTCTCCTCTGGTTGATGCTGCTGATGGGGCACCATGAGGCTGACTCTGGGTCCTGACCCCGTGTTGCTCTTTCCCTCCCCAGAAAATGAGTTTCGGGGTGAGCTGCTGAATCAGAGGTGGACCTGCGGAGAGAAGATCAGCAGCTGCGAGGGAGCCGCCAGCCTGCACGGCACACACATCAAGGTGAGCACACAAGCTTTTGCTTTTTTAGCACAGTGACCCCTCCACCCCATGTGTTGTCCATGGGATGAGGGCCACGTGCTGCTCCAGCCCCTATGGACCAGCTGGTCCTGGGAGGATGGAGCCTTTCCGGTACCCGAAGTGACGGGCAGGACTTGGAAGTCTCTGTCTCCTTGCTACAGCCAAACCTCCTGTGTGATGAATCCGGGCAGGGAGGGCTTCCAGCTGTCAAGATTTGGCTTTGAGTCCAGATATTTAAATCCTTGCCTTCCTCTTCGGTGCCATCCTTCAAGGGTGGCTCAGATCTGGGTATTTAGGTCACTCCCAGGACTGTTTAAAATAGGCCCTTTCTCCAAGGCGCCGGCTGGTCGGAAGGAGCCCCTCGAGCACCAGGTGAAGCTGTGGTGCCTTTGGAGGGGACAAGCGAGGCATTCATTCCTGCCGGGACCCCGGACAGCTCCTTGGGCTCGACAGAGCCACTCATTTACTGCTGCAGCTGTGGCTGATGAAAGAGGTACAGCCAAAGCTGTCAAACCTCCCGGCAGATTCTCTGCCAGCAGATTAGGAAGCTTTAATTAAGCAGAGAACTGGGCTGCTCGCTACACAAGTGGTGCTTCCTGTCCTATTTTGGCCTCTCGGTAGTGAGGCATCATCTCCAGTGCGTGGATGGACCCACCTGGGTGGTGAGGAAGTCTCCTTGGGTGACTGATGTTACCGACCCTTCCTGTATCCCCAAATAAACCAAACCCTGGTAAAACCCCAAGCCAGCAAAAATCCACTCTTAAAAACCATCCTTCTTCGCTAACAAGCTGTCAGCTGCACACAGGTGTCGCCAGGAAAGCTCACACCTTCTTAGAAAGCAGAGTAAGCAGTTGTTGCTATATTTAAAATGAGCTCAATTAAGGCTTTTCTATTGAACCTGCCAAATAAGCACTTAGATTAGATTTAATAAGATTGTCGTATGTTAATAAAGCAATGATTACAAAAGGTAATATTCCCAGTACCTGCTGTTCATCTAGTGCTCTGCCTCTGACAAGCACATTGTGAATATTAACCGTTTCTTGCAATCCCCAGCTCTGCTTATGTGTGTTTTAACTGAGTGACTGATTTGGAGGTGAGAGGAGGAGATGGGGAGAGGGAGTCTGGAGGGAACCTGGATATTGTGTGTGTGTGTGCAGCCCTCTTACCTCATGGGTGGAGAGGTCTTGATCCCTCTCTAACCTTTGGATCTGCACTGTGTGCACACACTTGCACTTACAAGTGTGCTCATAAATACATATTGTATTTAAATGTAGTTTTTCATGCCAGTCACAGCTCGTAATCCACAGGATGTGCAGCGGTGAAGGACAATGGGATGTGGGGCACGTTTACTTATTTATTTTTGCCTCTAAAGAAGTCCAGGCATGGGATACAATTTCCCATGACAGGTTTGAAATGAGATCTCTGCAGTGCTGGCGAGAGCTGATCTCTGCACAGAGCCAGCTGAGCCCGTCCTCACAGACACTCCTGGACCACGGTGTCTGATGTCGGAATGAATCCTTGTGTCCCAAATCTTTGTTTTCCTGTGCCATGGGGAGCTAGCTGGGGTGCAGCTGAATAGCAGGCAGCTTGTTGGTGAAGGCTGACTGCTGTCAGGACAAGCAGGGATGGTGGTGGGGTCACCAGAGCCCATCCCTGTCATGAGCACTGGCTGTTTTGTCCTCTTTGGAGAGATGCACGTAGCTCACTTCAGCTATCCCCTCACATGGTGCCAGTTGAGGATAATCTTAAGGAAAAGGCAGCTTATTACCGAGCTGGAAAACAATGAGGTTGAAGAACTACGATTTATTCCCCCCTACCACCCCTTTCCCTCACCCTCACCCCTCCTCTTGCGGCGTGAGAGCCATCGGCACGTACGGGGCCACTTAGGGCCTGCCTGGCACTGGGGCTGCGCGCTGGAGCCCTTCGAGACAGTCAGGAGGGAAGTACATGTCAGCTTAAACCGCGGCGCACGAAATCACCCGGCCCGGCGCGCCGATGTCGGCGCTGCGGCCGCGCCCGGTGCAGCCGCGGCCCTGTCAGACGTGATTGCTCAGGAGCAGCTTTTCTGCTCCGCTTCCCCCGTGCGGAGGATGCTGCTGCCGTCGCCGCGGAGCGCCGGCGCTCGGGAGGCGTTTCGCTCGCAGCGCCGGGTGCTTTCCGTGGCGGGGGGTGTCGGACCCTTCCCGCAAATGCGAGCTGACAGCGCGGCTTCAGGAGGGATGTCTGTGACACAGCTGTAGTGTGGGATTCGAGGTGGGTACAAGCTGTGGGGTTTGCGTCTAAACACATCAAGGAGAAATCCCACACGCGCGCCGCCCCCGCCTCCAAGCCCGGGAACACCGCGCAGGGTGTCCTTTCCTGGAAGCAGTCAGAGCAAAAGGCAGGCGGGAGTTTATTCAGCCGAGGACAGGACTCACAATAGGTGGAACGTCAGGAGGATTTAAATCAAGCAGCGAGGAAGACCCTAAAGGAAGAAGAGGAAAGGAAAAACCTCCCAATCTCAGAGTGTGGTTATAAAATAAGAGCTGGGAGCTGCTACTGAGCCTTTTTTAAAAGTAGAGGCACACTGTTGATCAAGGGTTTTTCTTCCTCCATCCCCCTTGACTTATTAAAAACCTCACAGCGAGAGAAGGTCCAGCAGGACAAAGTCCTCTTCATTTTCTACAGTGACCAAAGATGCCGTGGAACTTTGCAGAGAGCAAGGGGGAGAAATTTGGAGGCCCAGACCAAGGTCTCTCTGCCCACATTCAGCCTGCAACAGCCAAGGAGGAGGAATTCCTGGTAGGGTGGGTGAAACCCCCTCTTTTCCCCCCTAAAAAAAAAAAGGAGAAATCAGGACAAGCCATTCAAACCTGTCCTCACCAGCTGGCCAGAGCTGAAGGGCAGTTTTCCTGCCTTTTCCCTTGAGCAGTTAATCGAGGGGCTCTTTGGATCTGGAAGAGGGGGAGGACCAAGCAGAAAACTCCTTTTCAACAATTCTGTAGGGAAAAATGTCACTTCTTCTCGCATTTTCCTTCTGCTGCTAGGCAAGTGTAAGTTTGGGGGGATTTTTTAAACTAAAAATAGAGTCTCCGTGTGTCCGTCTGTCCCTCTAAAGCTCAGACGCAGCTTCTTGCAATCGGTGTTTTGCTATGTCCACAAATAAGCACTGATGGAAGCTCTGCTGCTTTCGGTGTAAAGTAAATATTCCTGCTGAATCCTCACCTCCCTTTGTCCAGCTGAAGGCTTTTTCAGCATGTTTATTTTCTCTGAGCTCCGCGGTGCTCTTGAATACGTATAAAGTATTACTGCTGACCGGGGGGGAATTTCAGCAGGGCCCTCAGTGGCATGGATTTGCATAGAGCTGTGGAAGCCCAGGCACACCTGGGCATCAGCACATGGTGGGCTCCCAGTGGGTTTATGTTGTGTTACATCCCTTGGTCTCCTATCAGAAAGGAAATATGTATTAAGGTAAGAAGGAAGAAGAAAATATCAACCCTGTAGGTACCCCATAAAATGAAACTTTGGATCTGTGCTGTATTGGTGTCTTGGCAGCAGGACAAGACCTTTGCTTTAGAATCAGGCTGTTGAAATTCACGTTGTAACATCGGGTTAAGCACTTTCTCAAGTTTATCTGTCTGAACCTCATTGACTTAAATTTGCAGTATTGACACATCATCATTATAACTTGTATTCTAGTTGTGCCAGGGAGCCTCTTAGTGTGGGGTAAACATGGTGTTGTGGTGCAGGGAATACTTCTTCCCTTTAGAGGGAAAAGGGGGGAAAAAAGGGCACTTGGAGATGAAATGATGTTCCCAAGGTTACCCTGATTGTCAGAGTATTGAGCTGAATCCTGAAGTGAGTACCCTGAGACCCAGCATAGGGTCCTTTCCTGTAGCTTTGGGTGAGGAAACTTGCTAGATGCTTATTTTGATTCAGTCTTAGAGATAACCTACTGAAAAGTGAGGAGGAGCAGAATAAACCTCCGTACTTTCTAGCTGGACTAACATGCCTGTGGCTGGAATTTGGTGGCAATAATTCATTTGCAGGTTTCCCCTTTGGATTGCTTTGTTTTCACTGAGAGTTGAAATAATGAGAGTGAAATCCAGACAGCTTCTCAGCCTGGCTGTTATGTGAACAAGAGAGAGACCTAATGAAAATACCCTGTCGGTCTCCTGGACTGCAAACATGCACTGTGTGACCTGAAATTCTGCCTTAAAACCATGTGTCTAGAGGGCTTCTGGCTGAGAAGGCAACAATAAAGGACAGTGGTTTCGTGTAAACTTCCTGCATCTGAGCCTGATATCACTGTGGCTCCTGAAGTGCAGGCCTGGCTGTGCCAGTTATTTAAGTTGCGTGGGAGGAGCAGGGGCTGAGGACCGAAATGGATCTTATTCCTGGTGTTCCTGCACTTTGGTGGGGAGTGAGGATTTTTGAGGATGCTGTTGCTGTTGATTTAAGCTCAGAAAAGAAGCCTGATGGTAGAAAACAGAGTCTGGGAGTGCAGAGCCCACCCGGTCCTACGTGCGATGGAATTGGAATAAATACACAGCAGTGAGGCTGTGACAGGTTCTCTAAATAAGTAAAGGGGTCTTCCCTATGGGGAAAATTCTCAATAATTTAGGAGTTTAAGGGTTTGTTTTGGTTTGGGTTTTGTGCATTAGGTCAGGCAAGGCAGCCTTTTTGGCTTTTGCATTCTTTGGTCCTCAGCAAAGTTGGGTCTGTCCCTGTCTTTGGTGGCTCCTGTCCCCACTGCCCGTATGGTAACCAAGTGTGCTCCTGTCTTCCCAGGGTGTTTGATCCTGGCTTGAAAGAGGTGTGGTAGGCAATGGGAGGAATTACTTTGAGGTGCTGTGGTGTATGTAGTGAGGAGCCTGGATGTTACCTCGGATGTGATACGTAATTTCCTGAAGACAAATGTTACATGAAATGGGATTTTCTCTCTTTATAGATCTCCCACATTTTTAGACAAGCAGCTTGAGCCCTTCCCCCCTGCCTGTCCTTGAAGGGCAGGGTTAAGAAAAATGAAATTTTGCTTTGCCTTTCCATGCTGGCCCTGTGGCCTCCTTTTTTTGGCCAGAGCTGGCCGCGTGCCAGGTGATGCCCATTGCCCTTCCCACAGCCTGACCTCCTCTGCCACTTTGAACAACTGACCTGCAGGAAACCCACATTGCCCAGGCACCAGCCCAACATGTGCCAATTCCCTGGGAGATCAGTCAAGAAAAAAAGAAAAAAAAGAAAAAGAAAGAAAAGAAAAAGCCCTCTCTGAAATTCCTCTTGGTTGGAGGCTCCCGGCAATCCAAGGAATTAGTTGTATTGTCGGCGTGCGGCGGCATCAGGGAGCGAGCTCAGCACACGCCGACGTTGAAAGGCTCATAAATGTAATGAAGTCCCTGTGACACCTGCTCCTCTCCACACTTTAAACGTGAGCCATTGGTCCGCAGGGAACCAGGGCTTTAAAAATACAAATTATAGTAATTGTCTGCTGTGTTATTGGGAAGATTGTAATAAATGTGCAGCACAACACCGTGGTGCCATGAGCTGAATGCTGACAGGAGGCATAAATTGCTCCAGGTTTTGATTCCCCACCACCACTTTTTTCTTTTTTTTTTTNTTTTTTTTTTTTTTTTTTTTTTTTTTTTTTTTTTTTTCCCTCTCCAACCTCCACGTCTAAAAAATCACATAAATCATTGCATGCTAACAGTGAATTTCTGGAGGGTGGCAATGGAAAGGAGAGAGGCACTAGGAGAAATTTCATCCCTCCTCCCTGAGGCGGTTTTAGCTGTGGTGCCCCACAGGCTGGGGGCCTTGGTTTCCTCTCCCTGCCTGCCCAACAGCCTCCCTCCTTTCCTCCTTTCTGCCTCCAAATCTCAGGGAAAGCACCAAGCAGCACAATCTTTGAGGGTGAGGACCCCTGGCCCATCCATCAAGAAAGGTTTTTAAGATGCACCTGGGGATGCAGTGGTACATATCATACCTGCATCATCCCTACTGCCAGCAGAGCAGTATCTGCTCTGCATGTATGTCCCTTCCTGCCTCTTGACCAGGGGGAGCAGCTGGTGGTGTCCCTGCTCTCTCAGGGGTGTTGGAGGGTTAGCCTGAAACCTCCTCATTTGGGGATGGCCCAGGAGCTGGTTGGGTCCTTCTCTAACTGGGCGTTGTAGAGGATGTTCTAAAGTGAATTTGTTTTTATTATGTCAAATCCCACTTGTAAATGGTCCTTCTCCCTGCTTTTCTCTTTCCTTCTTATTGTCTCAGGAGGAAATGTTCCACGTGGTAATACCGCAGGAAAACCCAAGTTGTCTTTTCCCCAACGACCAGGCTATGATCCCTGTCCCTGCTCACATCCCAGTCCCGCTGTTTCCCCTTGGCATTTGCTGCCAAACATTCCTGCCCGCAGAGAGAGCATCTGTGTCGAGAGCAAGATGTAAAAGAGCCCTTTGACCACTCGAGCACCTCTGTTGACAGCTTTAATGAAATCCCGTTTATATTATTCCAGCTGTGTCTTTCTGCCATGCCTTGGAGGTCCCTGCTTTCCTGCTCCCACCTCCAGGCACTGCCTGATTTCAAAGCCTCCCTGACACCAGGGCTTGGGTGCTGCACCCCAGAGGTGGCTGCACTTCAGCCTTCTGCTACCTTGTGATATGTGGTGATGTTTAATTAATATCAAGCACTTTGAAGTCCCCAGCGTTACTTATTCATGCTCGTGTTCCCCGCAGACCCTCCTGTTTGATGTCCACGTTGGGGGTGTTATTTAGATGCAGCCCTCTTTGTGGCAAAAGGAGAGGTTGCTCTTTAGGGCACTTGTGAAAAGCCGCCCTTCTCAGGCAGGAGATCATCTCGGACACGTATTCCGAGATTTCTGAACACATGCTGGCATTGCACTGGGCTGCTCACAGCACTTCTGTGATGTAAACCCAGAGAAACCAGTTCAGCCCTTAACAAGTGCTGTCTCAGGCACTACCGTTCTCCATGGCTGACCATCACATCTGGGTGTCTGTGCCTCTGTGGTACCCAACAAGCAGAGGGTCCTTCCTGTGTCCTGGGTTGTGGAAATTAATTTAAACTTGCGGAGTTTGGGCACTTTGTGCGGAACAATTGCATCAAAGTAAGAAACCTCCATCTCAAAAACACGGGACAGCTTTCGCTGCCGCCGAGGTGTTTACACAAAGCAATAACCACGTGCAAAATTGTCCTTTAATGGTAATTTTCTTGTTATCTTTCAACAGTGATTTTTTTTTTTCTTTCCATTGCAGATGAGTTTAGAAAATGACGATAAGAGAGCACGCACGCGATCCAAGTCTGTCAGAGGTGAGCAGCTGGTTATCCCACAGCACCAGGCTGTACAGTCCTGAGCTCCCTGCACTTTCCTTGTTCCAAATAGGCTTTGATTTTTCAGGTCCAGGCTTAACTCTTTGAGTTATGCTCACTGCCCCCCACTCCCCAACCCCACTGAAATCATTCTAAAAATCCTGTGAAACTCCCAGCCACCAACCTTTATAGGTCCTTATGATATTTAACCCTCATCCTCTACACCCAGAAGGAGGAAAATAACAAGCAAATTAAAAAAAAAAAAAAAAGGCCCCTGTGCATGCTTTGCTGTAGGGGATGGCAATCACTGGAGCCTCAGATCAGCTCCCGGGGCTTTCATCATGCTCAGTCTGCCAGCGGCTTTGAAGTCGCACATCTGAGAGAGCCTGGCAGAAGTAGCTCATGCTGGAGAAGCAAATGGGCCATCCCCCGGCAGGGATGGGAGGGCAAACGGCTGGTTAATGCAGAGCTCGATTGCTATTTATTTTCTGATTTAAAAAAAAAAAAAAAAAAAGGAAAAGGAAAACAAGTGCAGGTCTCTGCGTGCTTTCTCTTCAGGAGAAGGCGAGGGGCTCTGATGCAGAGCCCGGCGTGTCACCTCAGGTGGTCCCAAATCCCTGTGTGATGGTTACAGACCAGCCCCTCTATTTTGGTTCCTTTTTGTGGTTGTGGTTTTGACGAATGACAAAGGTGGCGGGAAGTGAGGAGTGAACAAGGCTGGAAAGGTGTGATGGCTGCAGGGACTGCAGCTTCATCCTATAGCTGGGTTGGACCACCTTCCTTTGTCCTCATCTTGCTCTTCACAGCATCTGCATCTTTTGAAAAAAAACCCAAACCCAGATGCTGCCAGTTGTGTTGGACCGAGCTTGGATATTTGGATTTCATTGCTTTGTTGCACATACACAAAGGTGCTTGCTCAGGTTGCAAATGAGAGCCCCCTGATTCTATTTATTTTCTCACACCCTGCCTTTCCCCACACTTGAATCTGGGTTTCTCCATGTGAGAAGGTAATTTATTGTGTACACCCTGGGACTTGCCACTGCCTCCAGTTTGTTGAAGCTTGTGAGTCATCCCACCGGGAGCTGGATCCCAGGAAACCCAATTAGCTCAAACAAATTGAGCAAACGTGTTATGGTTTTTAGCCTGGGCGAATTTAGACTTGTGTTGAGGGATTTTTTTTCCTCCTGATTATTTGGTTTCCTGGCTGGATGTAAGATTTCAGCTATGATGATGTGAAGCTATTGCATATAGTTACTGTGAGCAGTGAGAAGTCCTCTTATTCACAAGTGGGGAATAATCCCTAAAGCCCCTACAAACTTGTTTATCCTAGAACCCAAATTACATATCCCCTACCATATGTCTGAGCACTGGTAGGGGCTCAGTCCAGTGTGACAAGGGGAGGAGAAAAATGGTGTTTTAGAGGTGAATGTGGCCATTGCAGCAAAACAGTTGTAAACTGTGGAAAGAGAAATTGATGAGCGGATTTTAAGGGCAAACACAGAGAAGAAAGAGTGAGAAAACTCGGTCTTAAACTTGTTTGAGTTACATACATGTCAGTACAGCTCCACTGACTTTGGTCATCTGTATTGAGAGAAGAGAGGTAGTCCCTGATGCTGCAAACGTGCACTCACGTGCTTGAAAATAAGCACAGGCATGAGGATTTACAGGGCGGGATTATGATTTACTACAGGCTGGCAGGCAGCAAATGACAGCAGGATAGATTGTTCCCTCTCTGTCCTAAATGGGATGCCCGAGGAGGCGATAGAAAGGCGGCTGCGGGCAGGAGGGTTTCCCGCGGAGAAGGGGGAATGTCTCGGGGGTGGGGCCGGGCACCCCTATTGTGTGTTTTGACCGTGTGTTTGTTTCCACTGCTGCGTCTGCCCCTTCGCCCAGTGCCCACGGAGCTCATCGGCCAGGAGGTGAGGTAAGGACCCTGCTCCTCCTCGGCGGTGGGGTGTGGGGGGGGCACACGGTGGTTCTGGCTTGGGATAAGCCCCTCAGTTTGGGAACTTGTGTGCGGGGACCAAACCCGTGGGACTAGCGGGGTGAAGGTCTTGCTGGAGGGCTTATATTGGCGGGCACCTTCTTGTGTCTGAGTCCTCAGGGTACCACTTGAGGTAGATGTCAAGGATCACAAGATTTAAAGGGATGAAAACAGGAGCTCTGGGAAGGGTCACATTAGGCTGGAGCCACCCCTCTGTCCAATCCCATATCTAAACCCCAGCAAAACCCAATGCCCATGTTTATTCCAGGATCGTTAGGGACAACGTCCTACTAACCAGCTAACCACAGTTTCTTTTCCACATATTTTACAACCTCTTATTCCCTCCAAATAACGTCATGTCACATCACTTCTTGTGCCAGATGCTCCTCCTTTGGCCCCATGTCCCCTGTTCAGTCACCGAGGTCCTGTTGTCACTCGTTTTAGCAGTGCTGGCTTGCCAACAGCAGCAGCCAAAAGAGCAGGAGTGGAGCCTCTGCAGCCCTATAGAGCTTCTTAATAGATACAACAGCCTCCCCCACCTCTAAGCTCCCATTAGACCTTTCACAAGGGCTTTTGCAAGAGGTAGGAGTCTTTAACCTGGACAGGCACTAATAGCAGGGGCTGTCTCTCCTAGCAGCCTTCCTTAGAAAGCCGCGTGTGTCAAACAGTAATTGGACCTTAACCAACCCAATTTCAGAGCGTTTCTGCTCCTCCACTCTCCTATTACTCTGGAGAGCCGGGAGGAGCGAGCGGTGGGCATGCCCCTTCTCCAACTTTTATTGCTGAACACTTGAGTGGAGGTGGTAATTGGAGCAGGTGACATATCTAAGGGGCAGGACAGAGTGCTCCACAAAGCCATCTCTGCAGCTGTCACCTAATTGCCTGAATAACTGGACGATTAATCGACTAATTGGAAGCAGGGCATCGTCTGCATAACAATAAGAAGCCCTTTTGTCAAGCAGATGAAGGCTGGAGAGAGGGGGAGAGCTGGTTGGTGTGGTGGCTCTCGAGAGATGGAGAGCAGCTCTAATAGACCTCGAAGCTCTTTCCCCTTTTGGGACTGCTGCCAAAATACACGAAACCTCCCCAAAGGAGAGTGGGGAGGGAAAGCCTGGCCCAGAGCATGTCGAGCATCACCTCTGTGCTGGTGCTTTTTAAAGGCATTAAATTAACACACTGAAGCCAGAAACCTCCCAAATCGACACCTGCTTTGGCAAACGTCGATGCTGAACCACTTGGCTCTTTCCTACATACTTTTTATTGCAGGCTTCATTTCACCACATCAAAAATGGGGTGGGGGGTAATCAGCTTTAATTGATACAGGAAAACTTATAAAAGCCTGTAACATCTTCATCAGAGCTGCTCTTGTTTCCCACTGAATAAGGCCTTTTTCAGGCAAGTCACTGGTGACATAAACACTGCTCTGTCTCTTGATGTGCAGTCACTGGAAGTGTGTCTTGGGCTGCTCAGGACAGAGCAGCCTCAGTCAGGACTGAGGGCAATTAAAATTAAATAGACTTTTAGATCATGAGCAGCAAAGGGGGGAGCTCCCTCTTCCAGTTGCACATGGTAGTGGGATGAGATCTCTTTCTGTCTGACCTCAAATGTTCTGCTGGAGAAAGGGACACCTCCCTGCCAGGCCAGACCCTGGGTGTGGTGGGGCTTGGGCTGTGTGTAGATGCCAAACGAGCTGGGATCTACGCCCCAAGTGATGGCATTGGAGGATGCTACAAACCAGACCACAAGCAAAGGGGACAGTAGGAAGGGGGCACTTGTCTTGGAGGAGCCAGGAGGTGCAGCTTCCACCCACCCAGAAAGCTGTGTCCCCTCAGTGGATGTGCTGCCAGCATTTGCCCTCTCAGCATTAGCTTTGCTAACCTAAATCAAGCTGGTCTCCCTGGAGGAAGGATTCCTACTCTCCTGACAGCTCAGCAGCCCTTTTCTGTCCTGATTTTGGGTTGAATTATATTCTTTGAACACAGCAATCTGACTTGTATTCTGGGGAGTTGAACCATTAATAACCCACCAGTGCCCCCAGAGCTGCTACACCCATTAGTGCAGTCAGACCTTCCGTGTCCTCAGCTTTTTGCAAGGGCTGAGCTCTCTGCTGAGAGCAGAAATTCTGAGTCCCTAAAAGCCTGACTTGGCACTTGGTACTATTTAATGTTGTCCCGTGTCTTTTACTCTAAGAATAACAGGCTGGCCAGATCCCCTCTGGGCTGGTGATGCCTTCTCCCTTTGCACTGTCATCAAGAGATTTCATTAGTGCTTCCAACTTCCTGGGCTGAGGGTGATACAGTGCTAAATGAGGTTATTAATCCTACACGACTCCAGAATTCCTCAGACATCAGGCAAGTCACTTGGGCATCCCATAATCAATGCCATAATCTGGTTTCGCCAGAAAATGTTTGCTGTAATGCTTCTTATCTGGAGCCCTTACAGCTCCTGAAGCTGGGACTAATTACCCCTGCAGGGAAGGCGGGTGGTCCCGTGCGAGGGATGCTCAAGCGAAGGCAGCGGTGGCTGAGAGTGTGGCTGGCTCAGAGCTCCCTGTGAGTCTTTAACTCATCCTCTTCTGCATCGCAGCAGGGGAAAAAAAAAAAAAAAAGCAGGGATTTGGGACATCTGGTCACCCAAATCTCCCATCCATCCTTCCAAAAGTGGGGCTCTGAGGTGCTTTTGAGGATTTCAGTCCTGGTGATCTTCATCCCAAAGGGCTCTGGCAAAAACCTCCTTGATCTACTTTTCTAAAAGCCACCCGTTTCTTGCTGTAAGGAATTGCAGTTCCCTGATGGGTCACCAAATACGGGGAAAAAAAGCATGTTTTCCTCCTGAGAAAAAGAAAACTGGAGTGGCAGCGGGGAGGCAGAGCACAGTAGCTCTCTGCTTTTAGAAGCTTGCTCTTACACACGCAAATCTTTAATTAAACATACTCGTAAAACTATAGTGAACCCGTTCATCTAATTAAATGGGGTGAGTAATGCCATTAATTTTTAGCAAACTGCAAGGCTGGTCTCCTGCCCTCCTCCCTTGGAATTCAAAGGGACAAGCTGAACCACTTGAGGGAAATTATCTTCCCGTTTGCGGTTGTTTTGTTTCTTGGGCACAGGACCTGTTTAACTGGCCGTAGTCTATACACTTCTAATTAAAAAGTAATTCCCCAGGTCCTGTTGCTGTTCTTGATGTTTGCTTGTTTCCCTCTCAAGCTGTCCAACCCCAGGCTGTAACGGCTCAGGACACATCCGTGGGAAGTATGCGAGACACAGAAGGTGAGGCTGGATCGGAGGTAGTGGAGTGGAAAAATGAGCAAGAACCCCAAACACAGAGGTTTGCTGGAGAAAATCTGATGTAGAGCAGAAACCCAACTCGTCTGTCCCAAATCTGCCCACCAGAGAGCTGGTTTCTGTCACTCCATCAGTCCCTAAGGGGTCCTGGGGAGGTCTGTCTCTCCAGGCTGACAGCAGCCTTCCTACAGATCCCAAAACATGGCAGAAGTGCCTGACTCAGGTGCCAGGGGTTGGTGGGAGCTGTTGACAGGCAGAGGTTTTGGTCTGCTCGGTGCCTGTATGGATGGGGAGGGGAAATAAGGACAGTCTGCCTTTGAGGCTGTGCCAGCCTTAACTGATGGTTATCATCACCCTATAATGGCGAAATTGGAGCAGCTGGTGGACATGCCCCAGGGGCCAGTTCTGCATCCCCTGCCTGGTTTCATGGTCCTGATGCCCGTCACCAACAGTGGGGCTGGGAGCTGCTGGTCCTGCTGCTCCCCGTACCACAAGTGCAAGGAAGCTGCATCCCAGCGTCCGTGCTCTCATTTCTGGAAGAAAGTTGATGTAGTTGCGCAAAGTCATGGCCTGAGAGCAGATCTGGCCACAAAGGGTTAAAGCAGCTAAAAATCTGGGCTGCTGGATGGGTTTTTTTGGTAGTACTTGTGTATTTGTCCCACTTGCCTTTTGCCTAAGCAGTTGGGAAGAGGTAGCCAGGCCTTTCTCACTTGGCAATGCCTTCTCTGTGCTCCTTGGTCCCACCTGCAGTTTACAAAGCTGCCCTCTCGCAAAGAAGAGGAAACTTCAGGATGCGGAGGCCGAACATCTGGTGTCGAAGAGAAAATCCCATCCGCTCAAACTGGCCTTGGATGAAGGCTACAACGTCGACAGCGACGGCAGCGAGGAGGCCGAGGCGAAGGAGGAGTCTGGCTCCGATGAGTCCGAGGGGATGCTGGAGGAGGATGAGGCGGAGGCGATGGAGCAGGAGGAGACCCACAGCCCCGAGCAGGCAGAAGGTGCTTTATCATTATTGATTGCAGAGCTGTGTTCTGCAGATGAAGAAAGGGCAGGGAGTGTTAACAACCAGGAGTTATAGCTCCCCTGAATTATGTACGGGATGGGTCCTTCAATTATTGCACTGGGTGGAAGCACAGCAGCAAAGCTCTGCTTAAGCTGAGAGGGGACCCACAGCCATTGTCTCCAGTGTCTTAAAAATGAGAGCTTTTCCACCAGGGATGCTCCCTGGGGAAAGATACATGGAAAGCAGAGAGGAACTTGCTGCGTGGCACAGATGGTAGCGGGAAAGACAGCCGGAGTCCCACACTGGTGCTGTGAGGGGCTCAGAAGGAGTCATCCCCCTGGCCAGATCCAGCTGCTATCCAAGAGGAGGAGTGACCAGCAAGGGAGATGGGTCTTCAGCCAGGGTCCTGACACTGTCTTGCTCGCTGGTTTGGAGCCGTGGTCTGGGGAGCACTAGGAGCAGGCGGGTCAGATGGCTGCTCATGGGGAGTGGTGGCGTGAGAGGGTAGGGAGAGCTGGGGACATGGTGAATCTGAACCCCCATGACTTCCCTTCTATGTGGAAATCCCCTCCCTTCCTACCTGCCATCCTCAAATGCAATAAATTAGGCTGCTCCAGGGGTAGAAGAGCCAGGCTCTGGTTTCAGAAAAGTTTAAATACAAAAAATGAAATTATTGTGAGCTTATCTAATTACTTTCTTTTCCTCCTTTCTTTTCCTCCCACTTTCATTTTTGCCCCTTCTTCCTATTTCCCTCTTTGCTCTTTCCCTCTTTCCTCTTTCCCTCTTTCCTCTCTTCTCCCCTTTCCTCTTTTCTTCCCTTCCTTCTTTTCTCCCCTTTCTTCTTTTCCTCCCTTTTCTTTTTGTTATTTTTTTGTCTTTTCTTTCCAAATCCCTTATTCTTTCTATTCCTTCTTTCCCCCCCCCTCCTCAGAGAGAAGCCCAGCAAAATCAACCCCTTATGGACAAAACACAGCATCAAGTACGTCTGGGCCCAGCAAGGCCAACTACAGCAGCTACCAAGAAATAATCGCCAACTCCCTCCTGAACCTGGGCCAAATAGCAGAGGAAACCCTCGCCATCGAGGGGCAGCTGCCCGAGGCGGAGCTGCAGGTCCCCAAACCGCCATCCAACGTCGTGCATTTGGTCCATGAGGATGCGGGAGAGGAGCTGGTGGAAGAGGAGTGCGACAAGGAGATCATCATCCAGACAGAGGATGCGGAGGAGGTCATCGAGGTCACCAGCGAGCGCAGCAGCGAGTTGTGTCCGGAGCACCGGGACGACGCCACCTGCGAGGAGTCTTGTAAACTGGAAAAGGCTGAGGCAGAAGAAGAGGATGAGGAGGAGGAGGATGAGGATGACGACGAGGAGGAAGAGGAGGAGGAGGATGATGAGGAGGAGGAAGAAGAGGAGGAAGACGAGGAGGAAGAGGAGGAGGAGATGGCTCCTGAAGTGATCTGCGAAGAAGCTCCTCACACGTCTCAGGACACCCAGAAAAGCCACTGTGAAGGGCAGTTCAGCCCGAAGCCCGAGTACTCGGTCATCGTGGAGGTCCGGTCGGACGACGACAAGGACGACGATGCCCGGTCCCAGAAGTCAGCCGTGACCGACGAGTCGGAGATGTACGACATGATGACGAGGGGGAACCTGGGGCTGCTGGAACAAGCCATCGCGCTGAAAGCCGAGCAGGTGAAAATCGTGCGGGAGCCCAGCCGGCTGCCAGGAGAACACGTAAAGCACTTCCAGGTGGATGACAAACAGAGCAAACCGCTGGACAGCATCCGAAAGAGCTACTATGGCAAAGGTACAGGGACAAGCCTCTCCTTCCTTTCCCAATAGAAGAGATGAACTTGTCTGCTCAGCACCCTCTGATAATCAGGCTGATGGTGGGGGAGCTCACAGCCCACTGGGAGAATTTAGCCACAATGCCCAGAGGGATGGGGACATTCTAGAGGTCAGCAGTGAATGCACAAAATGATGATGTGCTCTACACCATCATGAGGGTTCCTTCCTCTCAGCAGAGGAATTGCTTGGCTAAATTGTCCATTGGCCTTGAAAATCTGAGTCTGAGCTGTAGGGCTGGTTTAAAATCCAAGAGGGTTTTAAAGTAGTGGTAGAATTCTGGCCACAGGAACACAAGACGCGGGGGCTTTGGCAACCTCTGGCACTGAGCTGGCTGCCAGCTCAGTCACTGTGAGCTGCTCCATGCTCCAAACTGGGTTTGTTCCTCAAATTACTTTACTGGTTTCAATTTTTGAAACCACCTTCAGGAAAAAAAAAAAACAAACAAACCCTCCAAACCCAAAGGTTTCTCCCTGTTTGACCGCAGAAGTCGTGGGGGAGCACCCACAGGAGTTTTTTGTCTCCTTTCCACCTCTTCCCTTCCAAATCCACTAACGTGCTCCCCACTGCCCTCTCCCCACAATCCTTAGATCCTTCGAGACCGGAGAAGCGAGAAATCAAATGTCCGACTCCTGGTTGCGATGGGACCGGCCACGTCACGGGGCTTTACCCTCACCACCGCAGCCTCTCCGGCTGCCCGCACAAGGACAGGATCCCCCCCGAGAGTGAGTACGCGGCGGGATAACAAGGGCTGCTTAAATTAGCCTGAGGCCTTAATTCCTGCCGGGAGTTTCACATCTGACGGGTAGGGCTGTCTCAGAGCTCTCCAAATAGTCCCAAATGGCGTGAGTTCTATGGCTGAGTCTCTAGCACGAGCCTGATGTTATTTCTTGGAGTATAACAGTTTTTTGGGAGGGGCTGGTGCTTTTCCGAGTTGATCCTGGGCGCTGCTGTCCACCAGAGTGTTATTGCTACTCACAGGAGACGGGATGGAGTTTTGCTTGGAAGTCCTGCCCTTCTTAAGGATTTTTAGCACCATCCTGTGGAGAACGAGGTCCCTTCTCTGAAAATCAAAGAGGGGCTTTAAAAACGCCTGCTCACTTCCAGAGGTGTGTTAAGCAGTGCCCACCTTTACACGGAAAGTTGCTTGTTTTTCCCTGTGTGGGATATCATGTTGGGAAGAAGGGGATATTGTTCTTTTTTGCTGTCCAAACATGTTGACATGCAGGAAAGGAGAAGAGTCATTCAGGTTGTTCAGGATAGCTCCTATGCTCTCATCACTGTTAAATTCACAGGGTGCTAGAGCAAGATTCACCTGTTCTACAGAAAATATTTATCTTCACCAGAGCAGATTTTTGTATATGCATAGAGAGATATTTTATTTCTGCCTCACTACCAGCATCCTAAATAGCTTTCCCTGCACAGATACATAAAAATCAAGGTTGTATGTTTATGATAATGACATAATAGACCAAAAAAAAAAAAAAAAATAGGAGCCCTTCCTTATCAGTAATTTCAAAGGTTGCAGGCCTGCCCTAAACACAGAACTGCAGGAAACAAGGAGAAAGTACAACTATCTTCACAGGCTGGAATACAAGAAAAAATATTAATAAACAACTAACACAAGCTGTGTGCTTTACAAAAGCTTGCAGATCAAATTATTTTCTTTGCTTCTAAGGTCAGCGCTGCAGGAAGCAATAATCCTGAAGATTAAAATTACAAAAAAAAAATAAATCAAACAAAGACCAGTCCTAAGGATAAAAGCAGAGATACAACTTCAGTCACTTAAAACTACCTGAAATGGGAAGAACTGGTTCCAAAACACGGGTGGGCAGGAGGGGCCAGATGGGGGAAACTGGATTGCAATCAGCAAATGAGGAGAAAGCCCAGGCTGTGTGCAGAGATGCTAATCTAGTGCTGACCTGAGCGCTGCTGCCTTGTAAATATTTTTTTTTTTTCCCCCTCTGCAAATTCTAACTAGGGCATTTCACGTTCCCTGATTTCCAGGAAACCAGCGTACAAGACTTGATGATTTTGTCTTTTTTTTTTTTTTCTTCTTCTCTCTGATTTTTATTAAGTTGTTTTTGTTTCCCTTCCCCTCTCCCCTTCCCCTTCTTGCTCTGAAGTCTTGGCGATGCACGAGAACGTGTTGAAATGCCCCACCCCAGGCTGCACAGGACAGGGTCACGTCAACAGCAACCGCAACACGCACAGGAGGTACCGGCTTTGGCTTCTTCTTACAGGGGCACAGAGACAGGACAAGAGGGAATGACCTCCCCCTGCCAGGGCACAGGGTTAGATTGGATATTAGGAAGTTCTTCCCTGTGAGGGTGGGGAGGCCCTGGCACAGGTTGCCCAGAGAAGCTGTGGCTGCCCCATCCCTAGAAGTGTCCAAGGCCAGGTTGGATGGGGCCTGGAGCAAGCTGGGCTAGTGGAAGGTATCCCTGCCCATGGCAGGGAGTTGGAACTAGGTGAGCTTTAAGATCCTTTCCAAGCCAAACCTTTCTACAATTCCTGATTCTATGTTAATGTGATTGCAGGTGCAAGGTAAGTTTGTCTCATTACTTGTTCAGTGTGGGAGAAGCAAAAGTTTTTTCTCATGGGCTCAGCGTAGCTCTGAGTCCCTGAAATGAAGGTTTTGATGCTCGTTCCTCATGCTTGGTTTCCTTTTCTCTTTTTTCTATCTTCTTTCAAAAAAAAACCCAAAAAAACCCCAAACAAACCCAAACTCAACTCCCACAGTTTATCTGGGTGCCCCATTGCTGCTGCTGAAAAATTAGCCAAATCACATGAAAAGCAACAAACCCAGTCTGGTGATCCTTCGAAGACCAGCTCCAATTCTGACCGAATACTCAGGTAAGCAGGACAGCAAAGCCCAGCACCACATCCCTGCGCTGCCCCAGCCCTCCCTGCCAGGCCACGCTCCCAGGAGCGGCCGTCACGGCTCCCTCCAGCTGTATCTTGATACTGCTGAGTCCTGTTATTACGATCATAGGTCTCGCCAAGGTGGGGAGATATTTAATTGATGGTCCCAGGGAGAGCATTGAGGACAATGAATTGCCTCTGTAGCATCAATTAGTGCTGAGGCTACAGGCCAAAGGGTTTTACCAGTGCAGCAGAAGGCACTTGTGCCGATTGCTCTGCAGCACGAACTGCCAGCCAGTGATGGCTATTATATTAGCATTATAAGTAGGGTGGACTCAGGGAGGGGGAGGAGGAGATTTAGGCTACATACAAATCACTCCATGGCAGTTGCATGTAAGTCCACCGGCTTTTCTTCCTTAGCCCGGGCGGTTCTGAGGAGAGGAACCTGCCACTCATTGCCAAACCAATCACATTCATTTTGATATTTTGCCCATCTCTATCTTCCCGGGAGAAAGGGCTGCCTCACGTTAAGGACGTCCCTGATAGATGCTGGCTTCCGTAGCTGATGTGATTCATGAGCCTACAGATGGGTTGTAATATGGTTAGTTATTTTGCAGCGAGAGCGGGATAAAAACCGCAGTGCGAGCCCCGAGCAGCACTCCCGCAAAGGCATCGAGCCCTGATGAATTTATTTATTTGCTCCCCAGGACTGCTGAGCACCCCGGTGCACCAGCGCTCGGTGCTTTGGAAAGGCCATTTAGGGCGATTACTTATTTATTTGCAGCGGAGCCTGCACTGGGCGCAGAGCGCTCTGAGCGCATCACGAGGACGGTCCATGCTCCAAGGAGCTCCCGCTCCGAGGACTCACTGGTGGAAAGAGGTCACAGGAAGGAGAATAACAATAGGCCATTTATGTACAATTTATATGCAAGACAAATTGATTCATGATAGGCAGCCCTGCCGAAGTGGGTCTCTAGGAGGGACTGCAGGCAGGGGAGAGGCCTCTGCAGTGAACCTGCAGTGGGGAGTGGAGCTGAACTGGGGTCCTCACACCTTTGTGTGCCACCCTGTGGCATGGGTCCCACGGGTGAGTGACACCCATTCCCGTGCTGTGCTGGAAAATCCTGCCACGCCACAGCTGCTGGCAGGAAGGTTGTTTTGGATGAGATTGACACCTCAGTGTTTCACTTAAAAAAGAGGAAATGAGGAAAAAGGCAAAAAGGGATGAAAAAATGAAAATGGTATCTAAGAGATCCAAACCAGATGCAGACTTGCTGAGGGAGAGCAAAAGGGCTGTGGCTGCCTCCTCATGCCCAGTAAGCCCTCAGGAACAAGGTACAGCTCCACATCCCCATCACCTCTGGTCCCCTCCCAACAGTCACCTGGCCAAGGAAAAGAGAAATAATTGCTGCTCATTGTTTCATCCTCAGGCCTATGTGCTTTGTGAAGCAACTGGAGATCCCTCAATATGGAAGCTACCGGCCCAACATGGTCCCAGCAACCCCCCGGGCCAACCTGGCCAAGGAGCTGGAGAAGTACTCCAAGGTCACCTTCGATTATGCAAGTTTTGATGCTCAGGTTTTTGGCAAACGCATGCTTGCCCCAAAGATTCAGACTAGCGAAACCTCACCTAAAGCCTTTAAATGTAAGTTGGGAGCAGGGATGGGCCGGTTTTCTGCATTTTCTGCCTTTGTCAGCATGCTGTGAGACTCTTGGGAGTGTGGCTTTGGCGTGGTGGGAGAGGCTTGGGGCTGAACCACTGGATCTGTTTTGAGATGGGGAGGCTGAGATGGGTCGCAAGGTGGGCATCTCCGATGGTGAGAGGAGCCCGTGGCTGCTGGTAAAGCTTTGCTTGGAGGAGAGTTGCTTTGGCCTCAGCTTTTGGAAGAACTGTGGTGTGAACATTAATCTGAGTGATGTCTCGAGGTGGGAGAAGTTACACAGCTGTCCTCAGTTGGTCCCCATTGCTTTGCAACTCGTATCTATTGATCTGTCTCTCCTCATCTAGCTAAATGGATTATAGTTTTCTTCTCTTCCATCTTATATATGACCCATTCCACCCATTTGTCTTTCCTGCCGTGCTCTGCTCTCCAGCTCTGCTACCTATCGATCACCCACCCCTATCTTCCAGCGTTCTCCTGTCGTAGCCACCCACCTCTGCTCTTTTCCGAGGACCTTGCACTGGTTATAACACTGTGGGTGAAAATGGCTAAATAAACCCTGTTAGGGGCAGGAGGGGTGCTGCATGGGGAGACAGCCTGTGCAAAACCTCCCCCTTCCCTTTGACACCAGCCATGCACCTGAAGACATCTTTTTCAGGGGGGGGGAAAAACAAACAAAAAAAAAGATTTAGGAGCCCAGTTTGCAGAAGTCAGCAGCCTCAAGAGGGCTTTCTGTCTGGCTAATCCCACTTCCACAATCCTGTTTAATCCTGATGCAGCTGCTCTCTAAAAAAGTGCTCATACTTGAAAGCATCCTGGTTGTTGCACTACAATGGGAGCGCCCTTTATTACAGTACTAAATCTGTACAGGATCAGACAATGAAATTGGATGGAGGCCAGAGAGCACAACTGCCACTGTCATCCCGGGTTAGGGCTGATGGAAAAGTAATTTGTTTCCCAGCACAAGTGATTCTCTCGTTGAATAGATTGTGTTATTTGCAATATTAGCAAAGAATTTTCAGGGTAATTGTACTGACAAAAATAATTCCAGCAGACCCACTAGAATAATCCTTTCTATTTTTTCTCGTCACTTATTTCACTAATTTGCTGATTGCGAGTCTATTAGTGGTAGAAATACTTATGAAATGGAAAAGCGTGGCTGAGCCCACGGTGTGAAATTGCAATTGGCATCTCCCGATCCTGGATACTGTCAGGTTGGGCGGGCGGACACCCGCGCCCCGCCGCAGCGACGTGGATTAAACCGGACGGGAAAACAAGCAGCCAGACACAAGAATAACCATTTGGGCAAACCTCCAACGAGTTAATCAAAGCGACAGGATGAATATGATTGCCAATCATAGCAGGGAAATCTGCTCCTTTCACTGAGAACTTATTTTAAAGAGATCTTCATCCAGAGGGATTTATATTCCCCTGCATGTGTGTGCATAACTCCCATTAATGTCAATATGCATTATATACTCACGCAACGAGGAAGAAAGCAGTGCTGGGGAAGATTAGTATTTTATAGTGCCTTATATTACAAGTTCATAATGGGAATAATGAAATCACTTTGCTCCGTAGCTGCATCAACAGAGGTTGTCTGCTTTTCCATCATCAGGCCAAAGCTTAGGAGTCTTCCCTGGATGAGACTCCCACTAAAGGGGGGGATGGTTTCCCCCAGGAAGGGCATTGTGGAGTGAACTCAGAATTTGAAGGTTTTGATAACTGATGCAGAATCCAATCCTGCGACTGTTCTAAATCACATGATCCCCTGTTTGCACCCACTGAAACAGCTGACTTAGAGGGACCCTGTGTGGGTCAGGTACCCCCCTAATTGGGACCAGATTCAAGTTTTATTAATAGAAAATTTTTATTTATTATTAGGGAAAGTTTTATTGTGCATTCACCCTGAGAAATACTCGCTTTCATTTCACACGGTGTGAAGGGAAATTGCATTTCCATGTTGGCACTGCTGTGACATACAGTAACAGAGTGGCAGCTGTATAATAAATCTAGTTATTCAGGCATATTTAAATGATATGTCAGCTGTCAGGAAATCTGTATTTCACCGGTGTTATCTTTGGAAGCTCATATTTTATGACCATGGTTTTTCTAATAATGTAATTTTTTAAATTTTAACTTTTCAAACATGCTACTAGAAATCTCCCCTGTAAGGCAGCTCTGCAGATAAGTCATGGACATAGAGAGGACAATAAAAAAAGAGCCAGGAGGCTTCTCTAGGCCTTTTCCTTTAGCTTCTTCCACCGAGGGGTAGCTCTAATGAAGAAAAGCACTTGTGTTTTGGGTATTGATGGCAGAGTCAGTTAATGAATTAACCTTTCACACCAAGAGACCATCGCACAAGCTGCAGCCAGCATTGCTCCTGTTGCACATCCCAGGCAACAAACCAGCCCTTGGATTGGGAATAAGCCCAGGAACTGTGAATACATTAACCGTGTCACACCGACTTAACCTCTCGCTGCTGCCCATGCCGGTTATACATTAGCCTTGTGTTGTTCCTTCTCTTTTTCTTCCAGCCAAACCTTTTCCAAAGGCCTCTTCCCCCAGCCACAGCCCCTCCAGCAGTTACGTGAAGAGCACTTCATCTTCCTCCACAGGCTTCGACTACTCCCACGACGCTGAGGCTGCGCACATGGCTGCCACTGCCATCCTCAACCTCTCCACCCGCTGCTGGGAGATGCCCGAGAATCTCAGCACCAAGCAGCAAGAGGCCCCCGGCAAGGTGGGTGCATGTGCCTGGGGACCACTGCCCAGGGGCCAGACGTGAAGTTCGGGGTGGGAGAAACACCTCGGTTTACCCTGCCTTCCATTTTAGCTTTTGAATGTGGTGGGAATGCGGGCACTCGCCACAAATCACCCTTTCCGCTCCCGGCTTTGGGGGACGCGGTTTGGAGGAGGTGATCTTGGCTCTTGGTGTGCTTCGGAGAGGCGTCCTGGTTCAGATTACCCGTGGGAGATGAGCAGCATTGCCAAGATGAGTCTCAGGTTTAGACTGAATATTAGGAAAAATTTATTCAGGAAAATGATGGTCAAGCCCTGGAGCAGGCTGCCCAGGGCAGTGGTGGAGTCACCATCCCTGGAGGGATTTAAGTGCCACGTGTAGATGTGGCACTTGGGGACATGGTTTAGTGTGTCCTTGGCCATTCTGGGTGAATGTTTGGACTTGATTATCTTAGAGGGCTTTTCCAACCCAAACGATTCTGTGATTTTCAGAGCTGGTTTCAGTTCTGATCTCACTGATCTGATGCCACTTGAGATTCCCCAGTTGCATCCAGACTGATTTCCAGCTATTTTTCAGGGGAACACAGGTTTTCCAGAAGTCCTGTGGAGCACCCTGAGCCTTGGGCAGATGTTTTGGATCCCATGGGGCATCTTAAGTGTCACTAGATGCCTGCGTTAATCCACTGGGTCAAAATGCCACCTGGGGTGCATTTCCATGACGCCTTCCTGAAATATTTAGGAAAGAGCATCCCTTTTCATTCAGTTCCTCCTAACTGATTGTGGAGAGGACGGGACATGAAAACCTTCCTGCTGCACCGCAAAAGACAAATGGGGGCAAGATCCCCGCAGGGAGTCGCCGGCAGCTGCTAACACTGGGCATGTTTCCAACCTTTCAGTCCATGGACATCGAGGTGGATGAAAACGGGACTCTGGACTTGAGTATGAACAAGCACCGCAAACGGGAGAGCACCTTCCCCAGCAGCAGCAGCTGCAGCAGTAGTCCCAGCATGAAGTCCCCAGATGTGTCGCAGCGCCAAAACAGCACCAGTGCCACGAGCAGCACCATGACCTCCCCCCAGTCCAGCCAGACCTCCCGCCAGGACGAATGGGATGGGCCCATTGACTACACTAAACCAAACCGTCAGCGGGAAGAGGAGCCAGAAGAGGTGAGAAGTGACTCTTCACGCTTGAATCTCCCTCATGGGCAACTGAATGCCATGTTTGCTTGCACAGTTGTCCTGTTCCTTCCCCCTCCCCACACCTAGTTTGTCCTTTGAGCCTAGGAGAGAAATATTTCTAGCTTTGTCAGTACTATCAGGTATCAGCCAGGGACAACCAGGCAAGAGGTAGATGGCCTTAGATCTGCTGGGGTGCCCTTGCAAAGGAAGGACCCACCACTTTCCTTGCCCTGGGTCTGCAGTGCTTTCTTTGTTGTAAATCCTTTCAGCTCATTTGCACCAGTGGTGCTCCTGGTGATGTTTCCCAGGATGATTTGTATCTCCCACTGGCAGAGGTGGCCCTGTATGTCACTGACATTAATCCTGCAGGTGGGGAATCCAGCCATGACCCCCTGGCTGGGGTGAGGGAAAGCCATATGGAAATCCACATACAGACGTGTTTCACACATTTCTCCTATAAACCCAGGAAATTACAGACTATTGTATCCATGGTTTGGGTACTGTGAGGTGCTTTCAGAGGGCTCAGGAGCGTTGGCAATGCTGCACTCTTAGCTGGCATGAAGCTGGGAGCCTTTCCCACCACAGTTCAGCAGCAGTGACCAGCACTACAACCACTGTTCCTGGATCTTTTCTTGCAGTCAGAACCTGCCGCTCACTCTTTTGCCTCCTCGGAAGCTGATGAGCAAGAAGTGGCAGAGGAAAACTTTGAAGAGCGAAAATACCCAGGGGAAGTTACCTTAACCAACTTTAAGCTGAAATTCCTCTCCAAGGACATCAAGAAAGAGCTGCTCACGTAAGTCCTCCTTCTTGTTTCTTCCTCCCAAACCTACTAAATATGTACCTAGCACAGCCAGGCTGGTAGGAGACAAAATTTGTTAGTAAATACATTTTAAAAATTAGGATTGTAGTTCACTTTTTTACTGTGGTTGGTTTTAGCTCATCTGAGTGGTTCAAATGAAAGCTCAAGAGAAACCCCACGCTCATACAACAGCTGATCAATGAGGCAAAACACCTTCCTATATGACCTTACTCTTCAGTGATGAAAAGAACCTAATAGGGAGCTTGGTGCTCTCAGGATTCATGGACAGGGTTGAGGAAAACCCCTTTCTTTTCCTCAGTGTTTCCTGCAAGAGAGTTTCTGGTGCAGTGAAGGAGCCTGCCCAATCTCCTGACCCCTGGTTTTAGGGCACTGAGTGATGCTGTGGAGCCAAGAGCACTCAAGGGATCTCAGCACCTTCTTGATGGAGGTGTTGAACCACAAGATGTCTCACTGAGAAGACAGGGTTTGTTGGCCTAGAGCGGTGGGTCCCAGCACTGTGATAATCCAGGGTCACAAAATGTGACCTGGGGCTGCAGCAAAATTGCTGTCAGGCTGCATTTGGCATTGGAGAGAGACCCTGACCCAGCTCACATCTCTCTATTCATCGTGTGGGTGGAAGTACAGACCCGGATCTGTGCTGTTAGATGGAGTCTTGCTCTGCATCCACACTGATTCCCACAGGAGTGGTTAATGTTCAAGAGTCTGATCCAAACACGGCAGCTTGGACCTCGCTCTGACCTAACAGCACGTCAGGACCAGACTGGAGGTTGTGGTGGGGAGGTCTCCCCTCCCAGGCATTCCAGCTGTTCTTGGCTCCTTTCCCGTGCATCCGACCCCCCTGTCTGTTAGACAGGGGAGAGCTGGTGGGCACTGTTTTGCTGACCTTACACAACTCACTCATTATTTGGCTTCTGCAGGCAGGAGGCTGAGGGAGCAGACAGGCAGAGAGCAGATCTGCGAGGGCAGAGCAGCAGCAGAATCTTCTCTAAATGAGCAAAGCACAGACCAGCTGCCCTTATCCAAAGCTCTAAAGGCTTTTTTTTTAAAACCCAGCAGCACCATGAATAGCAATTTCTGAGGTAGAGCCCTGAAGTCCTCCTGTGCTTTAATTTTATTGTGGTGGTACAGAAATCTCCTGAACGGAAACAGGCCTGGAATAAAAAAATGGTGTCGTGGGCAGTGCTGAGGCTTCCCTAACCATTTAGCACCCGTGTTCCTTTCTGGCCCAAAGGCTGTGATGAATTAGCTGTAGTTAACTCAAGAGCAGACTCGCCTGCTGCGTCTGATGCTCCATGTCTGGATGTAGTTCTTGTGCCACTTCCAGGCACAGATGGCAGGGAAGGGGCTCCTCACCTGTATCTTCCCACCGCCCTCCTGTTGGCACACGAGTGGGATCCACACAGCCAGACACGTCCCTGCTGCTTCAACATCACCATATCCGTGCTGGCTCCAGGGCTCTCTGTGTTTGGGTGGGAGTTGTGGCTGGGAAAGGACTCCAGGGTGAGCAGGGAATAGATGCCTCCAAGCCTCAACCTGCTGGGCCAGACTGTCCTGAGGTATCCTTGCGGTATCCCAGGACATCCCTGCTTTCTCATATACCCTGGACTTGGGGCAGGAGGGCATGACTGTCCCAGAGCCTTGCTGCTCATGCACAAACTGGATTTTATTCCCTGGACATGGAGAAGGGAGAGCACCTTTTTCCATCGCCCATGCAAGTACAATTGACAGAGGAGGCAGCGAAGAGGGATGGATGGGAGGTACAGCCAGTGAAGGCAGTGGGTGGGATGCAGCAGCTCCTTCCTGTCCTCTGTTTAAGGAGCCTCCAGGCACACAGTCAGAGGCTACTTTCATTCCCTCTCTGCAGTGAAAAGCGTTTTCAAGCTTTTCTTTGCAGCTATAAAGGGCTGGGGGAAAAAAACCCCCGAATCGTTTCAGAAAGCTGAAACCTGAAGCACCTTATTCAGCTCTGAAGTCCGAACAAGGTGATTCCTGCAGCCAGAGCTTCAGTATTGCAGGAATCATCCAAGCTGGCAGCACCAGCCAGGGGTGATCATACCTGTCAGGTCATGCCACCCAGCAGGCTGCTGTCAGTCCCCCACTGCCACCAAGCACTCCAAGAAACTAAGGATTTTAAACGCTTCCCTCGCATTCACCGCACATTTTTTGCAATTTTAATTTTTTTTTTTTTTTTAACAGGATCTTTGGGATTTTTGGGGGAACAAAGAAGGGGGGAAAGGGAGCTGAAAGGGAAATGTCTGGTTTCTATCCATGCAAACGTACAAACACACACCGAGATCTGATGGAGCTGGTGGAAGGGGTCTGGCAGTGGGGCTGGGCTGAGACCCACCTGATAGACCCCGAGAGGGTTCAGCTGGCTCTGCCCATCTGTGGCTCTTGGGGAATCCATTCCTTTCCCACGTTTATGATCCCTGTTGTTGTTGTTGTTGCCCAGTTGCCCAACCCCAGGCTGTGACGGCAGTGGACACATAACGGGAAACTATGCCTCTCACCGCAGGTGGGTTCACCTTTCTTTCGTGGTTTGAACTCTAAAGACAACTTTTTTTTTTTCTTTTAGTATATTTTTTGACCATGTGGACAGTTTGGTTCTGTTTTCTCCCCCCTTCTGTTGCCCCTCTCCGTCCCCACGCCCCAGCCCTTTTTTCTTTTTCCTTTTTCCTTTTTTTTTTTTTTTGCTTATCCAGATATTCCATCTCTTCTCTTTCAGCCTTTCTGGTTGTCCTCTTGCTGACAAGAGCCTCAGAAACCTCATGGCTGCCCACTCTGCTGACCTCAAGTATGTTTGCGCTCAACTTGGAACTCCTTTTTTTTCTTTATTTCCACCCTTTTTTCTCTCTTCTCCCTTCCTGCCCCCGCTCCTCTTGCTCTGCTTTTGCTTTTCCCTCCCCTCCCTTCTCCTTTCAAAGAGCTGAGAAAAACCTGCCTGCAAGGAGCTCTGGTGGAAACCAGCTTCCAGCTGCCACGTTGAAGAGGCAATGGCATGAAGGAAGGAAGGGGGGGCTCGTGGCAGTGATTGGAAATAACCTGAATGCCTGGCAGGTTTCCTCTGGGCACTGAAGACATGCTGTTTTCTTTTCCCAAGCTCTTGTTCCCTAACTGGGGCCATGACCCTTTTCATTTAACATTTTTGTACGTCTCAAATAATCCAAAACCTGGAGAAAGGCTCACGTTTTATTTTTGGGCAGAGACACACCTGGGAACACACCACCAGGACATGGCAAAGCCAACTCTTTTGGACAACCTGGGATGCTATTTTTAGACTAAATTTTAGTGGTTGTTTAAAATACAGTGAGAGAGGTTCCTATTCATTCTCATGGTTTGTGAGAGAATGAAGGAGGGAGTGTGCAAATGTTTGGTGAGGCCAGACCCTGAGCCGGTGGCAAAGGGCTCACAGGCACCTGAATTTCCCTGTTTCCATTGCTGCTTCTGAAGAGAGGAACCTGGATTTGACATTTTCAGTCAAATATCTTCCTCTGAATCTTGTTTTCACCTTTGCTGTGTCTTCCCCAAACTCCTCATTTTCAGTAGGAGCTTATTCTTCACAGGAGGGTTTCCCAAATGCTCTCTTAGGTTTCTTTCCCCAAAGAAAGGTGAAATTGTCTTTAAAACAGATGAAGACACTGGGGGGACCTGAAGCCTCCTCCACACAACTCCCTCTTTGGGGGAAAGCTCACTGAGAATTTTTTCAACATTTCTTCCATGGATCCAGCCTACCTTTGTCTTCTCTGAGCTCCCTGCTTTGCTGAATCCAGGTTTTGGATCATTCACAACTATAACTGAAGAGCCCCCACTGAGAGTAAAACTGAGAGCTTCCCATTGCACAGGCTCACCATGAAAAAAACCCCACAAATGTGCTGCGTCCTGAATGCAGTCAAGGATTTTTGAAGCCGTAGGTGAGTCAGGGATCACAAGGATGACTGAAAAAGTCCCAAATCCCTCTGTGATGGCCTGGAGGGCAGCGTGGCTCTGGGGCTGCTCTGTGCCCCACCACCCACGTGGGTGCTGGTACCAGGAAAAGTGTTTGTTAAATGCCTGCTCCTTATCACAGAGGTGGAAAAAGTGGCAGGATTAGTTGATATTAATAGAATATGCTGGTGGATGGAAAGGACCGGCGTGATTAGTGCTAAGTACACTTAATCATGCGTTGTGGACTATGTACATTTTGAAAGAACCTCTTCAGAGAATCTTGCTGAACTGGTGTTTCTCCAACAGCCCTAAAGAACAGCCAAGGGATCAGAAAATTAGTGTTAAAGATATTAAAAGCTCTCAGGAGCGGTGCCCATTTCCGGTAGGGGCCAGAAAAAAGCAAACGTGGTGGTACCTGAGATTAAACACTGCACCCAGCTTTGCTGTGCAGGATCCCCTGCTCCCCTCAGGCATCCAGTGTCAGTGCTTTTTATCAAAATTCTGTATAAACAGACTTCTGGACCCCCCCCCCC